>LKNJ01000531.1:84656-195516 GCA_002120245.1 Maccullochella peelii
GGGGTTTGATGGCAGCCTTTTGACAGCTTCATACATGTTTCAACCAGTGCTTAACTCACAAAGTCAATTAAGTCGATCAGGAGAAAATGAAGCAACGTTTTTGATATAATAATAATAATAATAATAATAATAATAATCGTCATCAATCCCTCATTAAGATTAAACATCTTGTTTACAGGAATATCCTGACCAAGGTGGCAGAAGCACAAAGAATGTTGAGGTTATGAAACATATTTGAGCTGAAACAGTTAGTTGATTAATTGAGTAGTCAATCAGTTCTGATAATCGATTAATAATTTCCGTAATTTTTAAGCAAAGGAGCCAAAAGTTCACTGTAGTCAACAGACATTAATTGGCAACTGTTTTGATAATTGATTAATAATTTAAGTCCATGTTTGCTGAGACTTTGCTGTGTTTCAGTGTCCTACGTTATCATCGTCATCATCATCATCATTATATCATGTTTTTGGTGTTTTACAGACTATTAATCAATACTGAAAATAATCGTTAGTTGCAGCTCCTCTTCACTGGTTCTCTAATCCTCTTCGATAGTTCTGTAAACGGATTAACTTTGTGTTTATGGCCTCTGGAAAATTATGATTTTTCACAGTTTTCTGCCAGTTTATAGACTAAAGGATAAATTGATTATTCTGAAAAATAAACCGCTTATATATCGATAATGAAAATAATAGTTTGTGGCTGTTTTACAACCAGCAACCTCTGCGCCTGTGTGGCTTTTACTCTGCAGTTCCTTGCTACAGAAGAGTAGGTCTTTGTTTAAAAGGAAGTCATTTTTTCATAAAGTTGGATGTTCAATTAGTGAGAAAAACAGTTTCTCTCGGGGATAAAACAAAAAAGAAAGGGCAGCGATAGTTTGGGAAGTTTTCAGGAGAAATGGGGTCTTCTGTATTTCACCACAGGGGGATTAAACCTGGAAGTTTTATGACTGTAAGTGCAGAGTGTGTGGAGCCCCTTAAAACTGCTGCTTTGAGTCATCTGTCACTGAGCCTCTTGCTGAATCGTCAGCCCCTCTGTTGAACTGCCCAATGGCCTTTTTTAATCTCCCCATTGTTGCTGTCCACAGAACAATGTTGGCAAAGCTTAATGTTCTACAGTATGTGGTGACTTTTACATCGTAAAATATTAACTTTTAAATTTTACTAGTGTTTTATTGTACGTGAAAACGATCTCTTGCGTCAGAGGGAAGCTTGAACTTGAATTAAAATAAAAAATGTCCCCACACACTGTTGGTATACTTATGATATTTCGGTCTAGGGCTTATTTTCACCATTAATCGTTTAGTCTGTAAAATGTCAAAAAATTGTGAAAAATGCTCATCACAGTTTCCCAGAGCCCAAAGTGACGTCTTCAGATAGCTTCTTTTGTCCGACCAACTGTCCAAAACGCAAAGACTCTTCATTTACTGTCAGAAAGGACAAAGAAAAGCAGCAAATCGTCACATTTAAGAAGCTGCAACCAGCAAATATTTGACATTTCTGCTTGAAAATTGACTGAAACTATTAATCGATTATCAAAATACTTAACCGACTAATCGTTGCAGCTCTGTTTGGGCCTGTTTGACTTTCATCAGGTCGAGCAGAAATGTCTTTTCATTTCTATTCTAACTAGCGTTGTATTTGTAACATCCTTCAAATCAATTAGATAACCTTAAACCCCGTCAGTGTTTCCTGTTCTGATCTAAGGTGTGCCTCATAGTTCTGCAGTTGTAGCAGAGTTTTCTGTTGTTTTGTTTGTTTACAGTGAACAGAAATGATAGAAACAGTGTTGTTCAGGTTGTTTCTCGATGTACCGTGACCTGCGAGCCTCAGGCAGCACACACTTGTCTGTCTGACATGGTTTGATATTGTTTTTCTATGGAGGGAGTGATGTTGCCCCAAATAAGCTACGTGAACATCTACTGATTTAACATGTTTACAAGTTCTACACGTTTTTTGTCTCATACATAAGCGAAATGTCTCAGAAGAACCTAAAGACAACCTGTGCTGGTAGTGAGATTGATTGATTGAACACAACTTACAGCATACATCCCAAGGCGAGAGCAGGGACTGTTCTGAAAACTGATGCGTTCAAGTGCTTGTGGGAAGTTGGAAAACCTACCTATCAGATTGGATTTCAGGTGAAGCAGTCCTGTTAAAGAGAACATTTGACACAAACGTAGAAGTATGAGGGTAAAGATGTGAAGTCTAGCAGGAGAAAACGATGTGCCTACACAGCACAATCTCTCCAGCATCTTATGGGTTTCCCAAACCTTATTCTCTAGTTTCGTACTCCATCATCTTACACGTCCTAATGTGATGTGTACTTGCTCTAATTACACCCTGTGAGAGAAGCTGTCGCACTGTTTCTCCTGCTTCATACATCAGAGAAGGAGAATATTTTGTGTATTACTGTTGTGCCTCTACAGCAGTCCCTTCAGAAAGGTACATTCTGTGCTTTAGGTATCACATGTGGCATATAACAAGCAGATAAATTATACATTGTGGTGTCATATTTTGTGCATATACTGTGTGTTATTTTGTGTGTTTGAAAGCTAACAGCCTCCTTTGGCGATTCATAGTATTTATCGTGTTTGTTTGTTTGTGTGTGTGACCTCATTTACACTTTGTTCAACAAGTGTGTGTACAGTTTGTGTGATTTGAGTCGCACTGTGCTAACGCGTCTCTTGTCCCTGCTTTTCTCTGTTCCAGGAGATACCGAGTGGCTGCCAGGTCAGGAGCTGCCTTTGTCCCCCTGGGACCTGGTCAGAAAGCCTCTCAGCCAGTGCATCACCATCCGCCTCAAAGGTACGAGCCTGGCAACCAGAGTCTGCATTCATTCAGCAGCACTGAGCCAAAACCAGAATCAGAGCTGATAACAAATGCCATTTGGCGGATGAAAGGCCTCACAAATCAGTTTGGATGCATTTGTAGCGTGGGCAGTGATGTACCAGGATCTGCCTACGGAGCCACACGGCATGATGGGAAGTTTAAGCCAGAAGACTTTTTTCCAGAATAAGTATTTTGGCTAAATAATAATGAGTCTAAATCAGAATAAGAACAGTGCCACGTCACGTGACATGGAGCAGGTCTAATATATTTTTATGGAAACTCGTATGTGTGGAGGCACATCCACGGTGCACAAAGAAACAGGCTAGGATTGAGAGGAAGTTACGCCAATTAACTTGTTTGTCACAAGTATGACTGACACTTAAAATCGCGAGTTGGGTTTACACATTCCAGATTCACCGCGGTTACTCTGATTTAGTTTTGCACAATCGGTACGAGGCCGGTCGGCCAGCCGCTGCGGGCTTCATCTTCTTCTTGCCTCACATTTTTAATTGCTGCCGGTAGACATGTGACTGCCTAACCTTAATGTGGAAGAGCAGAATCAACAGTACAACAGTATTGCATTACAGGAGTTTAAACAGATGTTTTGTTTGGAGTCCTGTGACTTCTTGTACATGGAGACAGATAATTAGACTGCAAGTTCAGGAATCATTCTGCTGTGGCAGCATTAGCTAGGAGCATTTAACTTCAAAGATATGATTTAAGAGTTTCTATTTCAACAACCTTCACGGCTGCTATTTTTGTTGTTTTATGGATGTTGCTAGGTTGATAGCTGTGTATATAGATGACTTGCCCATTTTTAATAAGGCCTACAGAGCTCTGATTGGACAACTGTTTCTCCACGCAGGGGAAACCGTCATCCGTGAGCTCACCAAACCAAATTACTGCTGATCCACTGCACCGAAGATGCGCTATGCTGTTTTTATCTTTAAGAATGATCTGTAATATGATATGGTGATCAATAATATATGGGAAGGAAAGGAAAATAATCTTTGTTTTACACCATTTTTAAAGACATAACTGGGACCTGAACGGGGCCGGACGTGGAACCAGAGCGGCTCCTCAGACACCACCGTTAATGATGATGGATGAGTCACAGCAGCAGACAGTCTCGCTCTACAGATATTGGAATAATCTTTCTTACTGTCTGCTGCTGTTCTGCTGCCGCCGTTCCTTGAATTGCTTTATCTAATGCATTTTTTTTTTGTCTGTGAGTCAGGGGAAAAAAAAAAAAGACTGAACAATAGTCTGGCACCATGAAAATCAGGGTGAGCGGCAGCCAAGCTTTCCATCTCTCCCCACCTCCTCGCTTCACTCCTTCATCAATACGTTTTCTCTTTTTCTGCCTCTCGGCGTCTTTCTCCGGCTCTGCCTTCGTCTCAGTCTTTCTGTACGTAGCCTTGTTTGTGTGTGAGGTCCTGACTTTTTCCCAACCTCTGCTTCTTTCTCTCTCGCAGCATTCACAGGCTTCAGTGGGGAAAAAAATCAATCATTAAATATTTATTGTCTCAGAAGAAAGAGAGACTGTGAAAAATCATACGCTGAAGTTTCTTCTTTGTTTTCTTCTTTGTTGTCTCATAGTTTCCTCAAATTTCCCAGAAAGGAACTAATATGTAACTCGAAGGCTCAAATTCAAATAATGGAGCTGTTCTCTTAAGAAGAAAATCTCCTGGAAACCAACAACTGCTTATTAACTCAACACAACTGGCTTATTCCTAATTATAGTTCACTTCCTTATGATTACATGTGACAAATACACTTGACTGATTGATAACTGTCTCAGAACTGTCTCCATTTTCCCCCTAATTAGTGAAGAAATTGCAGTTCCTTCCAGAAAACTTCCCATGAAATTACAGACCTGTAAAATTTGGATACGTGCAAGAAGCAGCAGTCAGGGTGCCGAAATTGGGGAGGCATGTCTGATTAAAAAAACAGCTGCTTATTAGGAGAGTTGGCGCGCGTCGATGGTGGAAAATAGGAGAGTGTCAAGTTGACGTGCGTCACGCAGCGATGACACATCTCACGGAGCTGTAGGCGTGCGGTCTGACATAGAAAACAATGGATGTTTTGACGCTTATGAGACGTCGCCGGTGCGCGTTGCCCTTTAAATCTTATTTTACTTAAAAACAAGCAAAACTTGTGTTGTTTCCTGAATCATTTGGAAACGATTGTCAGTATCTGTAACATAGGAATACGACATTAAAGGAGAAACTTAAATGTAACCCTCTGGTTATCAGGAAGATAATACTTCAGATTCAGCAGTATTCTTGCAACAAATGTTATTTTGCATTTGAAGCAAGTGAACGCGTCATATTGTCATGTTTAATTACACAGAAGATTTTTGAGGCAGCAGGAGATTGATCGACATCTCAAACTGATTAAACGTGTCGACGATAATTACAAAAGCTTTTAAAATTAATTATTAGAAATGATTGTGTTGGCCCTGCCCCGTTTCCGCTCTGCCTCTGCTGTCTAATAAAGGTGAATAAATCCCCAAAAAATAATCTGAAAAGAAAGAAACGATTCTGTGAGGATCTGAAAAAATGTTGTTTAATGGGAATCTTTGAGGACGGATGAGTAAGTGCGTTTGATTTATTTCCTCAGTAAGCAGATTAAAACCTCTTACTGTAATTCATCCTGCTCACTGATATAAAGCATTAAGAGCTATTAAGTGAGTAAACAACCACACTGACCACTCGTCTCTTCTAATTAATTGACAATAGGACAAACGGCTCTTGAATGTGGTGGGCATTGAACCTGTGGTGTTTGAGTTTCAGGACAGTCTTAACCACAAGGGCACCTTGAGGTTCGCGGCTGCGTGATGTAACCGAGGAGCTGAAGCTCGCCGCTGTCGGCTGCCGACACCGAGCGTGTAAACCAGAGCGGATTTGAGGATTTATTGTGTGAATTTTGTGTGCGTTTTTTTTTTTTTTTTTGACAGGTCTGTCTGAGTCGTGTCTCGATGAGTTGGCTCTGGAATACCTCTTCCCCCTGCCGCTGCTGCACAACTACGTCCGCCTGGTACACACACACACACACACACACACACACACACACACACACACAAAGGACTGTGAGGGATTAGATGAGTAAGACGTTGAAAAATGGGGAGGAAGCTGGAAGACTGCAGCGAGAGAATGGGAGAGAAAGGTGGAGGAGAGGGAGATGAAGTGATGGACAGATGAAAGGAAACAGACAGAATTAAAGCGCTCAATATATTTCCAACAGCGGCAGTGCCCCCTGCTGGCTGTGTCGAGGAGAAGAAGTAAGAGCTGAAGGGAATCACGACTTTGCATTTCACAAGAGCAATAAAACGCATGATGGCACATCACTGACTGAACACACTCAGAAAGTTCAGATTTGATCCTGCAGCGTCTGTAAATGTCTCACTTTTCATGACTGATTTACATTTCTGATGCTTTAATCCACGGTGACTTGAGAGTTTAGATCATTGCTGTAACGTGCAGCTGAGTTGAGGACGTTTGTGCTGCGACTATTGCATTATTAATGAATCCGTGTATTAATTTCCATTTAATCAATTAATCAGTTAATCCACTAAATGTCACAAATAATGACAAATGCACTTCACATGTTAGCAGAGCTCAAAGTTACAGTACGTCTTTAGAAATTGTTTAATTTGATCTAAAGCCAAAACCTGATGTATTTTATTTACAAGAATATAAAAAGTAGGAAATTTGGCAACAATTTATCTTCGTGAAGCTGTAACCAACAATGTTTTATTCCTAATATTGTTTTCTGTAGATCAGTTAATCGATTAATTAACTTAAAAAGAAAATATCTGTCATTGCTGTGCAAGACTGTTCGTAAACCTGTTAGACTCAATTCAAGAACTTTGTGCGAGCGGATTTGCATTTGTGTCGACCTCAAATGTGACTTCACACATATTTACAAATAATAAATAAGACGGGAATAAGATAAGAAATATAAAATATCAATGATAGAAAGCACAGAATCTAATCAATATATAATATAAAATGAATGACAAAATATTACTAACGAGGGTGCAAAACGCACTGTTTAGTAAAGCTAATTAAGGGCTAATTTTCTTCTTACATATCCAGAAACCAGTTAATTCTCCCCTTTAATGCAACTGCTCGTTGATTTATTTATTTATTCATGATCTCACATTACGTTTAATTTTCTGCCCTTCAGCATCACCTGCATGATTACATTGTTCTCACTGTTGACTCGTTTGTTTGTCGGTTCACTGATGAACTCTTTCATCCACCCGTTTCTCCCCCTCCCCGTCTCCAGGTGGAGCAGTATGGGAACCTCATCTTTCATGGGCTGGAGGGCAGCTGTCAGGAGCAAGTCGCCGATCTGGTCGCTCGCTGCATCAAGGTGCGTCCACGACGGAGCACCACATGTGACGTTTAAAAATCCATGTTGAATCGTCACTTAGTTATTGTAGCTACTAATATAGTTTTATCTTTTAACTTTTACCAAAACATACGCGCCAACAGGCCCGACGCTCTTTCTGGAGCTCCAGATTTCTCCAAACAGCTCATGTTATTTAGAAACTGATTTTTAGAGATAGTTTAGGAAAGACTTTAATCAGTTCTCCAAGTTTAATTTAAGGCCTTTTTAATACTACTTAGAATAAAATTGAAGGCCAACTTCACAGCCATAGAATATAATGGAAAATCAGTATGGATTTTAAGCCCCAGAAAATACTTATTTACCAAATAAAGTTGCCTCAGTTTAATAAAACATTATTATAATACTCACGTTCATATTTAATACACAGTGGCACATGCAACGTGTTTCAGTCCAAAGCTGAAGCCCCATCGTCACAGTTGGAAAGATTTTTGGCACAAACAGTCAGTTTTAACAGAGTTAATGGTTACACACAAAACATTTTATACATTTGACAGTTATTTATGACGTTACGGTATTTATTTAATCCTACAAGGACAAGAAAAAGACCTTTTGTAAACAAAATTCAATATTTTTAAGGCCTTATTTTGAAAATATTAAATTCAAAGCTTTTTAAAAAATACTTTCAAAGCAAATTCATCCGTAAACTTTGTGTATAGCACCTTCCATACAGGTTAGTGCAGTTCAATGTGCTTCACAGATGATACGATAATAAGACAGAACAAGTGTAGACCGTAAAAACAATTTAAGAATTTGAGACCAATGCATGTGAGAAAATACAAATGATGAAAATCTAATAAATTAGATTTAAAAGCTATAATAATAAAATACAAAAAAAACAGTTCGGGGAAACCTCCTTTTTTTAAAGAGAAGTTGCACAGCGTGATGCAATGAAACAGAAAGTGGATGCAAACAGGAAACCAGCATCATATCTCTGTACAACATGATGATGAGAACATGCTGCAGGTCGGCCACCGGCCCGGTCCTGCTGCGGTACGTCTGCAGGTCAGGGATTTGAGCGGAGCAACGATCACTGATGAACCGGTAGTGATGACATGTTGGCCGGCACGCGGTGAAATACTGTAGGAATCCCTGCAGCGTTCAGTCTGCTGTGTTGCCATGGTAAAGGCAGCAAATGGCGGCGTTGCAGTCTGACATGAGCAGATAAAGAAAACGTGGTAGCATCAAAAATAATAATGCATTTTAAAAAAAGGGTTCGTACAAAGTCTTTAAAGTTTGGAAACTGCTTAATTTTAACCGGTATGTTTTCAAGGTTAGGAATATGCTTGAATATTGAATATACTCCTTGAAAAATGCTTGATTTTTCAACATAATCTGGTGTTTCATGTAAACCAAAAATCTTTTAATATTTAAAATGAAACGATCCCGTCGTCATATTTGTTGTCTCTTAACATTTATAGTAACAATTACAGACTTGGAGAGTCTGGAAATTTTTGGTTTAGGTACTTTGAAAGTGCTTGAAAAGTGCTTCAATTTTACTCTTAAAAAGGTGTACAAACCCTTCTCTTAACTAGTAATTGAAGATGGTGTTTAATTAATTAGTATGAACTCAGTCTGTATTCATATATATTTTCCTGTTTTTGCTGTTCTTCCACAGAGCGGCTTTAGTACAGTATACCTCCTGCTTTTTCACTTGTTACTGTTTATTTTCTTAATACACAGAATTGTAAATATCATACTGATATACTACAACATTTTAAAAGAAATAAAGGAAGGAAAATGTCTTCCGCAACTGCATCTCGACTGTACTCTCTTCAGTAGCAGCGATGTGCCTGGAAAAGCCCTTTTCTGCTCATTCAAATTCTCCTCTTGCTCCATTTCCCTCGGCGCGTAGTAGTAGTAGTAGATTTCCTTTGTTTCCATGACAACGGGCTCCCTTCTTACCTCCCCATCTCCTCACTCTCTCTCTCCAAGTCCAAGCAGGAGGCTGGGGGGCTCGGCTGTGACGTGGTGAGGGTGGAGGTGGAGGAGAGCCTGACCAAAGAGCAGCTGCTGGAGACTTTCATCACCTGTGGTAGGGACACACACACACAATTTTTCAATCATTCATTTGCCAATCGTTTAAGCAAAAATACCAAAAATTCACTGGTTCCAGATGATATTTTCTGGTTTTCTTAGTCTTCTATGATAACGAATGGAATATCTTTGTGTTTTGGACTGTTGGTCAGACTAAACACCTTTTTAAAAAGGTCACCTTGGACTCTTTTCACTACTTTCTGACTTTTTTTGCCAAACGATTAATCGGGGAAAATAATCTGCGGATAACTCGATAATAAATAATCATTAGTTGCAGCCCTAAATGCATTTGATTGGGACATAACGGCTTTAGTTGCAGAGGGATCAGGGTGAAATATTTGGTGTAAACGATATTACTGCAGGTGTTGGATATCCATGAAATTAAAAAGCATTTTAAGTATTTTAGCATCTGACAGGCTGATCTCATCTGAGCTGCACCATTTATTTACATTAAACTCCAAGTTTGAGCTTTAATTTAAATGCTACATCCACACGAATACGTTTTTGTTTTAAAACGCAGAACCTTTGCTACGTTTACGCCTAGCGTCCACACTACTCCCGTGTTTTATAACCCATAAAACGGAGAGCTTTTAAAATGCTGCTGACCCCATTTAAGTTTGAAAACTCCGGACAACCACGTTCGCTTCCTGTTTGGGTATTATCAGGTGTGTATCACGTGACCCTTTCCCAACAACATCAGCCTTGACTACCAGAGGTGGATGTAGCCTCAGTTAATGCCTCTTATTCAGTTTCATGTCATACATATTTCATTTTTCTTAAGTTTCCTTTTTAAGAATGGATTTGGGACCCTGTGACAGGAGTAGATTATTGTAACGTAGTTGTTGCTGAAAAGTACCTTCTTGGGTTCCTCAAGTCTTTAAATCTGAAGAAACAAACTGCCTTTTGTTGCCGTGTATTGTTATTGACGCCACATCCTTTTATTGTCACATACTGTATGGTTTGTCTTTATCACTGCTAGTGACGATATCATTTGGAAAAATGTAACTTTTAATGCCACCGTCAGCACTTAACCATCACTGTCCTGTTTAATAAGCATTAACAGTCTTCTTTGACAACAACCACATAACTGTCACAACATGACGGAAATGCTTTAGGTCATACGTCATTATTAGAAATCTTACCGTTGGCTCATGCCTCTTCCTGTCCCAGGTTTCCTGGTGCCGGCGGTGGGGTCAGGGGTCGGGGAGCCAGGCGGTCGCACTGGTCACCGTGTGGTGGTGCTGCTGGAGGGACTGGAGAAGGCTTCATCCCTAACAGGCCTGCTGGGTGACCTCTGCCACAGTCTGGACAACAGGGGCTCTGCGTCACCGCTGGTTCTCAACACCGGTACGACTCACTGCAGCCAGGCTTAGACCTGAACCATAATCGCATACGCAGTTTAACGCCACTATGTGCTATAATTATGTTATTATGGCACTGTATTCTCAGTGTTTACTACCAGGGGGCACCAAAGTCAGAAATGTTTAAATCCTGCACAAAGGGTTTATAAGACAATCTTAAAAAGCTACTAAGCATTTTTTAAATTTCAGAGCAATGTTAAAAAAAAATCAAATGCTGATTTATTCGTGGAAGAAAAGAGAAATTAAGTTGCATGTAAAAACAGACATGGATCCATTCAATTTGCTTAAAAGGTACTATATGGAGTTCTCAAAGTCCTTGTTAGTAATGACACCTGGTGGCCGTTAAGTGAACTGCAGTCAGCATCCTGTTGCTTCGTAACGTTACCTGATGCAGTAATTTGCAAAGCTAGAACAGCCCTGGGAGTCTAGATGAATGAGCTGACATTATCCACTCAAGACAGTATTTTTCTACGTTAGCTAGTTAGCAATTCGTCCGCATTAGCAAGCAAGCTACGTCGTCTCATTTTACAATTGGATTGACTTACAATCCATTCACACACAGGCAATACAGAGCAATTAATACAGAGCATAACCTGACAATCTCCTCATCCAATCATACACCTAGAAAATCTTTATTCTGCTTTAAATGCTTCATGTTACCATGTTCTACAAAAGGCAGAATTCAGCATAATGTACTGCTAAGCCTCACAGATATGGGTTGTCATGTTTCTGCAGGTTCTATCCAGGATTAGTAGTATGATATTTGAGTCCTTGTGGTGTCATTTAAAATAATAACATGCAAATGTTGTTGCAGAATTACTGTCCACAAGAATTGGGCGTAGTGGTTAGACTGTCCTTCTGTAACGGGACTGACAGAATAATGGAAAATGAATAGACTTCCCTCCTCGTTTATTCATCCCTCAGGTCCCCACCACTTCCGTGAAGGCAGCTTCCTGATTGCCACGCTGTCAAAGCCCCGCCTGCAGGGATCAGAGCTCCGCCTGCAGCAGCACTTCCGCTGGGTAACGCTGCGTTGGGACCAGGAGCCGCTGCACGGCCTGCTGGGAAGGCACCTCCGCAGGAAGCTGCTTCATAAGGTCAGCAAGAGGTTTAGTTTACCATCTGCCAAAGACGGAGACAGCATCATTTTTGATGAATGTTGTGTTCACAGCCAGATGTTTTGCAAAATCACATCTGAACTTACTTCAGTGGTTAATATCTATGATGATAAAGAATCTATCTTTTTCTGAAAACATTAATATATGAATTGTTTGAGGACTGAAACAAACAAGTGTTGTTGTTGATATATTTACATTTTTATACTTGCTCTTAGTCTTAAATGTCCCACAATCTTTCCCATTGTCTCTGTGACAAAGATAAATACAAAAAAGTTTAATACTTAAAATGGTTAATGGTCGTCAAAGTAATCAAATAAGTAAAGAATTGTTGCGATGACTGTAATTCCAAAACACTTTGTTTTAGTCAGTATTTATAGTGCTGCGAGTTTGAATGAATAATATATGCATGAGAAATCCTCAGAATACGTAACGAGATGTTTTGTTAAGCAAACAAAAAAGTGATTTAATTGATTCAGCTCTCGAGAAAATCTATGATGACCCTCCTGTTTGTTCCATCACTCTCTCAGTTCAGTGTTTTATCTGCAAGACAAAAGCAAAAAGTTTAAACTGTAATCCCTTCCTCCACCTTTCCTTCAGACGGGGACTGGAGTTTGGTCACCTGATGGCGTCATGGAGCGGTCGGTGTTGTGGGTGAGCCAGGTGTGGCAGCAGCTCAATGCCTGTCTGTCCCGTCTGGGGACCCACGAGGTTTTGCTGGGCCCGCAGCTCTTCCTGTCCTGCCCTGTGGTCCCAAACAACACACAGGCAATCGTCAGGTGTGTTTGTGTTGGTGTGTCCTAAAAAAACTGCTCATGATATGTTAAATAGCATAGTTACCATGGAAGAAATACAGACCGAACATGCTGATGATCTCAGGTTGAGCAGACACAGGCTAGTGAACCGCCTGGCTATGCTGGTTGGCTAACATGTTAGCTACCGTCACAAGCCTGCTCCTGTCCCGACTGAACTATTTTTCCTCGTGTAATCACAGTGAGTATTTACCTGTCCCTTGTACTAAAACACTAAAAGTAAAAGAAAATATTTGCCTCAAGGTGCACTAAAAAAAAAACCCAGCCATTCCCTTGTTTCTCTGGGAGCCAAGTGTCTATGATTTAGAGTGATAACCTTTGTTTATAAAACTATTTTCTGGTTCAACCTTAATGTCAGGGTTCGTACAAAGTCTTGAAAGTTTGGAAAATGCTAGATTTAGAATATACTCCTTGAAAAATGCTTGATTTTCAACATAATCTGGTGGAAACCAAAAATCTTTTCACATTTAAAATGAAACGATCCCGTCATCTTATTAGTTTGTTGTCTTCTGGCATTTATAGTAACAACTTAGATGTGATGATAAACCCTAACCCTCCGAGAGTCTGGAAATATTTGGTTGAGGTACCTTGAAAGTGCTTGAATTTTACTCTTAAGAAGCTGTACGAATAGCAGCCGTCCTTCTCTCTAAACCTGCTTACTGTAACTGTAACAACCTTAGTGTCGACTGAAAATGACAAAGTCCACAGAGAACCGCTCACGAGAAAGAAGTAAACAACAAAGACAGAGAGGAGAAACTTCCAGGACCTTCAGTCTGACTGTGAGGCTGGTGTGTGTGTGTGTGTGGGTGTGTGTGTGTTCAGGTGGCTGGCTCGGCTCTGGAACGCCGTGGTCGTCCCCCGTGTGGAAGAAGCCATCATCTCCCGGGTAACAGCCAAGCGCTCCACCACCTCCTCTTCCTCATCGCCATCGTCGCAGCGACCGTCTCCTAGCAACTGTGGGCTGAGTGCCGGGCAACAGGCTGTGGTGAAAGCTGCCCTCAGCATCCTGGTCAACAAGGCTGTTCTCCAGGGCTGCCCTCTGCCTCGACACGGTGTGTGGTCGTCACAAACGATGACGAGGGTTCATCCGCATGTTTTACCAGCTGTTGTTTCCGTCGGTAACGACTATTAAAAAGACACTGATGTGCATTTTTTCCCTTCATCTCCTGCAGAGATTGACCGGTACCTGCTGGAGTTTCGGGGCGGGACCTTCCCTCTGTCAGCCATCGGCTCCTATAAAGGAAGCAGCGGTGGAGGAGGAAGAAAGGGGCGGGACAGCAGCAAGTTGAGACGATCCAACACCAGCCCTCGGAAGAAGGGAAGTCCCGCCTTAAACTGGAGCTGTGGCGGTTCCTTTAGAGAGGGTAAGATGGCCGCTCCGCCAGCAGTGATAACAAGTGTCCCGATTCAGAGGTTTGGATCCTCTGAAGCACCATGAAGCTGTGTCCTTCAGATCACCTGTTGCTCCTCCTCCCCAGGTGACACGGTCTAGCCTCACAGAGACAAAAGCTAATGGTGTGTTCAGCCACTCGTATCACCAGGAAATTTCCCTGAAGTGTAAAAACCAGTGGTAAACATTTCACTTAAATACATAACTGGCAAACAATGCACCAGGTAAACGGTGCATACATCAATGTAACTTTAATTTTTCTTATCAGCGTCGTATGCAGAGTGCAAACAAAGAGCAGGAAAATCCTGGCTTTCATTATTTACAACCTGCGACTTTATAAAACATGGTTATGGGATAATTTTTATGTCCTAAGCTGAAGCAAATCAAATTGCCTCCATACTGTTGATTTCCCTGCATGGTTTTTGGTTGTTTTTTAAAACTTCCCCGATGACAAATTTTGTTTGACATCCTTCATCCTTAGCTAGGCTACATTTATATTTACCGCCTGTGTGTTGCGTTCATGTGTTGTCATGTAAATAACAAACCCCAGGACAGAACAGGAAGCACCATGTTGAGAATGACGTGACAAACCCAACCTCATTTCTAAATTTTTGTCCGAACTATCCACCCTTTACCCTGAACTGGAGACACTGGCTTTGTGTCAGCAGCATCCACAAGGGGCCGTTGTTTAACAGGCTTAACATGTGCTGTATGCTGCTGTCATTCAAACAATGTCCCTGTTACTCAGGATAATCCACAGATCTCAGTATGGAGAGTTTTTACACCATATTTTACCTTTCGATAGCAAGTCGTTTCTAATTAAATAAATAATCCTGATGAACGGGGACATTGTTTTCAAATTCTGTGAGTACAACAAAATAAATTCTGTTCACCTTCAGAAAGCTCAAAAACTGTACAAATAAAAACTATTTGCGTTGTTAGAATCCAGTAGGAGTAAGACTGAAAATATGTTTTTGTGATTTGAGTGAGCGACGCTCCAGTCATGTTTTATTAATACATTTGTTCATATGTGATTGCAGGTTCGCTGTCGAGCACGGATGTCAGCTTCATTGCCAACGGCAAAGTCCAGAGGTTCGTCTTCTCTCTAATGATTATTAATATTAGTAATAACCAGTGGTGGAAAGTACATTTACTCAAGTATTTCCATTTTCTGCTACTTCGCAGATTCAGAATAATACAAAATATAAAATACATTTTTTATATTATATTCTTAAAATAAGATAAAACTTTGTTGAAACCTCGGGGGGGAATTCACAAGCCACCCAGCAGTTTATAAAGTCATTAAAGTTGCAGCTGGTAAAAGGTGGCGCTACTTTTAAAGTGATGTGTATATGAATGCATCAATAATTATAATCCAATTATATAATATACATTATTCTGAAATGGGCTGCTCTGAATAATGAATACTTTCAGCACTTTAAGTATGTTTGCTGTCAGTTAAGTAAAATTTTGAATGCATGACTTTTACTTGTAATGGAGTATTTGTACACTCTGGTATTGCTACTTTTACTTAAATGAAAACTTCTTTCAGTACTGTAGTAGCAGGACTCTGCAGAGAGCAGAATTGTCTCACTAATTAAATTTGTCTGGCTCAGTCAAACGAAGCCAGAGAGCACCAACAGGTATAATACTGAGCTGTTAAATAGCTGAGTTAGTGTGTTGAGATGTTACACGTCCTTGTATTAAAATGACACTAAATTTTATTTCATGGTGTTTGCAGGGAGCCTGCAGGTCTGTCCGTGTTCTCTGACGACGAGACAGATTTAATCAGAGAGCTGCAGACCATGTGCTCCAGCAAGTCCGAGCCAGACATCAGCAAAGTACTGTCTCACACACGCTTTGTCTTTTTCATAACTTTATAAACCTTCATTAAAGTGTATTTGTTTTGTTTTGTTATAACCATACAGCACAAATTTCCATATACCTATATAATTATCTTAAACTACAATTTTCACTCATCAATAAATTGCTTCCCATGTAACTATTGAGATTAGCTACAACAATCAGTGACATCCAAACAGAAATTTAACCAACAAGTCGGCTATGAGTTCAGTCCAGAATCTTAAGACGGTCGTATAGAAATTTAGCACAAACTAGCTAACATTTAGCAGCTACAGAGCCAGATGTTAAATAAGCAACTATTTGCTAACAAGTTCGCCAAACAACTTGTTTCTGCTGCCCCCAAGTGGCCAAAAAAAAGTGTTATTGCATGTTTAAATTCATCATAGACTAACATGACAGTTTATCAAGATACAGATTTTGTAATATCCTCCATCTTTATAATCCAACACTGGTGTTTACTATGACAGATTCACAGTAGTAGTACAGCGGATTAAAGCGGTATAGATTCACCATAAGTGACTTCTACTCTTAATAATAGATGGAGCTCTGACTGCCACTGTGCGTCTCGATCATCCAGCAAAATACTAAATAAACCTTCTCAGAAAACACTTTTGCCATTCAGAAGCCACTCAGGTCTTAATTACACTGCCATTTCCAAACACTGGGCTTTTAGGTCACATGTTTTGACTCAGTCCTGGCTCTTTAATTCATCACTGTCATCCTTCCAAATATAGAGAGCGCACTGTATGTGTGTCTGCTGCACGGCACGGGCTTGGTAATGATGTTTCCCTTCAACTAGCTCCTGTGGACAAAAGATTCCAGTGTAGTGATCCAACAGCTTCCAGCGGTGCGAGTCTTTTAAGACCAGCACTAAATACTGATAACTTAATAAAGTGTTTCAACAGTCTGACATTCAGTGGAGAGATTAGTGTTCAAAGTTAAATGTTGTTTCAGAGCCATTTCTTCTGGTGAAAAACACTGATTTGTCAGAGGTTTTTGAAAAACAATCTCGACAGCTTTGTTTCTAAATTATTGGCATCAGAATTGACTAAAGTAATCCCCTAATCTTAGACCTTCACCTGCATTGACTCTGATGCTGATGACACCTCATCACCAACATCCCACCCAGTAATTTACTTCAAATAATAACAGTCCTCACCTGTTGCACACTAACTGAATACTCAGTGCAGCCAGCCACGCTGCTTAAGCTGCGTGTTGTTACTCACCTTCAGACGAGGTTTTGCTTCAACGTTCGCTCTCGATCACCTCCCACAGATCTCTCAGGCCAAAGACGACTTGATCCTGTTCTCCGGCTCTCCCAGTGAGGAGACGCCCCCCCCCACGGCCGAGCAGGAAACCGCCATCCAGCAGCGACCGCAGACGGTGAGGAGGCGAAAAAAACACATCAATGACTGGCAGCTCAGCGTTGAAATAAATATAATCTGTAAAAAAAAAAAAAAGTATCAGAATACAGCAGATAATATAGTGAACGGCTATTTAAACATTACACATTATTTGACATATTAAAGGAATACTCCACTGAAAGTGTATCTGTTGAGTATCAAAACACCCACCGACAAGACTGCGTTTCAGTCATTATTTTGGTTATTTTTTGCTCCATTAAGCCACAAACTGGTGCCTCACTTCATGCGTCTCCGGTGTGTTTGGTGTTACCTCACACATAACTGACCTGTCCAGTATTCATACCTACAAACTAGTCGCGTTTTAGTGAAATTCGCCGTTTTGAACCAAAATGTCATTCACGTGAATCGTGTAGATCTGAAGAGTTTTTTTGGGGGGGGGTTGGTTAGTTAGTTAGTTAGTTAGTGACTTCACACTTTGTAAAGACCTGCTTTAATTTTGTATTTTAAATTTTTTTTTAATGTACTTTCAGTTTTAATCATGGATACATACTTTGTTTTACTCATTTAGTTCATCCTGGGTCACCACAAAGTATAAAGTTAAGAAATTGAAATCCATCCTCTAAAGGGTTAGTATGAGTATCTGGAGTTAGACAAGTTTGTATGAACTGTTGGCCATCTTTCCTGGTAATGCATTCACTCGGTTGTTACACACAAAAGAAAGCTTGAGAGAGAAATTTAACCCCCGGCTCACTTTCTCACGTCCGCACAGCTGGCCAATCACTGGGTGAAGTGGGTGTGATTGTCGGACCAGCTGTGCACTTGCCATCAGGTGTTTGGGCAACACATCATTATATGAAGTAGTTATTTCTAATGTCGAGCAGCCTGGAAAAAAAAACAATAAACCAAACAATTAAAATGTGGTTCCTGCAGGTCTGAACCGGCGGGTGCTGCAGCTGGATCATTTTTCCAGAGGATCTGAAAATATTTATATTTAAACGTGAACTAAAAACCCATCTATTTAGTCTGGCTTTTATGTAGTGTTTTCTAATTTTATGTTTAGATGTTAAGGTTTAAAGAATTGTATTTGAAGCACAAACTTTATAATGGCATTTTATTAGCTATCATTATTTGGTGTTTTATCAACATTTTACTTTACATTTTGTGTAGTATTTTATGCTTTTTCAGTTGTTTTGGTGTGCTTAGTCTCTAAATCAATTTTTTAACATCTTACGTTTTGTCAGTCGCTTGTGAAGCACTTTGAATTGCATTTGATTGGTTTGAAAGGTGCTATATAAATAAATTGATTGGTTTTAGGTTCAGTAGGCGACTGAAATAGCGATTTAAATGGCTCCAACTCACCAAACTCTCTTTGTGCAGACTGTCGTCCGTCAGTCCAGCCGCAGCTCCACCCAGGCAGCCGTCCAGAGCAGCGACTGGCGTTCAGGCCCTCGCGCCAAATCGCAGCTCCCCGTCCCCAGCAGCAGGGGGCAGCAGCCACGGGGCCCCACCGCTGCCACCGGTAACAACAACAGCAGCAGCGGCAGCCCCGGCCGAACCCAGATGCCCCCCAGCCGCAGCAGACCCACCAACAGCAGCAGCAGAACAAAGCAGGCTCCGCCCAGCAGCAGCAACAACTACTACCGCAACAACATCGACAACAACCAATCACACGAGGACATCTGGATCCTCCACAGAGACCTGCATGAAAACAACAACAACAACAGCAAGTAGACCCCCCCCCCCCATGATTCCTCTGTGAACCTCCCTCCATGATGTAAAGACTAGGTACCTGACGACCTTTGACTTCTAGTATTTGTACTTGTTATCCGTACTCGTTACACTGTACTACAGTTGTGTACTTGGGGACCATAGTTTTATTCTATTACAGTATTTGAAGTATTTGATCGTTTGGTTTGGTAAGATTTTACGTTGGGGGGGGAAACGGACGACAACAGAAGGTAAAGCAGCAGGTTACCTTACTGTTGCCTTATTCCAGTGTATCAACCTGCATATTAATGGGACAGTATTCAGTAGACGAGACACAGTGAAAGAATGTACTGAAATACGAGTTGAGATATAAAGTATTTGACTGGTGGAAACTGCCTCAAAACAGTACCGACACGGTATTTTTTGTGTACTTAAAGTGAAATACTGTACTTCTCCTACTGGTTTAAGGCCACTGACGAGCAACCGAAGGTACTCACAAGTGTTACCTTTTAGTGAAAAGTGTTTTTGGATCAAAGAAAGAAACAAAGCAGGTTTTTCAATTTTCTTTTTGTTGTTTTTGCTATTAATTATTTTGAGATATTCAAGTGTTTTATCTTTAAATAGTTGCAAGGTTGGTTTAAATACTGTTGAAAATTAATCAGGGTTTTACCAAATATATTTGTAAATAAGAATTAGTACGTTTTAAACGCGATATATAGATTGGTGTATGTGGTATGACGCTTGTACAGTGATGAAACCTTAACGCAAAACTGCTGAAAAAAAGAAACTTGTACAAAGTGTTTGTAAATCGAGTTTGGTTTCCGAACCCTTCACTTGTTTCAGAGTGAAGGGGCTGTGGCAATAAGTAATAGAACTGTATAAACACAGGATGTCCTCAATCAACTGTAAGCCATAATAAATATTTTAAATGTCCATCATTTCCCCCCCGAGTCATGTTCAATTTAAGCCCGACAGTGTAATTCACCGTTTCTTTCTGCTTTCCATCATCACTGTTATGTTTTTACTTTTTAAAAGTTTAATTTGAAGCGGACATTGTTTATATATACAGTGTGTGTATATATAGATATATATAAATATATCTATACATATGTACAGGAGAGATTTTAGTCAAACTATGATTTTGATCTGTACGATAGCTGTTTGAGGTTTAAAGAATTGTCTTTCAAGCACAAACATTAAAAATGGCACTGTTTTAAAAAAAAAAGAAACCCTACCGGACTTTTTCTGTTCTTTTATTAGTTTAAACGCAGGAACTCGGAGCCGAAGTCCCAAAAGATGTTTTTTCTTTATCTTGTGCGCACAAGTTTGGGATCTTTTGTAGTATCGTCTTTAGTACCCAAACTCAGTAAAAATCCTTTTTATTTTATTTTCAACATCCACCTGATACTCATCGTTTTGTTTTTAACAGGGTTCGTACAAAGTCGTGAAAATGCTTAATTTTAACAGTTATGTTTGAATTCAAATATTCTCCTTGAAAAATGCTTGATTTTTCAACATAATCTGGTGTTTCATCATCTACACAATCACTCATGTAAACTCTGATTTTGACACCAAGACATTTTCTGCTGACGTGTTCGTGACACCGAAAAGCAAGATATACACCATATGGCCAAAAGTATATGGACAGCCCTGTAATATACATTTGTGTCCTTCTGGTGGAAAAACGGCAGCAGACCAGAAGAGTGGAGGTCGTTCTGGCAGCACATTAATACCCATTTTTGGAATCTCATGTTCAACTATCACATATGGTTGTAATGTTTAGGTGTCTACATACTTTTGGCCATGTAGAGTATGTTTAAGAAAGGGGGATTAATGTTCGTCCCGAAAGAATTTTCCTTGGACATAACGGCTTTTAACAAATGACACAACCACACTGAAATTCTCAATCTTTTAGTTTTACTGGAAATATAGTTTAACAAATACATTTATACATTTTTTTTTGGGACATCTGTGTCCCCTTTTTTTCCTGTGAGTAAGAAACGGCTTTGTTCTTTAATTTACTCTGGGGAAAAAAAAAAAAATCTTGTCACAGACACATCAAGGCATTTCTCTGCATCACTGCTTTACAAAACTATTATTCAGTATGAAAAGGAGCAACACACTCTTCCCTCGACCAAAGAAAATAATGTTGGTTTCCGAGGGAAGTACAGAGAGAACTTGGAAAATTATGAAAAAGAAACGCTAAATGTTTGCTTTGCGTTTGTACAGGAGTGGCTCTGGAAAAATATACTTTTATCAGAACATTTTTTTTGGATGAATTACTGGCTTCTCTCTATAATTCATCAAGTAACAGAGGCTAAATAAAAAGCATGATTTGTTATCACAATTCTACATCTACACTTCATTTTGTGGAGGAATTGAAAACACTGTACAGCGTTTAACCACTTGGTGGTTTCCTTGCTGTGAAAGCTGATGAGTAACTCGGGGTTGTCTCTAAAGTGCATTCAGATAGAAAAATAAAAGGGTATCTGAGTCGTCACTCGTCAGGATTACGTCACTGAAGGTACTGCACGGTCAGACTGACTAACCAAAGATACTAAAGCAAATATTCAGAACATACTTCAGGACAACACACACACACACACACAAAGCCACTGTAGAGGTCTTACTCTCAGTTTGCCTTAATTCCTCAAGAAGAACCGTTTCACAAAGCTCTGATCTCTTATCCTGTAGGATAAACAGATTTATACATTTGTTTTTTTTGGTCTACGTCCAGCCCGTCGAAGTTTGTACATACGAGACATTGTGTACAATGTCTGTGTTTTAGTGGCAATTTGCGGACAATTTAGCAGAACTCTGTCCCTTTGCTCATTAAAGAGGTTCTGCACACTTAAACGTGTTTTTTGAGCTGGAAACTAAATGATATGACTGTACTGTGATGACACACATCAGTGCTGGTGTTAATATTGACATTTCATGGGTTGAAAATGGCTCAACACGCCATCTAGGGTTTTAAATCCGCCCACTGGTTGGGACCTGTGTGTGGGTGTTTTCACACCTAACCTGTTTGGTTTCTGTTAAAACGAACCCTGGTGTGTTTGGACAGGTGTGAACACGGTTATCGCTCTCAGGTACAGACCAAAACAGTGGCACCGAGACCCTTTAGAGGAGGTGGTCTCTAAAAAGGGTTCCAACCGAACTCTGGAGCAGTTTGTTTGTGGTGGGAACGGCCAAGATCAGATTCCAGTGTGAACTGGTCACGGTCCTGAACAAAAGAATAACAAGACGTCACGCACAGCACGCTGTCGTACGGAAGTAAACACGGAGGCCACTGAGGTCAGTTTTAAGGTTTCATTTATAAGTCGATGTGCGGTGGAAGCCAGCAGAGGAGGAGAAAGAAGCAGCTGTCTTCATGTTTGTATTCACCGAGAGACTTCCGCCAACGCAGAATTTCAATTTGACAGAAAAGTCACATGAAAGCCAGACTTTTCAGACCAAGGTCACGTTGCAAACCCCCCCCCCCCAAAAAAAAAACCTTTATCTGATTTAGGACCACATATGAAAGTGGCCCAAATCAGAAAATTGAAAATTTCAGATTCCATGTGATTTGTGCTGTTCACATGGTTATAAAAAAAACTAAACGGATCCGAGTCCCATATGAGCAAAAATAAATAAAACACTGATTTGGGCCACTTTTGCCTATGATGCGTTAATGTTGTGTTTTCTGAGCTCTTACTGTTTGCTCGCCGTGCTCATAGTTAGACTTTGTATTTATACAGGAGAGAGGACACATACAGTCAGACTTCTACAGTGGCTGTTTCTAAAGAGACTGAAGGCTCTGGTGAAAACCAGCTGGTTGTTCATTACAAAATAATCACTTAGTTCAGACCAATGGAAATTACGCAAAAAAACTAACTCTGATGCAGTTCATGCTTTTTTTTTTTTTAAAGCAAATACATTTTTTGTTGGTCTCAGAGGAGAAACTTTGAGGATTATTTGAAATGAAGGAACCCCCCACCCACCCAAAACACCTGCAACAACAAAGTGTCCAGTTAGATTTTGTTTATTAATTTTTTATTTTAGTAAATTATGATTCAGTGTAAATTAAATAATTTGTCTGGGCAACGGTGCAGAGTTTTAGCGTCCCATAGTGATTCAGATGGCGTTTCACTGGTCATTTGGGGGAATAATGACTCAAAAATGGTTATTATTGACCACTTGGACCCAAAATCATCAGTATCACTGGATCAATCCCTTGTTTAGAGAAGGGGTGGGTGGGTGGGTGGGTGTGTGTGTGTGTGTGCCTGGCCGGTTAGAGGCGAGTGTCGTGGACTTCGTCCTCGGCTTCCTCCGGCAGGGATGAGATCTTGGCGGTCTGTGGTGGCGCCCTCTTGCTGGAGTTGAGGCGGTGAAGCGTCGGGAAGAGGCGGAGCCGGTCGGCGGGGCTCATGGCCTGTTTCAGGTGACTCGTCTCGTTCAGCAGCTTCTGGATGGAGTCGTAGCTTTTCATGGAGCTGCCCTCGATCATCTGGACGGACGGCAGGGAGGAGAAGAGTTAATCTGGGCTTCTAAGATGGTGTTTTCTTGTCTCACCCTTCATCCATCTATCTATACTGTATATATCCATCTATTATATCAATTCAAGAACTGTTCTCAGTCCTGATGACGGCTCCTCACTCTGTAGCAACACTGAGGTCACTTCCCTCATGTTACCGTCACACCAGCTGCTTGTTCCAACACGAACCCCCGTAACTAACATGCACACCCAACATGAGGGAATGGAGTTTAATCTCGTATCACTTCACAACAGGCCAAGCTAAAGTAGGCAAACACCCGAGCATTAAGAGACTTTAACATGGAGACGCAGGATCAGCAAAATCCAAACTGAACCCAAAACTTACCAGGAATGATTGACACTCCAGCAGCGGCTCCACTCTGTGTTCTGATAGGATGACGGTGCAGCCAGAGAACGCCTGCTTCAGCGTCTTCCTCAGGACCTGTAACGTTCTGCTCTCACACACACACACACACACACACACCATCATCATCATCAAAGGCCGTCTGTCTCTACTGCTAACACATTAGCTTAGCGTTCTGTTCCTGTTGAGGCCGACATGAAAGATTAGGCAGCGTTGGCCCTCAGGTTAAACTAGATTGCTCTTTATAAGCTTCATTTACCATCATGACCTGCACATGGTTACACACACACACACACACACACACAGTAGAGGTCAGGTTTAATGTAAGCACTCTAGATTGCCACCAGATGCAGTGGCAGGAACGCCACACATGTTGGATTTGGGTGACTTCCGCCGCACCGTGTGACCTCACCTCATAGCATGCCACACACACACACACACACACACACACAAACCCTGGATCACTTCCAGGTATCAGCTGTATCAGCTCCTTTCTTGCAGAAACAGTGTATTAAAGCTTCTAAAGTGTCCACGTACATTATACCAAAGCACACAGGGAGCAAAAAAGACAAATATCAAAAGAGACGGAGGAAACACAGGCAGGCAGGATGACAACGCAGCGTGTTTCTTATTAAAATGCCTTAAATATGCTGCTAGTGACATGAAACACATCTGCAGTGAATGCAGAGGCCTGTCTGCAGGTTTATCAAACATTCAAATGCCTTTACAATGTGCTGTAAAAAGACTGATTAAAGCTGTTTAGACAAGTAGCAGAGGGACATTTTGAATCCAATATATACAGTAAGTGTAATAGTATTTTTTGATACAATAATGATATAATACTGTGATCAGGGTCTGAAATTAAGTTTTCCCCTCACCCCCACTGTGGCAGCTCACTGAACATTTCTACGGGCCACTCGTTTTTCGTCTGCCACTTCTTAAATCTACTTGGAACAATAGAAATATCAAATATATCATGTAATCTTAATCCCTGACTTTTCTTAATTTATATTACTAAATATTATATTTAATTCTTAAGTAAAAGAGGCTATGGTGGCAGGTGGATGGAAATATTTACCCTGTATTTGGCAGTTGGCAGGTGCTAATTTCAATATTGTATTTAAATGTTTCACATTTAAATGTTGCACACGCACACACATATGCCACATACAGAGATTAGAGAGTTTTGCGATGATACTGACATGGGGTCGAGGTAGGAGGAGGGTTCGTCCAGCAGCAGGATGCGGGCCTTGCCGAGGATGGAGCGGGCGAGACACAGCAGCTGTTTGTGTCCGTTGCTCAGCACGTTGCCGCCGTCCTCCAGCTGAAAGTCGAGCTTGTCCGGAAACTGCTCGATCACCGACTTCAAACCCACCTGAGGACACACGGCAGGACAGATTTTTTTACTTTAGAAATCACTCCGCTGACCATCATGGAGGGAAAGAGTTGCGTTTTCATCAGGGTCACGCCCGAAGGAACATCTTTGAAAGAGAATGTGGCGTTAAACCTGAACCATTAGACAGTTTCTCTTCTACGGACAATAAGCCGATTTGGACATTTTTTTGTCTTGTTTTGGTTTAGAAACACTGTTACTCTATTTTTGTTACTATGCTGAAGTGATCTCTATATGTTGGAAGTTTGTTTTGTATTATTTGTATCCCCATGTTGACATTTCAAAATGAACGAACATTTTCTCCACTACTGCCAATGACAGATACCAAAACAATACGTTTTTTTGTTCAAAACCCTTTTTTATTTAACAAAAGCACCCAAACAAAATTATTGCATCTGATAATCCTGAAGGCCGTAACTATGAAAACAAATTTTAATCAAATATTTTCCTTAAACATCTCCTTTGTCGCCTATATTCTGGTGGCATGAGAAGAAAGCCCAAGGCAAACTGTGACAGGAAAATCCTACACAAAATATCAAAAGTCCATTACCTCTGATTGATATAACCAATCATACAACAGAAGAAAAGAGACAACGACGCCTCACCTCCTCGGCTACCCTCCACAGCTCCTCGTCGCTGTAACGTCCGTGTGGGTCCAGGTTCATCCGGAAAGTGCCGGTCAGAATAAAGACTCTCTGATCAAACCAGAGCACAGAAAACATTTAAAATCAGAGTCAGTGGATTGGATTAGTAGGGCAGCGTATTGCCGCCACGCCAGAAAAAAGAAAAACAAACCAGTAGCACATTATAACGTGAAAAATGTATTGTTATAACAAGATATTGTCACGTTATTACGACAAACTTATCACATTATAACAAGAAACTTCTCGTTATAAGAATATCCTATTTATCTTATGACGTGAAATCACGTGATAAATATTATATTGTTATAACAAGAAAAGTTTCTTGTTATAGCGTGATAACTTATTGTTATAACATAAAACATAATGTGATACTAAGCTGTTTTCCTTTTTCACGCCAGAAAAGAAAAAAGGATCAGTATCACATTATAACGTGAAAAGTTCTAACAATAAGTTATCACATTATAACAAAATAAATAGTTATTATTGAAAAAGAAAAGTTTCTTGGTATAATGTGATAAGTTTGTATGTCGTAATAACGTGAAAAACATCTTGTTATAACAAGGAACTATTTCTTCTTCGTAGGTTAGAAAGTCTGCCTTGAAATGAGAAGTGTGGCCATCATAACAACAATAATTTGGATCAATTACGATGGCAGTAATATTGTATTTTCAGGCATTTAAATTTACAGCCAGGAAACTGCTTTCCAGTGACAATGGAATCTACTTTTCTCAGAGTGAGAAATATCTAACAACTTGGACAATGACCTGTTCATGATTATGTTTCGGAGCTAAAATAACAAAAAAGATTAAGGTGACTCACATCTCCCAGTGTAACAAGTTATTGCAAGCGGTCTTTGGTAGTACTATATTTATCAACTACTCTCTAGGTTTTAAAACTACAGTTGAGGTTCAATATGGCTTTATTGTTTGACTGTTGTCATTCATGTTGGGCAAAAGGAAATACATCAATCATTTAAAAACCAATGAATCGGAGTGTAAATATATTTTCCGTTTCAGACTTTTGTAATCCTGATGTAAAAATAACAATTATCTTTATTTTGTCTCAGTTTTCTTGTACTTATTTTTTACTATGAAATGCACCTCAATTTTCATCCAAAATAACAGACTAAACTTTGGTGATGCTGCTAGAAAACATCCATCTGAATTTTACAACTTTCAGAGTTTGAAAAACTCTTTAATACGAGACATAATTGGTTCCGATGTAACTCTCTGAAGGTTGCTTTAGCTTTTCCCTACCTGGCTTTACTTCCATACGGCCATGCTACCGACATCAGCTGTGTGTTTCTCATTCACCTTCAGTGTTTGAATTAGGACCAGCAACCTTTGCGTGCCACGTGTCTTGTTGAAAAGCAGCTCAGTGGCCGTGGACGTACCTGCGGCACCACTCCGAAGGCCTTCCTCCACGTTTGCAGGGAGACGGAGCTCCAGGAGACGCCGTCGATAGAGATTTCTCCGTCAGTGGAGGCGAGACGCAGCAGAGCGGAGAGCAGGGTGCTCTTCCCTGAACCTGTTCGACCCAGCAGACCCATCTACACACACAACCAGAACAGAAACATTTGCTAAATGTTAACTCATTTCTAGCTTTTCCATTAATTAAAAAGCTTAATTAACTCTCTTTTCAACAAATTTAGAATCTGGTGTCCTACATCCACCTATCAAAGTATGCATACCTACAGAATACTGTATATACTGCATGTACACATACTGTACAATATGCAGTGCGTATGGATGCAAGTAGACTCATGACATTGTGAAATTATCTGCTGCCTTGAGGTGTTCAGGAGTCTAAAAGCTCGGTCCTTTCTCCTGCGGCAACAATTAGCCCGTTTATCAGCAGGCCACAGAGTAGCTAATGGGACGAGGCTAAAGTGCCGACACTTACTGAGCTCTGCTGTCCTCCAGGATTCATTATGAGGAGCTCATACGGACTATAATTACTGCCAGGAGCAGAGAGAGAGAGGGGCAGCATTCAAATATTATAGGTTTTCTCTATTTCCACTGAAAGCTATTTGGACACTACTGAGTAGCTGAGTTCCTCTGCTGTAATGAAATAGCATAAGGCTTTTGAAATCTAGATACAAGACAAGGGAGATGTTACAGATATGAGTGTATGTATGAGAAATAATTAAAAAATGTAAAAGTTTTTTCTACCAACACGAACTTAGGCATTTGTCACTAATGTTATTGCTGCTGTTTTTACTCGTAATGTCCTTGGTCATTTAGTTATTTTAATCGTTTTATCATATTTAGTTTTTACTTACACAGCTCCCTCTGGGTCTTGCTTATTTGTCTGTATTGTTGTATTGCTTGCCTTCATGCTGGCTAGACTGTCACCTTGCTGTAACCTCTCTATGACCCTTTAACTGCAGCGCCCCTCTTGGGCCAATCAGTGTTCTGATGTTTTAAAATCCAATAAAGCAGAGCTATCATGCATCACTCTGCCAGTCACACAGCATTTACCCATCACTCAGAACTTACGCTCTGTCCACCCTCCACAGAGAAGGAGATGTCGCTGAGCACGGCACGTCCGGCCTCTGTGTATTTGACAGTGAGGCCCTTGACGTCCATGTGGCCGCGGTTGGGCCAGCAGTCTTGGGCGTGAGGGTTATCGATGACGAGGTCGGGGCCTCCTTTACCACCGGATTCCCCTGGCAGCGGCTCCTCTGATGGCAGGTCGATGAACTTGAACACCCGATCCACTGAACGCATCTGAGAGGAGGAGAGAGAGAGGGTGAGGAGAGCGGTGGGTCACGGGGAGTTAGCCAGTATAAAAACTGTTTACTACTGTTCTCCATTAAGTTGGTACAGCACAAATTTTTTTAAACCATTTCTAAGCTGGTCTGGTAAACCAGCAAGTTTTCAGTCACAAGCCACTGCTCCCGGTGTTCAGCAGTAGAATTAATCAGGATTTACTGTTATTCAGTACCTTGTTTGTATCCTGCTGTACATGTTTTTGCAGTGAGTAAATATATTCATATTCTTTTCGTTGTAATGTACGTTACGTTGTAATTGCGCCACTCCTACTGGTTGGCGCAATGCCTGCACATTGGGGGAATGAACTTGCACCCCTCCTGATAAATCCCATCTCTGGCTGTTGAAAATAATCGGCTGGTGACATCCTGTGTCACTGAGGTAGCACATGTCTGTCTGCATCCCTCCAAAAAGGACCAACAGTTGTTTAGCAGCAGTGACAAGACTGCAGAGTGGAGAAGACTGGGTTTCCAAATTATGCACAAAAAACAAAAAAAAACAAAAAACACATATCCACAAATTTCTAAATCACAACTGATCCAGAGGAAGTCAGAATAACCGTTCATTACGCTGATTTGGCAGATGCTTTTGTCGAAAGGGACTTACAATAAGTGCATTCATTCTAGAGGTCATCAATAACTGGAAGTGCACCCCTCCCAAAAAAACAACTGCAAAAGCAGGTTGAGGGCCGCAGCACAAGCGCTCAGACTTTTTAATAATGTATTCATTCTTTTTAGGAAATCAGACACAAGTAAGAGCTTGTAAGGGTTGTTGAAGTGTGGCCTGAAAAGACGTGCGGTGACTCTGCTGTCTGGACTTCAATGGAGAGTTTCTTCCAATACTTTGGGGCAGAAGGGAGGAGAGTTCTAACCAAGATGTCTGTGTTTTGGAGGCAGGAAGGCCAGCACCAGAGTTTTGAACTGCATGCGAACTTCAACAGGGAGTCGGTGTAATGAACGGTAAATGAACGTTGTTGGACGAGTGTTGTGGGAAAAATTGGGAAGGTTGAACACCAGATGGGCAGAAACACTCTGGAGTAGCTGCAGAGATCTGGTTGTGGACACTGGTGTTAAAAAACAAACCCATACATGTTCAGCAAAACCTTCTCTATTGTGTGTGTTTGTAACACTTGACACACTCTTGACTGGCCATTGATTGTGTGGTATTTTAATGCAAGTCAGGTCTTGCTATGATGCAAACGATGAGAGGTGCATGTGTGTATAGGTGTGTGTAAACCACGTACCAGTCCATCCACAGTGATGCTGGTGATGATAGCCCATTGGAAAGTCCCCAGAATGAGCATGGCCAGGGCCACGATGATGCCAATGTCCCCTTGTTTGTCCTCTGTAGAGCGTGCGCACACACACACACACACACACACGTATACATCAGTATTGTCCAATCAAAGCTGCTCTCTCTGATGTCAGAACAGCACTCAGGTATTGCAGCTCTGCTACTTGCCCTATTGGAAACCAATGAGCTGTGAAATGACCCTTAAATCTGCTCTCAACACAAACACAGGGTATGACGCAACAACACATTTGTTTTTTGTGTGTGTGTGTACTTGTGTTTCCCATTTATTTAATCAAACGCGCACACACGTGCTTCCTTTTGTACATGACATTTTATCCGGTGGCACTCCAACAGTTTTAACAGACAAACTGTCTGTTATGATCGTGATATCTGAACCCACACACTGTAACACACAGATAAGAGGCTTCTTCACTCGATAGGCTCAGTGGAAATTTACTGACCAACTTACTGGAATTTCAACATGTTCCTTCCTCCTTCCTGGGATGTTGGTATGTGTACAAACTACTGCTGCTGCTCTCACAAAGTGACAGCACCCTTGTTAACTGAGGTTTGCCGCAATCACAGCTCATGCAGTTGTCTTAGTTTCACCTAATTTGGAGCATAAATCTCTGTTGTCGTATGAAAGCCATGCAACTGTGTCATTTTGATTATTTGGGTTAAAGGGTCAGTTTTCCCCAAATCCCACAAGACATATTTTCGTCTCGTACTCATACTGGTTTCTAGCCATGGAGATAGTTTCAGTTTTATGGGCAGCTTCTGAGATATTCAACTATGAAACTTCTGCCTTCCCCCAATATAAAGGTGAATGAAAATGTGCTTGTTTCAGCCCTTTGAGCTCCACAACCGAAATTTATTCACTCATTCATTGTATTTGCATGGTGGCAGATTCAGAGGCAAATACCTGAAATCCTGACCAAAATGTATTAAAAGGCTAAACACCTCTGGGGGTTAACTGAGGACATTTGTCTTTTGTTTTTTGGGATTTGAGTGACTCACTCTTTAAAGAGTAACTTAACACCAGAGAGGGTAGCAAAACACTTTCACCTCAGACCACACCCAGAATCACTGACGGAGCAATGGCACCCAACAGTCACCAAGGCTGCGGTTGAATAGCCTTTTTGGTTAGGAAGGTTCCTAACCCAGAAATGACCCAGAAGTATCCAAGGCTGCATCCACACGAATACGTTTTCATTTTAAAACATGCATCATTGCTTTCAAAAGTCTCCGTTTTAAAACGAAAACATATTAGTATGGATGTAGCCAAAATGGCAGCCATGATAAGAGCTGGTCGAACTCTCTAAATGCTAAGGAAAGGTGCTTCAGTGCTTTAGCATAGCGTACACTGGACCATCCTTTACCAAAGGAAAGGAGATAATGCCGTCCAATAATTCCACAATTCCCCTGACGACGTTTTCCATCGAGGTCAAGGAGAAGTGTTTGGGAAAAGACATTGGACGTAATTTTTTTGACTATTTGACCACAGCCCAGGTCCTGAAGTATACCTGTACTTCACTGCAGCAAGGTGAAAAGTTAAACCACTGGAGGTCAGCAAAGACAAGATTTTTAGGGGGTGTTACTCTTCAAAGGTAGGATTATGTAATCCATTATAGGTTGAGAAAAGTCTACAATTCTTGAATCTTCTGACCTCCTTCAAAACTTATTGTATAAACCTAAACATATACTGCGCTCAAGGTATCAAACAAGTCTTTATAGTTCATCACCCGAGAATCCTGAAATCTACCCAGAATCCATACATGCAACCCTTCATCCGTCTACCCACAGTCATCCCATCACTCACGGTTGGTTCCCACGGCGATGAAGGCGGTGGCGGTGAAGAACAGGACGAAGATCATGTCGCAGCGGAAGAGGAACCATCGCAGCGTGGCCAGGTAGTGGAACCACGTGGCTGTGTGAGTGTTCAGCGCCTTGTGGAAGAGCATCTCGAAGTAGGTCTGACGCCCAAACGCCCGAATTGTCCATAAGCCCTTCAGCGAGATGATGAGGTGGGAGAAGAGGGGACTTCGAGCTGCAGGAGAGGAGAAGGTTTGAGTACGTACAGTTTAAAAAGGTTTAAAATTTTGTAGGTAAGCTGCTTTACAAATATCACTTCAGTTGGTCTTATTTATAAAGCAACTGAAGTTAAGAAGAGAAAGAACAAGTGAGCAAAGCTGGCTCGGATTAAAAGGTAATGAGAGGTATGAAAGAGAACTAAAAGTAGGAGCAGGACAGCACTGAGGGATAAAAGCAAGAATTAGGCTAATTTTCTGTTGCTACTGTAGGCCAACCAGTGTCAGACGGACAAAAAGGGACAGTAAACCAAGCAAATGGCAAATGTAGCTTAATAAGTCATGAACATTTATAAAGGAAAAAAGGCAGATGACCGATGAAAGGAAGTGATTCAGAAGAGTGGTCAATGGCTCTGTGGTACAGCTAAGTTGGAGTGACTTTATTTTTCAAATCTTGTCTCGCTCTCTGCTTTCAATAATCCTCTTTAGTTTAGGACATGATTCGGGTATCTTTTAGTAATGCAAATAAAACAATTCTGCCAAAAAGCATCCTACTAAACAATTGAGTGACTAATGCGCATCATTTCCACTGTATTTCGTCTGACACGCTGCTTGCGACACCAGAGGGAGCGACACCAGGATGGGGTCGGAGGAAATCCCAGCTCGGCTCATCTCTCAGCGGCTCCGGAAAGATCTTGCCGTCATCACCGAAACACACGTTCATTGACAGACTCGAGAGCAGAGCAGTCCAAAAAAAAAACAAAAACAAACATTCGTCAGCAGCCCACTGACCTGTTTTCTCATCCTCTGGCTGCACTGCCCTGTTGGCTACCACACGATGACTTCTTAACTGAAATCTGAATATCAACCTTTTAGATTTATTTTTAAACTATGTAGTTATTATGTACTCAGATCTCAATCTCACTTTTGTCCAGAGAGACTTGCATGTGTGACTGTGCATTCGAGAGCTGGATGTCATCAAAAATTATAACTACATTGTCAACAGTTTTTATTGGAAATACTATCTATCTATCTTACATTGTGCTCTCCACTTATTACAAGACACTCACTTGGGGAGTAGGTGTAGCTGCAAATATATATCCAAAGCTTTGACCCCCATTAACCCCATAAGTCCTTAATGAGTGTACAGTCTACAGTAAATGCCTCAACAATTATGCTGCTCTGATTCTGCCCATCACTGCACTGTTCAGCTCCACTTCCCATTCTACTAGAGCACCTGATGACAGATTTACTTTGGTAAACTGGCACACAGACAGCATACTGCCCAGAATCATCACTGATGTCATGAGGAGCTAAACAATTGTCAAGCAAGCGAGCAAAAACAATTGTCTAATGTGTAAAACTTTCAGAAAAGTCTTCATTCTTTTCACCAAACTCTTTGCTGTTATTTTATTCATTCTGCCTCCCAGCCCCTCTGAGGCAGCCCATCCATCCTCTCCTTCAACTCTTCCTCTGTCATGTTTTTGTGCTTCAGCGTGACCTTTGCCCCCTTGGCCATCCACCAGCTGTGCCTGCTGACGGGCAGTTATGAGGATTGTGGCATCTGCCCCACGAGTCTCGCTTCCTCTGTTCGCTCTATTGGTGTTCCCATCATGTTCTCACTTTTACTCTTCCTGAATATTTGCACTCTCGCCGATCTCTTCTCTCTCGTTATGTTGTCAAACAAAAGAGAAATAAAATGGACAACTTAATTCATCTTCAGGAGTAAATTCTCTTAGAGCTAGAGCTAAAGAACAACACTCCTAGCAAGATGGCTGCCTTCAAACACATCAGCAAGACCCATTTAACAAATTTACTGTTATGTTTTATCCACAACGCATTTTAAATAGAAAGAAGTATTTGATTTTTGCATTTATAGACAACTACAAATATTCTGTAGAACTAACCTTAGATGGATTAAAAAAATATTATAAACGTATCAAACATTAAGTTTTAAATACGTTTGAAATACATCTAAAGAGCATTCAGAATACATATTTAACGTTTTACACAATTCCTCGCCAACTCTCACCTTCCGCCTCCAGTAGCTTGAGTTGCCGTCCAGTTCGTAAGAAGTACTTTCTGAGGACAACGAAGATGACAGCCAATGGGATGGCAGCGAGGAAGATGAAAGGCCGCATGATGGACACAGTGAAGATGGCGCCCATAACGATCAGTGTCAGCTGGTGTGAGAAGAGAAGATCAGGCTTGAGTTAAAAAGCAGAAAGACTTACACGGATACATGTTTAAAGAGTGAAAAACAAGTTAGTCTCAAAAGAAAATAATTACTTCATTTGATTTTTGAGTGAACCTTTGAAAGATTGTGGGGATTTTGAAATTTTAATACCGATGTGGAGTTCACATGTGCATTATATTTCTTGGACAGGTAAGTACCCTATGATGTAGCTAACATTAGCCACATAAGTTAATGTTGGTTGTTGATGGAAGTGGGCAAACATCAGTTCACACCAGCCTCACATTCAGTTACATTTTACAAACATTTAGCGGTACTCTCATTGTGCCCTGTCTGACTTGCTAGCTGTTTGTCAAGTTTATATATGAATGTAATACATAGATAAAATTTGAATATGAAGCATGCTAACTTTATAGCCTTAATGATAGCTTGATGTGTGTCGCACCATGTGACGCTTGGAGTGGAGGTGGGAATATTTGCCAGTGTAAATTTAGGAACATTTGGTAGAGCTATCGTATGATATGCAGGCTTATTATGTTACCTGTATGAGGTCAAACAGCACCAGAGGCAGCATGTCATCTATGGTGGCCATGTCCTTGGTGAATCTGTTCATGACCCGGCCTGGAAGAAATTAGAAAAAACTCTGGTTCTACAGGTAGAATACAAGGATAATTTGCATTTTTGGCTTTAAAAAAAACAGACAGAAAAGCCCTGAAAAATATTAAGAAAGTAAACTGAGAAAATCACCTGTCTTCATAGTGTTCAGAACGGCCATGGGGGCTCGTATTACAGCGCTAAGCATCTGCTCGTGCAGTCTTTTGGACACAGTGAGTAGTGTGTGCACCAACGGGAGCCCCCTGAAGAATCCCAAGGCCAGCACGCTCTCCGATGTGGCGACGTAGATGTAGATGATGTAGTAAGCACTGGTCGGTGTGACGATGATTGCGAGGTGGACGGGAGGCGACGACACGTTGGGGTGCTGCCCATCGATGTAGTTGGGTGATGAAGGGTTGATGCTGTCCTTCCAGATCACACTGGTAGAACAAAGGATTGAGAATGAAACACGAACTGAATTTTAGTCCGAAAATAGACACAAAATACAAGAGAAACATACAAGAGTAAATCAGATATTGCACCATTAAAGCTATATTTTAATATGCAAACATCTTTGAAGTATCCTTTATACAAGAAACACTGAATCTTCAGATTAGAAAATCCAACATTTAAAAGCACTGGGTCAACATATGTTTAACTTTTAAACAATACAATGTGTTAAGAGTGTTCTTTACTTTTCTTTTCCTAAACATTTTGGACTGGTTTTTATTGAGAAATAATAATGGTGTGGTTACGCTGTGTGTTGATAAGGACGTCACGGTGAGGTGCATGTGCATCCCCTGGAGCCATCAAAGGAAGTGACGAGGCTCAGGTGGGAGCGTGGGAACTGAATGAGTGCTGCGAGTCGAGACAGCACTAAAAGGCGAGGTTTTTGGAAGTGCTACTCTGGACACACTACAGCTGGACTATCATGGACTTTTGTAGAAAACCAGCTCCGTTTTAACAACCTAAACTGAACTGGAGTACCAAGAAGGAGCTCACCGCTCACGAGAGCAGAGACCAGCGCTGGAGAGGCCTGACTGAGGGAGCTGCTAACTGCTAACAGGCCTGCCGACCCGGTAGGCTAACCCACCTCTCCACTATTTCTCTAGTCTTGGAAATGAGTCCATCTGCTTCTGTTTTTTCCCTCATTTCCACCTTTTCTACACACTCCAGGTTAGAACTAGTATCGGATAATTGGCACTTACCCCCAGACCTGACAAGTCTGTAAAAAATATGTTTGAATATATGAATGTTATATACAGTATTTGTCTTGTAGAAGAGTGAATTACTACAAAAGCATAATTCGACTAAAAAATGATTCCCATTAAACACGTAACTACCATATATTTTTGTAAAAAGAAAAGAAAAAAAGACTAATTACTGATGATAATATTTAGCAGACAGGCCAGGGTTTCAGTACAGACGGCAACAACACAGGCACTAATGTCTTCTGCTGTTTCAGTCTCAGTGTCTCAAGGAACATGACACTTACTCAGTGAGGAGGAAAATGCCAACGACTGAACCAGCAACCTATTGGTGGAAAAAAACGAAAAAAACATTTGTTGTTAAATTCACGTAATTTAACAAAAACAAACAAAACCCTAACTAAAAACGGTAGTGATTTTACCTCAAGGATGAAGACAAAGACGATGAAAATCAGGACGTAGACTAAGCTCCTGTTGGTGGTGACGTAGCGTAGGTAAGTGCTCCATGAGGTAGTTTCAAAGATGTTCTCACGTTCATCTGCAAAGCATTGCTGTGAAGAAACAGAATCACTTTTTTACCAGACAGACCAACCTGAAATAACCTACCCTGTATATCCAGGAGATATGGCTGCAACCAACTCATTAATTTCATTATCAATTTATCTGACAATTAATTGTTGAGTCTATAAAATGTCAAAAAATTGAGAAAAATTTTGTCTGACCAACAGTCCGAAACCCAAAGACTCTTCATTTATGGTCATAAAAGACAAAGAAAAAGCAGCAAATCCTCACATTTAAGAAGCTGGAACCAGCAAATGTTTGACATTTTTGCTTGAAAAATTACTGAAACCATAGCAGCTCCAATTTGAGATAAAATCGAGTACATTTTGTGGGTCTTCACAAGTTCTTGAAAGTTATGGTGAAGAAAACTGATTCTTCTTGAAGTCTAAACACTAAAAAGTATCTACTCTTGTACATTAAAAAGGGTCTAACAAAGCTCTACCTCCATGTCTTCTTCATTCATTTCCTCACTAATGTCATAAACGTAGTCCTTGGACAGGCGGCGGGCGTAAATGTCCAGCTCAGACGCCAGGTCGCAATGTGGCGTGATGGACAGCTTTTTTCTGAAGGAGGACTGCATCTGCTCTCTGCGTTCCTGGCCCTGAGAGTTGGTGATGAACGCCAGGACAGACTGGCGCCGCTGCCCATTGAGGTGCTGCAACCCATGATGGTACAAGTTCCCCCTTGGGAGCACCTCCTCTACTTGATCATCCTCGGGTACCACCGAGAATTTCCTATCAGAGAGTTCACGAACCCCGTCCTCTATCGTTATGGACTGGGGGGTATTTGCAGTCTGTTGGGAGTTCCCGATGAAGGAGAATTTGCGAGCAGCTGCCAGAGGACTGAGGATGAGGGACTGTTTGCGTTTATCTGGGTAGCCATCACCTCCAGGATGGCCTTGGGATCCAGAGCCTATTATTGGAGGAGGCGGCTGCCGGATCGACTGGCGAATTGGCTCGGGGCCTCGGAAGCTAGCGGTTTCATCGATGGAGACCCTGCGGAGAGTTTCCGTGAGGATGGAGCTGCGGCGCTCTGCGTTGATGTTGTCGTAAGCTTCCATGCCGAGGAGGAGAGAGCTGAAGTCAGGGCGCTGGGCCTGCAGCGCGGAGAAGGTGCCGTAGAAGTAGCAGTCCCCGTTGTGCAGCAGAAGGATTTTGTCTGCTCGTTTGAGATGCTCCAACTTGCTGGTGACCACAATACGTGTCTTGGAGGCCATAAGTTTACAGACGCATCTGTGCAGTGATACAGAAAGTGGAGATTGTAAAGAAATATCAGGTGTCAACTTTTACGTATTTTTAAAGACTCACTGTCAAACAAAGGAATGGCTCTTTATATAAAAAGCAAGAACAAGAGACAGAGTGGTGTCAAATCTTCAAAGAATAACCAGCACTTGAAATTAACAGGCTACTTACTGTACGTGTTTATTACCATAACTCTGTTCAGGCTTTGACCAGAAAACCAAAATGCTCACTCAGCAATGATTTTGCCTGCTCTTCCCTTTTGAAAGATTGCCAAAGTCCACATTTCATCAAAAGGATAATTCCCTTTTGCTCGACTCCCTTTTCCTGAGAAGGTTACAGTGTGATGAAGCAGCCGTAACTCACCACAGTCAACCCCGGGTGTGTCTGAGACAACAAGAGATAACCTTGACCTTAAAAACTTTAGCTCCACCACCCCCACATGAAAGACTCTCTGTTGGGATACAAACTTCTCAAAGATCTCTTTCTCCGTCACGATGTCCAGGTGGGTGAAAGGTGCATCAAGCAGGTAGAGGTCTGCATCTTTATATACAGCCCTGAGGGAGAACACACACACACACACACACACACAGTGAGTCAGACAGAAGCAGAAAGGCAGAGAAAATGCTGAGAAAACAAAAATGTTAAGGTATGAGGAAAAAGTAAAACGGAAAGAAAACAGAAAGCAATAGAGACTGAAAGCGAAAGAGAGGAAAACTATATCCACATAGTGTAAATGAGGATGTCGGGTCCCTGTAGGAATAAATCAATTCCAGTGAGTGTTTACAGTGATGGCAGATGCCAAAAACCAATGAGTGGCAGCAAATTGATGACAAGACACTAAACAAATAAATAATGCATTGGAATACGAGCGTGACCGACTGCTGTAATCTAACACACAGATTTTATGGAGCAATAAAGCTCTACTGAGGCCGTAGAAAGCACTGGACTATAAAACACAATAGTTAATGCAGGCAGACAAACACACAGATAAGAATTATAGGTGATGGTAATCAGCTTTGGCGGGTTATGATTGTCTACAGAGGCTCGATTGTTTTCGCTGTTGGGAACCAATACTGTAACTTGAAGCACTGCCAAAGATGTCAAATCATAGATACCCAGATAGATAAACGTTACTTAGATTTTATTGGCTTACAACAAATGGACATTGGAAGTGCTGCAATGATGATATTGATAACAGTGATTTGATTATGGCCCTGAAATTGTGTGTGATGTTTGAACTAATTTATTGTTAATGTGAACTACAGTGTGTATGCAGAAATGAACATGTGTTGGGTTTTAAAGGGAAAAAATGCTGTTTGGTGTTTTCTTCAGTCAGTTATTTTCCGTGAGGAGCTCTTTGATCCATTGAACCATAATATACCACAGATTCTAGTGAACTAATTGATGATCTCTAAAAAAACAAAAAAAAACAACAATAAACAACAACTCTACTTGCTATATTTACCTCTTCAGAGCTCTTCATCAATTCATCATTAGTAGGACTCAAATCCTAAATCCTGTTCTATTTTTGTCCCTTGCAAAACAACATGCTCACATAAAAAAAAAGGTTGGACAAAGCGAAGACTGTGATTAGAACTAATCAGCAGAGGCGGTCTGCGCTGACAGATAAAAGGGGGTTGAATGAGGCATGCTGACAGATGCTCAGGTGGGACAGGAAGTACCTGGCCAGGCCGAGGCGAGCCCTTTGACCGCCGCTGAGGGTCACTCCTCCTTCGATGAGGAGCGTCTTGTCTTTCTCAGGCAGCAAGGCAAAGTCCTAGAGAGGAGAACAAGGGGTGAGCGGGTCAAATGCATGCATGCACGATCAGCTTTTGCACAACAGCGAGAGGAACTGTGTGACACCAGAGAGCTCGACAAAAAGGCAAAAACACATTAAGACACCGAGGACAGTCAAACCACCTCGTCCACATCAGCCTCTACTTGTGTATCCAAGTAAAACTGATCACTTCTTATTTCTTCAAGTCTTTTCTACATGGTGACAAAGGTATTTAATCTAACCCTTTTTTTGCATCCATTGCACGTTGTACTGCCTAAGCATGTCAGTCAAATGCCTAAAATATGAATAAACAGGGTGTGAGGTGCACTGCCAGTGTGCTAAATGCTACAGTTACTGAAACTAGGTCTATGGTTTGAAGATACACTGTAAGCTCAAACTTTATCTACTAATGCTGATAACTTTGGAATGAAAACATTAATACCGGGCCACTAAGATAAAGGTCGACGGTCTTGAAGCAGAAGTTATAAACATGGCTTACAGTATGTCTAGCTGACGAAATGTTTTAATGAAAATAGGAGAAAGCAAAGATTGAAGCGTTTTTCGTTTGTGTCTCCTGCTGGTGATGAAGCTGACATGTGTAGTCTGCTGTGTACTGTGGATGTATAACGGCCTGCTGTTCTGCCACAATGTCCTTGTGCAGAGTTTTCTAATTATTTCTTGACGTATGTACGTTCATATGTATACGATTTTCCTTTCTTTTCCTCGTATTTGTTTTCCCCTTTCCATTTTTATTGAATTGTCTTCTATGGATTTGTTAGATCATTTTTTTTTTTTTTTTTTTTTTGTGTGCTTTTTATTTTTTGTTGAATTTTCCTAAATTATGTTAGCTTAGTATTTATTTTTTGCTACCATTTGTTTTTCTCCTCAAGGGAGGGGAGGTCTGTTGTATAAGCCAGTGGCTTCTTGACCTCTCCTGACATCTCTTATGTCCCCCCCCCCCCATTATCTGGATTTTCCTGCAGTCTTATGTGTGTGCAAATAAAAAATAAATAAATAACACTAAATTAAGTTAACCTAACTGAGACTTATTTCTGCCCCCTAAATCTAAAGATAAATAAAGTTTAGGGGGCAGAAAAATGGCTGTAAATGTTTAGTGCATAGATGATTTTTGGGATCTGGTGACTGGGTGATTCTTTCCAATGAGTTCTGGGCAAAGAAATGCACCAGTTTTTGACTGGGAAAGACACCAGAAGCAGCTTGAAATGGTACAAAGTTTTGGCACCATGCAGTCAGCAAGAAATACTGTTTTTACACAGGAAATCGCAGGGTAAAAACAAGAGTCTTCATTTACTAATGTGCACAAATAGATGTATTATTTCACAGTTTAACAAAACTGTACCCATAAAAGAACAAACAAAAAAAAGGTTAATTTTAAAGGTTTAAAAGGTATCTCAGTACTGTGAATGCAACAAAGCATGCCAAAACAACACCACCAAGACACAGTCCCATAACCTTTACCTGGTAATCAAAGTAATTCACCTTCATATGATGACAGATTTATGATCAAACCACACAAACAGCACAAACCACAGATGGGATAGGCACATGAAGGATGTCACAAGTAGAGACATTTAGTGAGTTGAGAGCTAACCGATAATGAAAATAGACGCCCACACCAATAAGGATTAAGTGACAGCACAAGTTTATCATCGTTAAAACTTCCTACCTTTTCAACGGCAGCTTCCGCTGTCCTGACAGGAGTGCATAGGGGACCAAGTTAACATGTTGTTTAACATCTTGTAAAATAAGGCAGCATAGTAAAAAAAGACATGTTGTGTGTCCCACTGTGAACAAAAAGCACCTGCGGGGCCAGCAGCTAGAGTCTGGGGGAAAAGGGTGAGTTTAAAGTAGGAAGACCACCCACAGCAGTCAGTCTGGTGCTCCGATGGGCAACAATGGTGAGGAATTACAGTCACGAGCCCACTAAACGCCTCGTATCTGTCTGGAGAAATCTGCTCCAGGTGTCACTCCTGTCTGTCAGGGTTGCCTTGGGGATTTTTCCTACAGTAGAAAAGCCTGTGTGCACCTTCTCTCCTCATTTTAAGTAATTTCTGGCCTCTAAGACAGAGCATCGAGAATTAGTGTTAAGATTTGGTACTTTTAAAAGTTTCTGGTAACAAATGATCTTACAAAGTCACCCAAATGCTTTTAGGTTACTTGGAAAAATTACTACAGAGCTTGTGCTGCTTGATCGAAAATTAAATTCTTATTTATATCAGCAAAGACTGAGGTTTAAAAACAAAAAAAGGCACAATCTGTGATCCAAACATCAACTGAATGGTTGCCCCAACACAAAAAATTATAAACTCAAAATTGAAACCTGTTATTACTCTCAAATTGATTGACAGGACTAACTTACACAGCAAAGATTAAAAACTACAACCCACTACAACAACTAATGATGCTGTAAAAAGGTTAGTTTACATGAATAGTGTAAACATTGCACTTTACGATGGTCATCTTTTAAGTTCAGATCATTTTAGGAAACGCATAAAATGCTGATTTTCCTCAGAATCTCAATCTTTAATTATGACAGACAACCTTAAATGTATTTAATCAGTATATATATACACACACACACACACACACACACACACATCTATATATAGATATCAGTAATATTATGGATTTAAATAAGAAGCATGTTTTCTGCATTAGAAAATTTGATTTGTACTTTGACTTTTCAAAATGGTGTTAATTAGAGATAAAAAAAAAACAAAAAAGGAACACTATCATTTTGAAATGACAAATAAAAAACACTTCAAACACTGCATCAGCCCCAACACGGTTTGAAGGCGAGAGGCTTTTTAAAAACACACACAGGATTTAACACGTTTGTCAGCCTCAACACTCAGTCAAAGCAGACAGGAAGACTTCCTGTCAGCCTCGTCATTTCCATACATCACGACTGACAGCGACTCCTCTCCAGACTGCTTTTGTTATTTTAAATTTCACTGACACCTCATGCCAGCGTTTGACGCCCCTCCTCTGAGACAAAAAGGAGGCTTTTTTGTTTTTTTTAAAAACGGTACATGGAGAATTCAATTGCACGCCAGCTTTGTCTGCTGTGACAACGTGTTTTTGTCAAAACCACTGAGGCACCGTCAGTGCCACAAAAACGATGGTGTCACCCTCTGCACGAGCTGCTGCTTGATTTCAGTATAAATAATACTAACACAGTCCATTTAAAATATCAACATGATTAAAAAAATGTCACTGACATATCAGCATAAACTTTGTTTACATAGGTTCCAATAATTATTCCAAAAAAATGTGATTATGGACATTTTTTAAACAGTTGAGGTAGTTTGGATATATGTGACAGTTAATTACATCACTGTTGTGTACTGTATTTTTACTCCTATGAATTAAAAAAAAAAAATCACTCCTGGGATTTTCACCATAATAAAACACCTACTTTATTTTCATGTATGTAACATCTGGTTAATATTTTGCACATCCTGCACAGCTTTTCATTTGGATAAAAATATATTTAATATATATTATATACATATTTTTATCACAAATTTTTCTATTTTTTTAATTTGTATTCTTGACATGCTTTTTTACAGTACTTGCTTTTTATTTTACATATTTTTTTATTTTTCTCTACTATCCTTATTTATGCACCAATATACCAAAGAAGATTCCTTGTATGTGAAAACCTACTTGGCAAAAAACCTGATTCTGATTCTAAGAGTCGTGTTTTTCTGCTCATTAATGTAAAAACAGATCCGATAATATAAGTCAATATTGAATCACAGGCCTAACAAGCCCACAGATCTGATGGTTTTGTCCACACAGCCCGGCTGTGTTGTAACGTCCCGTCACTGGGAACGAGAGATTTCCATAGCAACAGAGGAGACATTATCCTGCTGAGGGGCCGTCACTCAACACTGAGGCCTATGAGAGTGCGAGTTTGTGTGTGCGCCAGTGTGAGAGACAGAGAATGTGCAAGCATGTGTGTCTTTGTGTGTGTGAGGGACATAATGGGTGTAAATGTGGACTGGGGAAACCTGAACCTTCTTGACGCCTTGCAGAGGCTCCAAATGGACAACTGAGCAGAGAGCATCGGTCCAATGAGAGAGAAAACACTATAAAACACTAAGATATTTGGAACCAAAGTAATATTTAATGACATTTTCAACATATTCCCTGTTCATTGACACTTCGACTTTTGTTTGTACTTTTTTTCCATTGACAGTGGCTGTGATCAGTTACAACCATAGACTGTATATAAAGATGGACGACGCATCTCCACTTCCTCCCACTGTACAAAAATGGAAGTCAAAATATCCCGGATACGAGCGCTGCCGAGCCAGATCATGGATGTATTATTAGAACTGGATATCAGACCCAATGATGCCGCCTATTCAGTCCAGTGAGTAGTGTTTCTCACGCTGGCCCCACCCGCAAGTTCCCGCTCAGCCCGTAGACTTTACATTTGTATGACGTCACCGGTTTTCAAATGTGTTTGCAGGTAAAGGTGTATGTTTAATAATGGTGGTCTGTGGGGGAAATGCTTTTTGAGCTGCAGGGGAATTTTTCACGAGTGGCCACTGGGTAAAATTGGAAGCAAGACTGAGTGGCGGCGCCCTGTCCAGGTCTTATTATACAGTCATGAGCAAGAGTCTGCGCAGTAATGATCTGCGGCCATCGAGGTCCCCGCTCATACACTCGCCTGAACCAATCACAGGTGTCATGACGTGACACCCCGTTTTTATAGCATCAAATAATTAAACCCAAACTTATCAGAAAATGAACACTTGAACAAACATCAGCGTGATAACAACCTAAAATGAGGGGGCGGGGTTTATGACCTATACTGCAGCCAGCCACCAGGGGGCGATCCAGATGTTTTGGCTTTATGTTTGGGGAGCTGTCATGTCGTCCATCTTTATATACAGTCTATCGTGAACTGTTACTGCTGCATGAATAGTATGTTTCAAACACTCATATTTTCTCAAAATATGGCTAAGCGCACCACGTCCACCCAAATAGTCATGCATTGAAAAACATTCAACCTGCGTTTTTAGTCATTTTATTTGTGTGTTTTGAACACTCATGTGGGTCCATCTGTTTTCACCAAAATATGGGTATTAATATTCATATTTTTGCAAAAATATGAGTGTTTGAAGCTCCCTGAGCATATTGATTGCTTAGCAGATTATGTGTGTTTTGAGAGGATTGAGAACATTGCTGCCTGGGTGAAGACATTGACCGACTGCACCAATTTACCACCTTGAAAATGAGAGTCTTGGCAAAAATCTCTCTGCTATAAAAGAAGTGGTTCTAATTAATGTTTTAAGGTGAGTTTGGAACAAAATGCACATGATCTCTGGAGTTTGCAACATCAACCATGGTTGAACATATGTAGAGAAATCCACTCCCATCTGCAGAACACAATATGTAAAGAAGGGAGAGAAGAAGAAGGAATAATGTGATAAAGTGACGGTACCTCCTCCAGCTGGCAGGCCTTGATGACGGAGGTGTAGCGGTACTCGTCATAGGTCAGGCCAAACAGGATGTTGTCTCGAATCGTCCCCGGCATGATCCAGGAGGTCTGCGGTGAGAAGGAGATGCGACCGCTGTGTCTGATTTTACCCTCCGATGGCACCAACTCTCCCATGATCATCATGAGCAGGGAACTCTGGAGGAAACAGGGAAAAACGTGGTCACACTTTATTCTTCTGCATTTTTATTGTGAGGCATTAAGATGTTGCTTTCACACAGAGCAACCTGCAGGGTTTCAGTGCCTTGCTCGAGGACACCTTGACCAAACATTTGGCTTTAGATGGATTCAGTAGCACCTGCAGGTTCGGCGTAGTCTCTAACCAACATCTCATTTTGAAGAGATGATTTCTTTGACCTACCTTCCCTGAGCCAGTGGATCCAGCCACCGCCAGCATCTTGCCCTTCTCCAGGTACAGGCTGATGTTTTTGAGGACAGGTGTGACATAGAGGTTAGTGAAGAAGAGGCCGGCGTCACCGTTCAGGTGTCCATTTGCTTTGTTCTCCTGCTTGATCTTCTCAAACAGCTCACCGATGCCCTGCAGAAACGGTCAAAATCAGAGTCTTCCCTGTTTTGTACGGACTGAGCGAACAACGAAGAGGGTATAAAGATAGTGAAAACAAACAAGTGTGTGGTAAAATATCCTTTACGATAATCTAAGGCACAGAGTATTTTTTTGAAGGAAGCAGGTAGTTGGATTTAGGTAGTAGGTAGATTTTTACCTGGATTTTATATTTTAAGTCTACACTGTTCAATACCAAATCAAAATGTGAGCAGGCAAACGAGGAGATGTAATACAAAACAAGCATATTCACATTATTTGGAGTTCTAGGTTTTTGTTTTTTTTTATGTACAAAAAAAAAAACAGGTAGATGGAAACATACTGTATTAATATACTTAATTTGTATTACATATTTTACATGATCTCTAATATTTTATATAAATAGATCTAACAGATTTTCCTTTCTGAATATTAAAAAACAAAAAATAATGAGCTTCAACTATACTGTAGTTCATTCACATAATACTACAGTGAACTGTACTACAATATGCTACATACAGATGTTTTCTAAGTGGGAGACGGACCTCCAAACAGTTTCAGGGGAGGCTCAGTGAACGGAAGCAAAAAAATATGACATTAGTTATCTAAAGGAGATCACACAGAATAGCCTAAATGTGTGTGATTTGTTGATTTTACTATTTTTCCCCACTTTCCCAGAGTCAGAAACTCAGTTGTGTGTCTGAAGTTGTGTCAAACAGTAATATTAGGCTATCTTGGCTCAATTGTTGGGTGTCTATGATCCCACAGGCATCCAGGAATTGAGCAAAACTAAAAAACTAAGCAAGTAAACTAAGGGGGGGGTGAAGGGGCACCTTTTTCCAAGCTTTATCCGAGTGGAGGCCTAAAGTCTCAGACTTTGAAAGACCCTGTTCCAATATATCCTGCGACTATAGGGTACAGTGCCCCATGCTTTGGTGCTACAGTATACTTTTACAGTACACTATACCATACTATGGTTAAGTATACATCATTCTGTGTGTGTACGTGTGCATGTTTAGTTTACATAACTGCCTGCTTCAGGGCTGAGCGAGTGTGTCCGTCGTGCTGTGCTTTCAGACAGTGACACCAGGCCAAACTGCTGTGAGAAACAAGAGATTCTCCAAAGACAGAAGAAGACTCCCAAAGTCTCACAATGGCCTTAATTCACCTCATCTGTCGCCGCCTCTGTACAAATTAATGGGTGACACAGCTCACTGGTAGAAAAGGGGAACTCTGCTTGACTCGCCGGCTTAATCATTGACCCCTGTGTCATTTTATGGGTCACCGTTCCTCTAATGCCAGGACTTCCTGTGGTTTGTATAGGTTCGGCTACGCGATTCTAATTCTAATTCTAATGAGCTGACGTACATGCTGTCAACAGTAAAGAAAGGCAACACCCCTCCCATTCATCTGCGAATGGCACATTCCAGGAAGAGGAGAAGGCAAGACGAGAATCTGGGAATTAGGTGATGAACACGACTCTGAATCTCAAAAGGGGGATTCGGAGTGTTCCCAGCAAAGGCAAAGTTTGGTGACGACACTGGGATAATTAATTATGCAAAGTGACGGGAAAAAAAACCCAGTTTGGACATTGGTTTTCTCACGGTATTGGGTGGTCAATGAATCACACCTGTTAGACTAAGTTTACAGCCTCTGCCTATAGATAAGATTATGCCATCCACTCCCAGTGACGGTGAGGAATTAACTATTATACCTGTAATGCATGGTGGATTTAGGGGTTGTGAAAGTTTTAACTTCTTTAAAACATGTTCTCTTACTAAAGCCTGACCAATACTACAGCCCAATACTTTTATTGACATTTTAGAGACGATTCAAAAGGATTCATCAGCCGACAGTCTTCCATTTTCATTCTTTTCTTTAAATATATATATTTTTTGATAAATTGTCGGTACTCTCATTTGGACAAACTACAGTAAATAACAGCAACACTGTTTCTAAACTACCTTATACATAACTTTGGCATCTCTTTACTGACGTTTCTTACTTATTGGCTGACATATGTCGATATAGATATTATCTACAATATGCCAATATATTAACCTGGCCGATTTATTCGCCCCTCTTTGTAATATTAAAGAAATAGTTAAATATTAGAACCAGTTCAGGCTTCAATTTTGTTATGTTTAGTTTATTAGGCATGAGGAACTGAGGTCTGTCACACATCCATCTACTTAAACAACACCCATAAACCTTATTTACCTTAGTTACCTGGATCACTCTCACTCCAAACAAAGGATATTAATGATTTATCAATCATTGATTAATCAACATTAAGAATTTGTTGTCTTAGTAACTGTATAACCCAGGGGAGTCAGTCATGATTCAGATACTCAATCTACCCATATTATTCTGTGAAAATAATAATTTTGTATTTAAGCTTTTAATACTTAACCAATTATTGATCATCAGTGTAACTGATGATAGATTAAGGAAACTGCTTAAATATACTTTTAAGGCAGCGTTGTTGTCACCCGGTGGAAGACATGCTCCACAGTTTGACTAAACATACAGTACTTGGTATAAAATGTTCAATGATATTATGATATTATGTGATAATGTTATTTTCATTAATTATCACATTCAGTTTTGACACACAGAGATGAACGAACCTCGTCCCAGGACGCAGACACGTTGACCAGCTCCACTTCAGTGGTGGTCAGGTTGTACTCCAGCACTCTGTATTCTTCCTTCATCAAGAATTCCTGGAGAAAACAAAACACAGGCAGGTGCATCGGTATTATATATACAAATTTTTACGTAGTTTGAGATCCTCGGGCAGTGGTCTTCTGTCTCTTCCAGGCTGAAAACTAAGGGGGACAGAGCTTTTGCCATCAGTACCCCGAGGCTCTAGAACGACCTGCCCGAGGAAATAAGGCCGTCTGAGTGAGTGTCTTCTTTAAATATTTACTTTTATTGGAAAGCATATCCAGATTTAATCTGACTTACCTGTTGATTTTATTGGTTTTCAATTTTTTGCTCATTATTTTAAATTTTTCCATGTATTTTATTATTTGCTTTGTTATTTTATTTCATTTTTCTCCATGTTTGGCACTTTTTATTTATATATAGAGCACAAAGTACAGTTATTATTTATCACGTAATTTTGAGATTTAGTCTGTTGATGGCCTTGACATTTCTAGCAGGCGTGCACTTCTCTGAACCCACCTCGATCTTCTTGACCAGTGCCAGCGTGTCGTACCACATCTGGATGGATCCAGGCAGCTGGCGTGTCAGCGTCATTCGCAGCACCATGCAGTAGGAGGCGGTGGTGAAGATACGCCGTAGGATGATGCCTTTACTGAGTGCGTGCGGCACGATGGCAGACACGATGACCAAGATGGCAGAAAAGAAGTACGAGGCGCTGTAGAAGTACCGCAGAGAGCCGATCTTCCTCGTCAGCGTCATCTCGTCCCTGAGGAGGGAGGAGAAATGGGACAGAAGAAACGACTTTTAAGTTTCACATGTATATAATACTAGTACAGTTTCAGTTTATACTTTCATGGACCTGGCAGCAATTAGTTTTGCTGATTTGTTGACTGAATGATAGAAGGATACCATTTTGTCATTTTACATGGGATTTTTGCATACATTTGTCATATTGTAATTTATATCAGGAAAAAAAATCTGTTATTCATATCATGCTTGATTTCACCGACGTGACACGGACTTAATGCCCGAATTCTGAGAATTACAGCATGTCAGTTTTTCATGATGCTATTATTGTGTAAATGTGAACTCTTGGTAGCTCCGTGTTAGCTCTGACATCTGACAAAATATTTCTGCACCATGACACCAAAACTCTTTCCCGTACGTGCCAATTACAGCGATCCTGATTCTGGCTCCGGCAGCCACCAGTGACGCCAGCGTCGTTCTGCTGGTTAACAACATGTTTTAACATCTCTCTCTCAATTTTAGCACCGGGTTGATTCCACTTCTACTGTACAGTCAAAGCTTTTTGAGTGTGATGCTGGCTGACTCTCTTTCTCTTGTTTCTTTTTGCTGCTCCGTTCCATTTATTACAGTATGATACCATCAACATGTAGCATATAAAAAAAAGATACTGGAGAGATGGATGACTTAAAAGCACGTATGACCAGAGCGATGCTGCTTCAAATCAAAGTTTCTTTCCTTCAACACTACTGTTAAAGTGGCCTTAAACCTACTAATATCCGACTTTAGGAACACTTTGTTATTTAAAGACTTTCATGATTTTAAATGATCAGCAGATACAGTGTTGTAGTCAGCATGAAGCAAACTTGGTTATTAAACCTTAGATAAACTTGGGTATTAAATTAATAGAAAATAGCTGTAGGAAATGTTCCTTTTTGAGATACAGTTGTTGTGTGATTTGTTGTCTTACTGCCGGATGTTCTTGATGATGGTCTCCATCACCTCCTCCCAACCGTACGCCTTCACGGAGTGGATGTTCTCCACGATCTCTGAGGTGAGAGCCAGGCGGCGGCTGATCATCCCTCCTCGCTTCACCCTGTTTACAGGACACAGTTTTACATTACCGACTTACAGCAGCATCATACATGCGTAGAAGCAGATTTCTGTATGCACACACACAGACACATGGTCCCCATGGGCGCACGAGCACAAGCATGAAGCGATGCATACATACATACATACATACAAGCATAAACATGCAGCTACACGTGCACAAACATGCTCACATGCACATTTATGTGAGTGCACCTGTACTCTAGACAGTATGTTTGTTCATGATGTATTCACATATTTACTGCATGAATATGTGCAGTATATTAACAAAATGAATGTGTTCAGTATGTAAATATGAAAGTAACAGCATAAGATGTATTTACGTAACAACTTCTTAGACAAGAAAGTAGTTATCAGAGAAAAAAGATGGATATATGTACTAAATGTTTTAAATCTTCAGAGAGCAAACAAAATACATAGACTGTAAGACATAGAACAATTACAAGTTTATGTATGGTTGTAATATCTGACACTAATCTATATTATGAGTGGATGTGTGGTTGTGTTTCCTCACCGGTGTGGTCCCATCTTCTGGGACAGCCAGGCCTGGATGATGCCCAGCAGAGTCAGAGCTGCCAGCGCGCAAAAGCCGTTCACCTCGATCAGCTCCCAGATCAGACCCACGCACAGTATGCACTGCAGGGGGGTGATCCATATAAAGTGGGCCAGTCCCAGACTCTGGAATTAGCATACACAGTACACAGAGATGGCATTAGCGTACATAAGGTAACTGGAACATGACTTATATAATACTGTGACACTTTGGAGCAAGGAAATGTTCTTTTGCCCCTGACCGCAGAGAGGTCAAAGGTCAGCTTCAAGGAATACTCCATTGAGAACCTATGTTTTCAGTATCTTAAACTCACTACCTGTAGGCTTGGAAGGTGGCTGTGAAAAGTTAGCAGAGGACAGCGGCTGTGGTCGGCTTGGATCAACATAAACAAAACGGAGCTGGAAACGTAGTCATGTGCAACAAAGGTAAACAGTTAACTACAGTAGCAACAAACAGAAACTGTGTATTTAGCCGTATTTCTGTGGAAACACGAGGGTTTGGAACATACTTAGCATACAGATAAACAGTATAGCAAGTGGGTGATGCTATGCTAGGCTATTATATTTAGAGTCAGGTCTGACTCAGATCCAACTGGGATTTAAACACTCATTTAAATAAAAGTGGGCGTTCTTTCCATCTATGCTGTTGCCCCTACATGTGATGTGCGTATAATTATGATACTTAAATTTCAAAGTTTCTATGGAAAATGTAAACCATCTGAATAATTTGTAACTGCTGTGAATCCAAGCTGAGTGAAGGAGTGAACATGCGATACTAAAAACATACTGTATGTTTTCTGTGAGTATTATTTTAACAAATATTTGAACCTGGTCACATTGAGATATACCTTCATTTTACCTCAGAGAGGTCAGAGGTTATTGTACATATTTCTTTATTTTTAAAAATAATTTTTCATATCTTATTGTCAATTTTCTATTCATGCTTCTTGACTTACAGTACTTGTTTTATCTTTTATATTTTCTACTTACTATGTTTATTGTTATGCACCGATATACCAAACCATGTGTTTTCCCGTCCCCTACACATTGTGCATGAAAGATTTGCAGTGCAGTAGAATGAATGAACAAACGAACGAACGACTACAATGAGAGAACAAAAAAGTCTGCAAGCACAAAAGCAGGAGGCAAACAGTCAAGAAAGACCGGGAAAAAAAAAAGGAATTCAAACAAACGAACGAGCAAACTTCTGTTTTGAGGAATCCACTTTTATCCAGTCAGCACTGTGCTGATGAACCTCAGCTGTACTGTGGGTGAGAAACACTCAAGTTCTCACCTCAATAAGCTCCCTTTCATCCACTGACCTACTCTCTCTCACACACACACACACACACACACACACACACACACACAGTAACCCCCACCAGCCATTATAAGGACAGAGTGGTGCACTGGCCAAGCCACATCCAAACCCAGTGATAATTGTCTCAAAGCAGGTTGCAGAGTGTTTCCACATTCAACGCCTCAGTGAGACCCAAGGCAAGACTGAGTTCATTCTACACACACAAATTTGCTTTTCAACACTGATTCAGTTACAGAATACCTAATTATGCGTTTGTTTGTTTGTATAGGTCCTGATCTATTGTGCTCCAATTGTCCCTCAGTATGAAGAAGATGCAGCTCTTTGTTTGGTAATAAAACAGACTCACTGAAGTCAGTGAGGGTGTGAACTGTCAATCCTCTTTCCCCTCATTCTGCCTGTGGAGACGCAACAACTTTCACGCAGCTACTTTTGAGTGGAAATCTACCGTATTGTTCCTTTGACTTTAAAAAAAGCGACCTGATTTTTGCACCCAACAATGGACGGCAATTCACAAGTCAATTTCAAAAGTTCTGCGCTTTTAAACTTATTAAAGCTGCACATTTTGTTTTCATTTAATTTGCAATTAATCTCTGTACCATTTCTAAAAATATGTGTAAAGGAGTCTTCCATTTCTGTTCGCTCCACTTCACTTTGGAGCCCAGAATTTGGTTTTAAAGTTTTTCCATTCTGGTGGAAGATCATTTAATACACAGAAAGAGGTCCGGGTTCCTTGCAGCTGGCAACTCGTCCGACCAGTGTATGGCCATTATTACATTACACTTGGATTTGGAGCATCCAAATTACCTGAGATTACAGAGATTAAAAGGTTTATGGGATAGTAAAATGGAAAGAAAAACCTGCTCCAATATATATGCAAGTTAACAAAATGCTTGGGATTTCTCACCTCATCCAGCTTGTTGAGGTGGGCGGACATCAGACTGACCAGCTGACCAGTGCTGATCTTATCCAAGACTCGGCTGGACAACTTCAGGGTCTGAAAAGGTCGAAGGTCAAGGGTCAGTTGAAGCACAAAGGGAGAAAGTGAACTGTGGTTGAGAGGAAGTCGTGGGTGCCTGTGGATCACCACCTCTGGACTTCCACATGCGAGAAGCTTTCTGGGAATATTCGGTCACGCGTGCTAAACAAGGCGGAGGCATTCAGCTGATCATTCTGTCTGATCTTAACAACAATAGCAAGAAAAAAAGCTGACAAATGCTCTCTCACACACACACACACACACACACACACACACACAGCTGTCTTACTATCTTATCAGCTGGGTTGTTGTGTTTTGTGCCAACGACTGGTTGTTACAGTAAGTGTTTGATTCATGTGTAATCAGAGTAAAGGCCCACAGTGCCACTGACTACAAGTTTTAGGAGACTTTACACTTACAATATTCCACTCCACAATATTTCAGAGGCAAATATTACTACTCTTTACTCTAATTGTGTTGCAAATTAAAAGTTTATAAGATAAGATTAAATATCACTGAAAACGACCTTATTTTTACATGGTGACGAAACATTTTAGATATATTTTCAGACATGGATCTTACAAATGGAAATAAGGTTGGAAAATTGTCTCAACCTGTAACAACTGAGTCTCCGTTCCACGAATACACCCTCTCCTCCCCCTTACCTTCTTGTATATAAGACTGAAAAGGGCGATGCGGATCTGCATGCCCAGGTGATGCAGGCCAAAGATGGCAGGCTGTAGCAGGAGGAAGCGGGCGGTGAAGAGGAGGCATAGGCCCAGGGCCAGGAAGTATCCCTGCCTTCGCTCCGGTTCATGGGAAGGGTCAAAGGAGGCGATGATGCGACCCAGAAGCTGAGGCTGCACCGTCTTGGAAGCCTCCTACACCAAGAGATGGGACAATACAGTACATGATTTCTTCCAATTTGTTCAAAATCACTAGTGCATACTTCTGCCAAGGTGCATAATCATTTAGAAATGTTTTATTTATATCTTGATCGTGTTCTGCAGTAAAATATACATTGTGATATATTGTACATCATCAGAATTTCTTTCATACAATTCAGTGCAGTAGTACATGAGAAAAAGAAATACAAATACTTTCAAAGATACCCAATGTCACACAGTTTATAAAATGTATGGATCCACATCTGGCCAGCTAACCAAGATGCCCAATATAAGCCAGTATATAAGATGCATACAATATATAAGAGGACATCAATGTCACAATTTCGCATTTAACAGTTACATAACTGAGATTGTGCTAAATATTTAAGGACATCAAACACCCAGAAACTCCTTTGGCTTTTACAGAGAAGCTTTTCTGTTCACCCCCCCCCACAGCCTCTTTAACGTCTAACAGGCATTCTTGTCGTCATGACAACCACCTCCAACTGCACTAACTTGACGGCTGCTGTCGCCACCGTCCCATAAGTCTGGGACAGTGAGGTGGTTTGCGACACCATGGTGCGACATGCTTGTGATCTTTGTGCGTCATCTCACTGTAGCTCTGTAGGCCCTCACCACTCCAACACTGTTCTCACACACACACACACACACACACACACAGCAGTGAAACAGTGTGTGATAAGGATGGGTGGTAACTGCAGGACTTTTTAAAACTAATGTAGTCATGACCTAATACTGTATTTATCCAATACTGTATTTTGTGTTGTTTACTTAAAGATATTCAGTATCATTAAATGAGCATTTTCAATGTGAAGAAATTTGTTATTCTGCGGTTACAATGTTAGCAGGATGGATACGTAACTCAACTTTCTAATCAATATAAAAAAATACCCAACATTTTCTGGTTACAGTGTGTCAAACTGGATGATTTGCTGCTTTTTCTTATTTTATCCTACTGTACCATTGGATGACACCAATTTAGGGTCTAGGAAGTAATGATGAACCTCAATATTTCTTACATTTTATCTACTAAACTGATGATTAAATTACATACATTAGTCACTAATTACAGAAATTGTAGCTGCAGGCTTACCTATACCTTCTCCATTTCCCTCTTCACAGGGAGGGGCACGAATGTATATGTGACCAAGTGTATATTTCATGTATTGGTTGTGTGGTTGAGTTGTAGGAAAACGACAGCTCAACCTCTCGTGAGATTTCAGAGTGAGACTTTTCCTTGAGCGGGACTTCTGTTTCTGGTTAAACAAAAAGGATCTTACTCTTTAACAAAACCATCTGTCTCTGTAGGGCTCCTTTCCATAATGTTGTCAGACACTCAGAACAACAATCTGAGCCTGTCTGTGGCAAAAACAAGCACGTTTAGTGGACGTACTTTTCACGCAATTGCCCCAGAAGGATTACGGTTGCAGACCGTTTGCAGATGCCGGTGGAGGCGACTGAACCAATTCCAAAACTTTTGGTAAGTATTTGTCATTTAGACCCCAAAATTTGTAAAAATAGGGCATAATACAGGAATAAAAATACAAGAGTTTCCCTTTAAACTCGAATGTGCATTTAGTTGGTGATGGTGCAGGTGTTGGTGATTGGTGTTTAAAGGCTTAAAGAGAAGCATGTTTTGGGACATGTTTGCTAGGTGGGTTCTGGTTGCTTGTCCCCCCCAAAGCTATACCCAACCTTCGTCACATTGGCCCAGATTTGCATTTGGTCAGTTGTAAACGCCACTCAGAGATTTAACACACCCCTTCAGAAATCTGTGGAGGATGTCATCAGGGCTACATCCGTGTTCTTCTGCAGTCTATGATTTCAAACTAACATCACATTGAAGAAGAGCACAAGAATCATGAGTTTATATCTGCAACTCAATAGTATGATCCATTACGGCACAGTTAACACCACACTTCCTAAGTCGTGTTACGTCAGATCTGCTTCCTCCAGAGATGACAGACTCACCCCGAGGTAGAGGAGGACACCAAAGAAGGCGAAAGGGCCGAGGAAGCAGCGGGCCAGCGCTCTCATCAGCCTGGGCTTGTTCTTGGCTGACACCACCTCTCTGTCCCATTCTCTGCAGGGAGGACAGAGTTACAACACAGTTAAACAGCAATGCGGGCAGGGTGGGAGAATAACAAATCCACCAGCCAAATGCCAGCAAAGCCTGGCTGTGGCTGTTCCATTTGGGTACTACTACTTTGGCAACAAACCAGCTGTCCAGTTTTTAAGAGTCCTTTCTTAACTTTGGCTGGTGATTCAGTGACAGAAGGAGAAGCTGTAGTGCATTTTACTTGTTTATTTTCACGGCATTGGAAATTCTTTGGCCATCAGAGTCATTTGGAAACAAACACAAAAACATATGAGTAAAATGTCTAATGAAAAAGAACATTTTATTAGTTTATTTCACTATTAATGTTAAGATTTATCAGTATTTTTATTTTTGATGGAATTTCATTTGGACAAATAGGGCAAATCTACACTTCAATAGTGAAAACAGAACTCTTGTCAATAGGCATTTTTGGACCAGAGGAACTTTTTCATAGTTTTAAGAACAGTTGGAGGACCCCTTCCCCTTCTTATTGTGTTCGCACCGTTAGAACTGAGAACGACGATAGCTCTGAGAACGCCGTTTTGAGGGACTTTTTTAGCTCCTACTTCAGAGTAGGTACTCTCCCAGCACAAGAGGAACCTTGAGTTACGTAGGTGTACAGTGAATGGTCCATACGTAAGTGTACATTGATTGGTCGAACACGTGCGCTAATGCAGCACTGGCAACCGCCATCTTGAAAAACCTGTGCAAAACATTAGCCGTGTAAACAACAGCTCGTAACGGTAGCCTTAAAAATGGAACAAAACACGGACAAATGGACCGACCGTTGTTGTAGCTGTTGGTTGCGCAGAAGTGACGTTGCTATACCAACCGCCAACTTACGTCACTTCAGCGTTCCTATTGGCGGTACGATTGCCAACAGAAAAAAAAGCCCTTGAAAGTATGTAGTTCTCGGGGGAGCTCCCCAGTGGGCAGTTCCTCTCAGGGAGTCCCCAGAACTGTTTGGTCCGTAAACGCCTTATGCTGAACCTCAACTTTGTGATGTGTATTTTTACAAGTTTTGCTGATTTCTAAAAAAGATATTTTTGAATACTGCCTATTGTAGCTTTAAGTTTGTTCCCCTTGTTAAAACACTGTTGGATTAACTTCCCACAACTGCCCTGGCAAGCAGTTACAGCTACAGTAAGTAGCTGCATTGTTCTCTGAGGGTCATTTATAACCGGGGTGATTTGGCTGACCAGAGAAGAAGTGAAGAAGAAAAACGATGAGCGAATGAGGAGAGACCAATAAGGAAGAAAGTGATAAAAACAGAGTAAGAGGACAAAGTCTGAAGTGTTTCCCTGATCATAACAATGGACTCTACCAAGCCCTAAAAACTGGGGGTAAAGATTTAAACAGAACTGCTGCCAGTTTTGAATAGTATATTTATCTCAATTTGCAGACTAACCAAGGTAGGGATGCACCGATTTGATCCGCCAGATCAGTATCAGTGCTGATACGGACCTCATAAAGTGGATTGATTCACATTAAATACAGTATTTTCAATCAATGCCATTCAAATTCAGTGCTTCCGTTCTCTGTTACATTCGGTCAGTCATGGCCGGCTGCCAACTCAGTTTTTAGTGCCACACAGTGAGGTATAGGCTACAAATTTTGGGGAAAAAAACAAAACAGCGAGGAGGAGAAGAGAGGGAAATTGTTAGGGACCTTTCCATAAAGACTGTACGCTGAGCTACATTATTAGACTGACTTCCATGTAACAAATAAGTAAAAGTTGGATCGGTGCATCCCTGAACTGTCAAAACAAAAAAGGATGAAAAACAGACCTCCCCCTGATCCCTGAATGATACCGTTGGTATAGTACTGGTTGCTTAATGGTTAGCAATGTAGCCTTTCAACAAGATGCTCCTGGGTTCAAACCTGACGACTTAGAAAGTGCGCACAGAAAAGCCAGATTCCCATATGTCAGCATGCAGGCTGGGTGAACCCTGCAAAGTCAAAATTACCCATTGGTGTAAAGGTGACAAACCGACGACCTGGTCATGGTGTACCCACAACCCTGGACTGTAAGTATAGACACAAAATGGAACTCAGAAACTCAAGATTCATATCACTGACACTGTCTTATATATAAATCTTTGAACTACCACTGGGTCAAATTTGGGAAAATTGGAGGAGTTGCTTTACGGCACAAATCAAGGACCAGTCTCCGTTCCTCTAAAGCAAAAATACGTAGGGCTTTAGAGTTTCTGGTGATGGCAAAATGACCAACACGTTTATCTTCTTTGAGTAAGAAGCTGGTAGACGATAGAACACGACTGATGGGAAATGTAGTTAGTGCTAGCTTGACAGAACTGTTGGTGTTAGAGGCTAGCAAACTTCTCATCTAGGCTCTTATTGTAATAATAGGTATCAAAATATACATTGATCTTTCAAATTAACATATCACCATAAATGCTTATTTTACATTCTTAAAATATATATTTTTTTAAACACTGCATTTATAATTGTTTTTGTCTATTTCTTTACTTGCATTCCTTTCTAGCTCTTGATGGATACAATATCAGCATTTGCAGCATAATGAAATCCTTTCCATGCCAGATAAGCTCACTGAACTGAGTGGGTGATGGAGGGGCTGACGGTACACAGCATGCTTTAATAGAAGGTAAAGTTCACATTCCCAGAAGCCTTCACTGTTTGCCTGATCAGAATAATGAAAGCAAAAATCACACACCACTGCTCATTCATCACCCAGTGGGCACTCGGCCCTTTCTAAAAGGTCAACTTTTTAACACCCATGTACATTAACCGGCTTGTTGGCACCATTCAGTGTGACGCAGGCCCCTGGGTAACCAAGAGGCAAAGCCAGTGTGGGACACTGCTGTGGTTGTTAGGCAAGGCGAAAAGAAAAAACAAAACAAAAAAAAAGACAAAGAAAAGAAAGAAGGAAGAGTATTTAAAATCTAACTTTTTTTTTTTTTTTTTTTAAAATATAAAAATTTGTCAAAGAGTTGGCATTTGCTCACGGCTATAAGGACAGTAAAAAGGAAAGATGGAGAGGAGAAAGAATAGAAAGGGATAAATGGAAGACAGCAACATAATGACAGACAAAAGACGACAGAAACAAACTTTAAAATATTTAGAATTTCAAATATGCCACTTCAAGTAGAGAGAGAGAGAGAGAGAGAGAGAGAGAGAGAGAGAGAGAGAGAGAGAGAGAGAGAGAGAACTATAAAAATACAGTGAAAAACTATTATATTCACTTAATTATGCACACTGTATTATGTCATTGCATGGCCATGACTGGGCTTAAGAAACTTGACTGAGGGAAGGATGGCTACTGTAAACACATGTAAAGGGCACATATGAAAAACATCCAGGGTGCAGATATCTAGGTTACAGTTTTTACATTTGGCATGACTTACTGTGCTGGAGTCAATGTTATTGGTTACATGTGCTTTTCCTGCTATGACAAGCCAAATTGTCTGCTGTGAAAAAGGTCCATGGCGTAAGGTCTTTGATTCTGAGGGACTGACGCCAAAATCCGATGTTTACTGTAGCTGGTGGCACACTCCATTGAAGATGCAGGAAACATGTTAAGACATCACATTGTTTGTGCTCGGCCAGCAGTCAGTGTGAAAAGTGCCACAGTAAACAATAAAATGGACCCATAAATGCTTTTTTAATGTGTTAATATGGGAATGGATGCCTTCATTGCCCTTTAAGATGACAGATCACCTTACTAGTACCCTTAGGTTTAGGGAACTGCACCTTTTCATTATCTCCAAACACCAAACAGGTGACAGTTTCATGTTTATGTCACAGTCCCTCTTAGGTAATGGTCAAATTTGATTTACATATTTATTATTAGGTAATTCCAGGACTCCACAAGAGTTGTCCACAAGACAACCTTTATCTAATGTGTCTGGCACTTTTTTCTGTGTACTTTCTGTACACAAGCCAGACAACTTGCTTGATAACAAAAACAAGGTTTATATACATCTGTATCATGCTAGGGACCACAAGGAGCCACACTATAATGATACCGGAGGTCTTAGGACTTACAAACCTGTCATAATCAATGAATCATGTGACAGTGCGGGAGAAGACTTCTTCTGATCTATTCTCCCATCATCCAAATCTCTTTACGAGCCTGGGCTACAGCATGGCAATTGCCAGTCAGTGTGCTGGGATGTAAACGAGTCAGGTACTCAAACTTGAACTGCACAAACCTTTCGAGTCTCTCAGAGAGGTTGTCTGCCAGATCAAAAGAAGGAGCCTTAAACACATCTGTCAGCTCCAGCTTCTTCCTGAAGCCCTTCCTCAGCAGCGGTGACACCCACCTGCACAAAAAAACAAAAAAAACACACATTAGACGGGACAAATTGGCTACAAAATCTATTTGTATTGATGGATATTTAAAGTGCACAGGAACACTAGGAATGTATTGTCTTACTATCCACTGCTGAAACACTGTGTACATTTAGTGTATTAAAAAACACACAAAATACATTTTATAATTAGGTGAAGACATTTAAAGATTATATCAAAAGTATTTGTTTGTGTGTGGTTAGAGGATAAGCCTTTGCGTCTGGAAGCTTTAATGTAAACTGGTGTTAGTTGTAATGTGAGTAATCCCTGAGGTTTCACAGTCAGACTAATGACAGAGAAGGCAGATAAAGTCAGGTGTTTGCTAGTCCTTGCGACTAAATCATTTAAAGAACGGCTGTGCCAGCAAAGTGAGACACAGTAGTTTACATCATCTGCCTTTTTCGGTCTGCTTCTTTCTTTGGGACCTCTCATTAGTGTGAGGAGAGAGGACATCATCAGTGCACCTTTAAACAGAACTCCTACTGCATTATAATTTTAGGAGGAGGATGTTCAAAAAAATATGCAGGCCAAGTATTTAAAACCACAGAAATTCTGATAATACCATAGTGAATGTTCTTAAAAATAAAACATCATTGAAAAGTCGTTAATGATCACCATAGACGCACTTTAAATGTCAACTGTAATGTTATTCGCTTAATAATGATGGTTTAGGCAACTTAATGTGAATGACTTAGCACGCTCCACAAATATGGAGGACTTGGCAAACCAACCCCCGACATCATCCTCGGAGCACAACTCACATTTCTCGCACGGGTTTAAACGGACAGGTGCGCATTTTACGCATGGAATAAGCTAACAACCTCCCGAGTGAAATATTGCTGTAAAGTAAGAAAACAAGACATGAAGGCGGCCGAGGCAGCACTCCTTAACGATTTTGACGCACGTCAGAAAACGATCATTGTTTTTTTCTAAAGGTTTAAAGTTACTTTCATTTCCCCACAAAACACTATGTGCCCTGTATCAAAGTTTCACATCTAAAAGTTCTCTCTGAAACTCCAAACAAGCTGAGACAGAAGAGAACTTGAGCACTTATTACTAACAATATTAATTGATCCCCATTAGATTTTTCCCCTCACACGCCAGTCACCAAATGATACGTTTTAATTGTGTGCTTTTTGCTCCCGTGTATGATGTGGGTACACAGTGAGGCAATAAGAAGAGCTGCGCCTGCACCTTGCCCCCCAGAGGCACCCCCAGGCCCCTCACACGAAGAGGATGTAGGCGAAACATGTCTTACCAGAAGAAATATTTGGAGAAGAAGTTTGCATCTTCCACTGGTGACTTCTGCATCCTAAGTGCGCCGCCAGTTTGGTTTCTCTGCACCTGAGTCGTTTCCGTGCGCGTCGCTCACATTTGTGTGCCCCCTGAGTGGCTCCGTTCCCACAGACAGAGAGAGGGTGCTCGCCTGGTTGGTTATCCTCCACTTTGTGCACCCGGTTAATATGAGTTCACTGTTTTTTTTTTTGGTTTTTGTTTTTTTTAAATCTTCCTTTCAAAAAGCGAGACTGGAATCTCTATCCTGTGCGTCTCCCTGGTCTTCTCTGGTCCTGCTCGCCCTTTCTGCTCCCGTTGCCTTGCTCTCTCTCCCTCAGTGTGACAGTGAGAGGACAGTCCATCCTTTATGGGCTCGCCAAAACTTGCGGAGACACACGTCATTTCCACGCCGAAACGAGCCTCAGGTTGCATATTGTGTCAACAATAAGCTGAAGAGGTGAAGCAAGTGGATCCAAGTGACTTCAGCAGACAGATATTGATCCAGATGCAGTATCAGGCAGAGGACCATGGGAGTCCAGAGGTCAACATGGAACAATTTTTCCACTTTAATTTCATTCAGAGGAAATCCAGTTTCTTTAACAAACTCTTTTGTAGGATTGTCTTTGATTTCCCTAAAGTTAAAATGCATGCAAAGCTCTATGTGCAGCCTATAAAATGCGCTATATGATGAATATGTCTTGCCTAAAGAATGTTTCCTAAACATTTTCACAAGTTTATCTCACATTACAACCCACTGATGTATAGTGTACACTTTTTAAATCATTCGATGTGCACAAAAAACCCCCCACATTTTCAAAACTTGGAGATGGCAGTGGAGCTTTTAGGGGTCAGTGGCATTAGAAAATCCTTAATCAACTTATTTGTAAAGGCGTATGGTAATGTGGCTAAAACAACTGCCAAGTGGTGCCAAACCAACAGAAAATAAATGAGCCTTATTTGTAAAGGGAAACATGAAACAGTCTTATCATTTACGTGACAGTCAATTAAAACAAAACTCACCCATGTGTTAACATGGATGGATACGCGAGCAAAAACTGAGTTAAACAGCACAACTCAATGCAATGTTCTTAATTAGCTTTGTCTCTATAGATGAACATAACAGAGCCTACAAACTTTATAGTTGAAACTCATCCCAAAAGCTGATGCAGGTCTACTGAACTACTTCTGAATGCCGAGCTGTGGCCTTTTATTTACCTCCAGTCAGCTACTTCACTATCACTCACAAAATAGCAGAAACAGTTCCGGGACATCCAAAAAGAACTTGAAACTTTTTATATGTGTTTTTTTTTTTTATCAGTTTCAGGTTACACAGTTTCAGGAGAGGGAGGATCAAAGCCTTCAGACATTCCATAAGGGAACAGAGATAAAATGCGAAGATGCAGTAAAGCCTTTGGTTCCCGAATATCTTATCACACAAACTGTATATCTTCACTGTCGGCACTTCAGCTGTAGTTACTGCAAGAGTGAGACACAGGCTGGGTAAATCTGGAGGAAGAAATATAAGCTCATATTGGTCCCCATAACTGTCAGCTGTTTGACTGTGAAGCAGCAAGGCAGCTTTCTGGCTATACAGACTGTGCTATAGTTACAGTCACGGGATTGATTCCGGCTATGTGCCCAAGAGAACGTAAAGTAATAATCCAAATCAGGTTTTTGTTTGATGAATAATTATGGTATAATGGGGGAAGGTCTACATGAGTATTTTGTATTAAAGTAAAAGTGGCAAACACAGCAGCGGTCGAAAGTGCAGGTTTCATTTCAGCTTTCAAGTAAACAAATGATCAAACTGCACAGAAAGTGACACTGCTATATTACAAAAAAAGATGCAGCTATAATAAAGACCAAGGGGCAGTAATCTGAATGAATCAGAATATTAAATATAGAAGTTCAATTTGTTGTTGAAATGCATTTAAAAGCAGTAAAAGAAGTTAAATAAGTAGAAGGAAGGCTCTGGCTTGGAAGGAGAAGGGGTGCGTGTGTGTGTTACAAAAGCAACCCGCAAAATGTGTTTCAATACAACTCAACAGTGCCTATAATACAATTTGAATATACAGAATATCCAACCGAGATAATCAAATGAAAGGGGACAATTAATCTGTTCTAACAGAGAATGGGACTTGTTCTTCATGTCTCCCTAAAATCTAGCCAAAGGCTGGGTCAGTGAGGGACTGAATGAATTTAGTAGAGAATTGTGTCTCTTTTTCCTGCTTCTTATAAGGATATTTGGACCTTGCAATTATCTCTGTGTGTGAGAAACAGGATAAAGCCGAGTTTTCTAATGGAGCAGAGGGATGAGGAGGATCACATGAAGTCAGACTGTTGATTGCTTTCAATTTTGCTGAACTATTGTTGAGGGACACCAAGGTTATTTGCCTTTGCCTAAAGGAAAGAGTGACCTCTGCTGGACATTTACTGTCCTTAGCAGCCATTTAAGCTTTTATACCAAAGAATAACACAATAGATAATGATGGCTTACATACAAGTACCTTCTATTTTGAGCCTCAGTAAAAACCAAACTTGATTGAGAATTGATTCATCAGTTACATTATATACTTGCTGCAGACTGATACCATAGGTATAAAATACTTAAAAAAAAAAAAAAGGCCCTGCACATCCTCACAAGTGTTTTCACTTATTCTGGATGAGTAGGGGCCTGCTCAGGTTAAAGCTGGGAGTCACCAAACTCCATGTACTAATATGAACGATACTGTACAGGCTGCAACAAAACTAACAGGTAAGTGAGTGACATGTCAAGCAGTCTGCAGTCACCCACAGTCCTGAGAAGGTCTCAACAGACACATAGGGTGAAAATACCTGTTGCAGGAACTACACATTAAATATTTTCAGTCAACATAACAACGAGGAAAACAATCCATTAGTGTTAAAGTTGTATTGAAAAATATATAAACCAAAAAAAAACAGCACCAAACCACTCACTTGCCATAGCAGTCCCCCTCTTCCTTTTTCCAGAGTAAGTTATCCTTTGGATAAAGAAGACAACATTAACGTTACACATGAGTTGAACTAACAGAAAAATAAACACTAGTGCTAACCATCTAGCTAGCTAAAATAGCATAGAAGCATTTAGCTACAAATGCTTCTATCCATTCCTTGGCTCCCCAGTAGCAAGCCGGCTAACCAATAATATTAGCTATCTTGCTAATACAAGCTAGCATTAAGTATAGTCACAATTTCATATACGCATTCAGAACTATGCGGCAAAATACTTATAGGCTAACGTTAGCTTACTTTAGCTAAATAGCCGTTAGTGTTTACCACAGCATGCTATTTACAAATGGGGCACTTTCAACAAGGCAACACTTACTACAGTGTAATCTTCAGCCTGCTATAGGCCTCCGTGCTTTCTTGATATTTCCTTAACATGGCTGAAAAACTCGGGGTATGGTCATTAAATAGTCTGGTTGGCTTGGCTGCACGTCAGGCTCCGCCTACTCGGGGGCTGCTGTGAGGTGCACCTTGAAACACCACCTTCTGGTCGCTTGCACCGCCTATCTCGGTCGGGGTGTCTCTCTCACGCTTGCCGCCCTGTAACGTACGTTAGCTAGAGGCTAAACAGAAATTATGGGCAGCTTCATGGATTACGCCTTCCCAGCTGGAGACGAGAGCGACGCCAGCAATGACGACTGGGATATCCGGTGTTTGGATAAAAAGTCTTCTGGCATCAAGGTTACTTCAGTAAACGCCCTTCATCTTTTCTCAAACCGGTTTATGCTGCTAAAACTGAACGATAACGTTAGCTAGCAGCAACGAAATAATTGCGGCTCACTAGTAGCATAGCTAACATACTTTAAGCTAGTTTTAGTTTAGCAAGCTAATACTCCGCTTTATTGCTTTGTTTTACTGCAAAATAAAAACAAGAAAAAGCCCATAGGCTGGTACAAAGATAGTTATGATCAAGTAGTTTAATTTGTAATTACTACTCTACAGTAATTGTAGTGAAAATGGTGAGAAGGGTAAACTTTGCGCCACTCTGCCGCTCTTTTTTCACCCTTCACGGTCTTCACTCGCTGTTTCGAGGCCGCTGAATCTGAATGTGGAAGAATCTGAATTTCTAGCTATCTAATGATAAAAATAATAAAATAAGCTCTCTAAAAGGTTTCCCCATTCTTTCCGATTTATTGCCATGCATGTGACTTCTTTCCCAAGTCTAACGCTGTCCTATTTTCATTGTACATACTATGTCGATAAACGAAATAGTCAGCATATGATTTATTTGCTAAATTTTAAATGTGCTGTTGATGGACACACATGCAATACACAATGGAAATAGCAGCTACTCTCAGCGTCACAGCTGGGAGTAATTAAAACTAATTATGCAAGTGATGAGACAGACTCGGGAACATCTTGGAAAACAAAAAATAAAGAATGAAATCTTTAGAAAAACGTTGTGCTTTGTTCTCAGTAAGTTCAATTGTTAATGTTCCACATATGCAGTTTAATTGGCATCCATGGATGCCCTTTTTTTATTTCCACTACTAAAGTAACTTAGTTGTTATTTTGACAGCAATTAATAGTGGTCAGTCTTCTTTTTTTTTTTTCCAAGTAAAAATGCCATAAATTCTCTACTTTCAGCTTCTCAAATGTGAGTATTTGCAGTGATTCTTTGTCATATATGATTCTAAACTGAATATATTTGGGTTCATCTTAGGCTCTGCAAAATTATCAGCATATTTCACTATTTTCTGACATTTTATAGAATAACGTGTTAGTGGATTAATCAAGGAAATAATCAACAGATGAATGGTTGCTGAAAATAATTGTTAGTTGCAGCCCTAAACTAATTACATTAATTGTGCTGTCTGGATATCAAAAACGGCATGGAGATTAGTACACAGTACTTACTGTGTAGTATTAGTTTATAGTATAAAATTAGTCAAATACCCTTAGTACTTGCACACCGTTACCTTATTTCTTCTTTGCATTCACATTGGGCACCTGTCAATGTTCCCATATATCCGTTATGGGAAAATGTAGCTCATTATTATAATATTTCTATATTGTTGTATCCTCACACATGCAAGGTGGCACAGTTCCCATATGGTAAATCGTATTTTGGAGTTATTTGTTTTTGGTTTTTTTTGGTATTATTTTTTTCCTTTTTTTTCTCTCTTGGGAGGTTTTTTTTGTGTAAATTTATTCTGATTCTTCCCCATTGTCACAGAATGTGGATGCTGTTGCACCACATGCAGAAGATAATGTGTCGATGCTGAAAAGAGCCATCAGTAAAGGAGACATTGGGGCTGTTGAACAGCTGTTGGACAAGGGCAAGTACTCTCTTCATTTTCTGTATGACACTTTCTTGACTGTGTGGGCATATATATTCACATGTGATCAGTGTTTTTAGCGCTTTTATTGCTTTATCCATAACAACTTTATAGTTAGCTTTAAATAGCAAAATAAAAGATATTGGGCTTCATGTAAGAACCATTCGTACGAACAGGTTCTTTTGTGGCATGTACGAGCGGCTTAAGAGGATTTTTGGCTTTCACCAGTTTTCTCTTCGGTGTGAACGAAATTTAGTTATCTAGACAGTAGATGGATAGTCTGCCTTTCTTAACGGCGCAAAAAACATTCAATCATTTGACCTGAAATCATAATAATTAATCTGAATGAATTCATAGTTTAAATATGATACAGAAATAAACTAAAATAAAAAATATAACTAACACAAACTGAATTCTAAATTAATATTCACCATATCATCATCATGGTTTGCCAATTTACTGAGAGTTTTATTTTTTTTATTTTATGATTCTATTGCCGTATTTTGGCAACTTACAGTAGTTGGTAGGAAAATTCTCTCACTCAGCTTCTTCAGGGACTTAATGCAGGTCTCTGTTCAGTATCATCGTCTATTGCACCCAACAGTGTAACATGAGTAACACAAGGCTATAATATTATCCCGTCTCCACATCTATGTGACTGTCACGTGACTGCCTCTCATATTAGTCATGGGATGCTTTGCTTTAGAAAAATGTTTTTTAGTATCTAAGCTAAAGTTAAACCATTCCTTCTTTATTTCGGTCACAGTACAGCGCTGCTCTGATAATACATCGTTGACAGCTGTATTTTGTAATTGTTTCTTATCCTCTAATACCGCTATACTGGCACTGCAAACATTTTTTTTGCTGATTTCCAACAGCAGGACTTCCATGGTGTGAAATTATTCTTTTTACTCTGTTAACGTTTTTGTGAATGCAGAACAGGTGGCCTTATATGGGCACTTTAGTGACGTAGATTATGCTAATTTCCAATTGCATCAGGCTGAAACAATCAATTTACGAAAAGTTTGTTGAAGCTGACTTGAAACGCTTGTACGAGCAAGCAAGTACGAGAGGTTTAAGATGAGAATAAGAAAATGTTCTTACATGAGGCCCATTGTCTTATAATCAGGGTTGCATGTAGGCCAACATGGTACATAAGGATATCCGAATGGTTGAATTGGTGGAGAGGATAAACTAGTCACAGACTCACAGTTGAAATTTACCAACATTTGTCCAGCGGCTGGTGGTGATTTCTCACCCGAGCGTAAACAGTTTTGCCAGAAAGTGAATTGCAAAAATAGGAAAAACAAAAATTTGTGTGCGCTGGAGGGCATTAGGGACAGATTTGCACATTTGCTTTTTATGTAATCATTTCATTGCCTCACTTAATCTGATCCTTTTGGTGTGGACAGGCATGGACGTGGAGACCAGGCTTGGCTTTGAATGGACTCCTCTGATGTGTGCTGTCAATGTGGCTAATTACGACCTGGCCAAACTGCTATTGGACAGAGGGGCCAGTGCCAACTTCAGCAAAGGTCAGACCAATATGGATAGCTATGTTTGGGGGGGGTTATCTTGACTAAAAAGGCCCCATTCTCAGTAAGCTCCTGGAGGTATGGAGAAAACTCAAAACATTTTTTAGACTACTAAAACCGCAAAATAGGGAATAACCTTCAAACTGAAGTGTGGTTTGAACTTTCTTCCTGGTTCTTTCCTCCAAAACCAAAGATTAAAACAGAAACTGAAATTTGTTGATATCATGATATACAAGTGTATGCTCCGCTGACCTCTGTGATCCCTCACCCACCACCTTTCAGAAAAAAACTAGGACAGATAGTTTGATTAGGAAACACCATTACATAGCTACCTTCCAGGCTTGGATATCAAACAGCCATGCCTAATCCTCCTGGTGGTCCCTGTTGCGTTGGTGTCGAGCTATTTTTCCCTGTGGCACCTTTTTTCAATTTCCTCACCTGCTACAGCCAAAGACCAGGGGACCAATCACGCCTCTGCACCAATACGCTTCATCTGACATTACTTAATGGTGATGACGCCAAAGAGGAACTCTAGCAAAACACACCGCTGATCCTTTGAGTTGTTTTTAGTTCATGCACACTGCACCCTCATCCCACAGCAAGAGAAATTGAAGGCATCTGTTGGATCGAGGTCAGTCTGGGTAAAATAAGCATGGGGGAAGAACTCTTCCATGTCAAGAAGTCTTCAGTTATATACACATTAAACCATGAATCCTGTTGGAAATATGCAGTTTCAGATCCCCCAGAAACATTAAACGTTCAGTAATGCACAATGTCTAATCTGTAGAGGGGGAAATGATGGTTGAATGACAACTCCACTTCAGTCAGAACAGAAATGGGTCTTCAAGTTTGATAGTCAACTAAATTTCTATATGCCAAATTTGCTCATTCCAGGTCCTCATATGTGAAGATTTGATACATTTCTCGGGTTTTTATCATTGTAAATGAAACTGCTTTTGACTGCAGCTCAGACAAAATAACAAATTGAAGATGTTACCTTGTAGTCTGGCATTTTCATTATTTTGGGATATTTTATAGACCAAATGAGTTATCAGTTATATAACAAAATAATAATCAGATTAATGGATAAGGTCACTAATCGTTAGTTGCAGTAAAATAAAGTATAAAATGAATCAGGCGTGGAGGAAGGTTGTGGTTTAGTACAGAAAACGGCAAATGCATGACAAAGAACACTGCATATAAATATAAATTAATGCATCTACACATGTATTGGGCAGTTTACACTTGACAACAGTATACTTCCTCAATTTCCGCATTATGCATAGCAGCAGCCACAATAAACAATATACACAATAGACACAATCAGAAATGTGCTGCCTGCGTGAACGCAAGACTCTCACCATAGCGATAAGTTAGAGTTTGAATAACAGTGGTGAGTGGAAAACTTATGATAAATGAAGTCTATTTTTCTGCATCCTGTCACTGTTACAGCTGCAGGTACAATCAATTATTTTGAGACCACTGCATTCTTCATTTTCCTGGAGATCCATTAGAAACCCTCCTGGACGTCCCCAGGCCCAAGTTTGGAACCACGGCACTAGTCATGCTGTTGATATCTGATGTCAATTAAATCTCAGAATCCAGTCCAGAATGTCGAGTTAAACTGTGTGTGTGGGTGTGTGTGTGACTGATTTCACATGGTCTCGGCATCTGATGCTTGAGGCAGGTGAAGGAAACAATTAAACAGAAGGATGACGTGTGGTCACGTCCTGATGGCGTTTGTCAAAGCAGCGGCGAGGCTGAGCGGAGGAATGCATGAGTGATTGATAAGTTGGTCACCATGCTGCTGTCATACCCTCTCACCAATTCTCAGGCCTCAGATTTATTTACTCCAGTCCTCCTGTAGACGCAAACCAGGCTGTCTGGTTTACACCCACACACACATAATATAAACACACACACACACACACACACACACACACACTTGCACACAGATATAGAGCCAAACATGCACAGCCACAGAGAAACAGGAACCCACATACAGATGAGGCCCAGGTATGCATGCATGCACACACACAAATACCCACTTAGATACATGCTGTGATACACACAGGTTTGGGACTTGGTCATTGGCGGAACAAAACAGGAATTGAGTGCATTGCCATGGGTCTCAGACCGGCCTTATCGGGATGAGATAAGGAGACAACTCTGAAGTCACTCGGTCCCATAAAGGCTGCCACACTTCCTGATGCCAGATAAACGGTTATCCATCTCCATCGCCAGGTTATCGTCAAGATTTTTTTCTTGTCCTTATTACAGCATGATGTATGACTTCATTGTGGTGAAAAAAATTGTACTTCTCTTTCCCCTAATTTGTTTTGCTAAGTGGTGTAATTCCGATTACCAATAATGTGGATTTCATACCTTTTACTTGTTTCCATGAGGTAGCTACAGTAACCGAACTACGTCATTCTCCAAAAACAAACATGGAAGTGGACAGTCGGTGAATAACTGAGGGAACATTTGGCTGTTTAGACAAAATATTTGGAGCTGCAAGGACACACGGTAGCGACGTTACATTTTTGTACATCACCGTGGCTTATCTTATTAAGCAGGGTCTTTATTCACATAACATCTTGAAACTGCTCTTAACTGACCAAAAGACTTCTGACGTTTCAGGTAAGACGCCCTTCTTCAGCGTGTATTTGGGCATTCACAATCAATATACACAGGTGGAGTTAAGGTGACCGCAACCAGCACAACAACAAGTACATGCCAACAGGGGGAGCCACAACCTTCATACTACTACATTAAAAAAAGCAAAGAAGCACAACACAAACTATATTCACTTCATAAGAAACCTCCTCATTCATCCCATTGGGAATGAGGGTATCAAGGAAGTGTATGCAATAGGCCTTGTGATAACATCCTACACTGATTGTTACTTAGCTCTTGTCTGGAGATGTTGATCACATTAGATTCTCCTGGAGGTTCCCTTGGCCGGGGCTTTTTCTTCCGCCTCCTCGTCTTCCTCCTGTTCTGATTTTAAGTGATTCAGAAAGCATTTTAGCTTTAAAAACAGCTCATGAAACTTTTAAAATTTAGCAGCAGTTCAGTCGCTAAGGCTGAACGCAAACATTCACGATAAAGAGTGTCTACTGCATGCGGTCTTTATGACATCAAGCTCTTAAAAATGTATCTTGTGAATTGCTGTCGTATTTTGATGAGACTAGCGATACCTCATCAGGCAATAGAAGTAATCGAGTACTGCCTCCGCTACTTGGCCACTGTAAAACTAAAACTTTGCAGCACTCAGAAATAGGTAAGTTCTCAAACATCTGTTCGTAGAAGTACAGGCTACATTCAAATAATTAAAAAGAGGATTCTTTCAATCCGACATTTTCTGACTCTTCATAAAGCTTCCTCTAGATTTTTTACCAGCTGCAAAAAAAGAGCTGCCCTCTTAGCTCACTGGATTATCTGCCAGGTGTAGTCGGTAATATCAATATGAGGATGCGTCAGAACAAAATATCCTAACTTCAAACACACAGGTGGATTTTGATGCCAGCTGCTGTGTAAACTGCAAACAACAAAAGCAATAAAAATGGTAGAATCAGACACTTTTATTGTTATTGGCAATCTTTCTCTATCTAAAACTCTTCATAGCCTCTTGAATTGGTGCCAGCTTGTTATCCTTTATGTCATTTTTAAAAATTACATTTTTAATAATTTGTGCTAAGCTAAATGTTTGTTTAAATAAAATGAATTTGAATTTTCAAATTGCGATGATGCACTCCCACACTAATGTGTTCTTGTCCACAGATCATTGTACGTTGCTCATGGCCAGTTGCACAGCGTCTGCTAGTGAAGACAAAATTGCTTGCTGTGTGGAGCTTCTACTTTCCAGAAATGCTGATCCCAACATAGTGGACAGGTGAGGGGAAAGGGTGAGGGGGGTACAGATGTGTTTCAGGTCAAAATGTTTAGAGGATTTTCAGCACAGTACGCACTGTCGCACCCCTACTGATGTAGGCCAAATAAAAACACTCTAGACTTGAGTTGAACAGGGGAGGAAAAAAACAGAGGTGCTGGATCAAATTTCCTTTGATGGTTCTCGTTATGTTTAGCTGCCATGTGGTAGCATTATGCACCACCGTGCTCCATACAGTGCGTGTATATTTGTGTGTTTTGTTTGGAATGTCCTGTTATGGCATGTGCATGTACAGACTGGTATCAGACAGACAGACAAACAAACACACAGAGTGTAAGGGGTGGGCGTGAGGATTTTAGAAGCTTTTTTACAAGCTTGGATGCAACCCAGTGAGCATGGTTTTGGTCATTTGTAGGTCAAAAGCAGCGTAGGCATCTAGGTTAAGGAACTTAGCTGAATTTTGTTCAAATGAAATATTTCTTTAGCCGTAAATACTGTATGTAACTTCTGTGATATGGCTTCTGTTTAAATTAATTTCCCAGAGCTGGTCAGGTTTGCAGTAACAGCAGGTTATTCCACATCTGCATTTGTGACAAAGGACAATATTGTAGAATGGTCATCTCTTGTGGTCAAACGGCGCATGCACAGTGATCGTATAGTCGATTTAAATTCATGGAACAGAAACTGTCCCTCTCTTAAATTTACACGGAGAAAGTATAGACAATATGAAGAAATATATCTATACAGATCTCTCACACCAAACTGTCACCAAATGTTAGCTAGCTATACTGGCTGGTGAAGATTTTTACTGGCAATAAAACACATAAAAACGAATGTTTAACTTAATAAAAACATGGCGAATGTAATCAACAAGACAAATAATATGCAACTAAATAAAGCCCGCTCAACTTTTACGTGCTTTTCAAGTTAGTTAACATTATTTTGTCTGCAAACATTCACAACACGTTATCTAGTGGCACATCCTCCGTTGCTTTAAGGATTACCCATAATCCTTTGCTATCGCTACTTAATGCAGGCACAAATTTACAACAGTAGGTGACATAGTTGTCCCATTTAGCGGGATTTAACCTGAACCTTTTCAACTATGTTACACATACAACAGTAGTTTCAACAGCATTAGTGTGTCAGTTAGGACACACATGAAATAAAATAATTTTAACCTGGATGTCTAGATGACATTTGACCTGCACATCACCAAGTCCACACTTAACCACTAGCAACCAGCTATCCATCAAAACCAACCAAGCTTTTGTTCTGGTATGTTTGTCCATCATTATGTATGGATTTCATTTTAAAAATATGCATTTTCAGTCTCTCTGCATTCTTAAAAAATAATCTTGGAATTAATCTTCTCTGCCAAACTAGTTTTTAAAAGAATAAAGCATGATTCCATGGTGAATTTTGCCCTGATGCCCTGTCTTGCTTGCACAAACAAGTACAAATGTACAGCGACACTGTCCAGCCATCACTAATGGCATTAAGAAACTAAAATAAAATAAAACAACAGAAACTAAAATAAAAAACAAACAAAAATATTTGGGAAAAAGCTCCGTTTTAGGGCTATATGTTCACATCAAATCACACCAGACACGAAATGTCAGCATCGTGTAAGCAGTAAATTGAAGCATCCATCTGTTTACAACACGACCGTCACTGTCCTCTGATCAGAACATCTATACTGGGATGCCACAATTACTTTTCCAGACTGACTAATGTCAGAAATATCATCAGAACTATTGATCTCACAAAATAGTTTTGTGAATGAAGTGAATGTGGACTGATAAATTTGTAACAATGGAAGCAATATTTTTCTGCAAAATGGAAGAGTACTTTTTACCGAAGCGGCGATGTAACCTAACGAGCAACCTAACCTAGACGTTTCTTTTGCATTTTGAATATTATTTCACAGTATAAATGTGACGGGGGACGTTTGGGATCCATCAGTCATTTCAGCCAGCAGATATAAAATCTGGTTCCCTGTTCTGGTGAGGAACATGAAAAATTCCATCTCGTGGAAAAGAATGAAGGGAGGTCATTCTTGAAGCACTTTTACTGTTACCATCTGTGGATTTTTGCCGTGTCAAAGGGAGGATTCAGCCCCTAGTGGCTTTCTTGTTTAGCTTCCCCTAATCCCCTGCCACTCTGTCACTGCCAGTATGCCATTACATGCACGACACACATCGCCTGAAACCCCCTGATGACACACATGGACACGCTGAAGCGTTAGGAAATTGATTGGTTCCTTCCCAGACAAAATATTTGAAGCAAGGTAACAAGACACAGGAGGATGCAGATGAGGGGACGTGGTGAGGAGGAGGGGCCAACAGCCCCCAACATCCAGAGCAAAAGAACAATATGAGGTTCATGTGGGTGCAGAGAATAATCCTCCGCCTCCTCCTCATCGCCTCTTACGTCTGAAAATCAAACCGATGATTAACACCAGCTGCTCGTTCCTCTGTCGTAGTGTAAACAAGCATTGTCCTTCATCTCTCAAAGTCCTGCAGGAGCACGATGTGGGGTCCATTGCCTCCATGTGTCCTTTTTTTACACCTTCTCTGTACTGATTTGTGTTGACCATAGTTGCGTTAAGGCTTGAACAGGTTTCTCCGGGCTGCACATACAGGAGGTGCGTCGGGGTCGATCTGAGACGTTTGCATGGCTCTTGTTGTTTTGTTTTTGGGTATATGTTTACATGATTTTTCTTCTCGGCTTCAGACTTGCCTCCCGACAGGAGATGAATCAACCAATCAGCTTACTGGATGCACAGGTTTGCATGGTGCATTGCTGAGATATGGGTGTGTGTGTCCGCTCCTCTACGCATCTCAGCGACGTGTGGTTACTCATAATATCTTCCTCTGCTTAGGTCTGCAGCGACATTTGCAGAAGCATAATTCCAGCTTAGACTTCCATAACCTTTTCGCTTTCGAATGTCAAAAAGGCTCCACCCTCTGATAATAAGGGCATCAATACCCATTGATACAACAGCTGTGCCTTTTTATATGTCCTGTATTAAATGACTGGTGTGTAGGATTTAGTGTCATCTAGCAGTGAGGTTGCAGATTGCAACCAACTGATAACATGGTGGTGCAACGTGGCGAGCGCCGTGGAAGAGGATCCGCTCCCTCTGTAGATATAATGGGTTCATTCTACGGTTACGAAAACAACGATTCTTATTTTCAAACATATATATGAATATTATATTCCATTTCTGCCAATAGATCCCCCTAAATTTTACACACTAGTCATTTTAGAGAACTTTAATGAAAAATGTCCATGCCAGTGCTGTCTTTTGAATTGTCAGCATTCAGACACCTGAAAGACTTCCAGTTTGCTTATGAAGACTTGTGACTTCACTTTCCCCAAAGGACATGAGACCTATTGTATAGTTCTAGTAGATAGTTTTGGCAACTGCATCCATGTGCAAAATAACCACTGTGCAGAATAACCATTAGTCCCTGATGATCAGGTACACAAGTATTAATTGGACACTTTTAGTTGTAGAAAAGTTGTCAGACAATAAAACGATCATCAACGACCAGCATGAAAACAGTGAGTAACATGCTGGCTATGCATACTTTGCTCACCATTGTTATTTTATCGGTTATCATCTCAGCCATTTTTAGATGTAGTGTGTTTGCCTTGGTACAGTGAGTCAGGTGTTTCTGGAAGTCATTCTTCTTGCAGTCCTGATGCCGGGAACAATGTTTACTCTGAATTATCTGCATATCGATCAGCGGTCTGTTTAGGCGCTGGCCAAATCTCACAGTCTGAAGGACACACACATAAAACAGTTTGCGAGTCACCTTGGTACTTGTCTAACATTAAAACCACCCTTGGGAAAATACGGTAGCACAGGACATAGAAGCAGACATGAATAACACTCCGTATCCTGTTCTCCAGGGTCACAGAGGAATTGACTGATTGGTGGGCGCAGAGGAATGTGAAATGGTCAAACACGTCACAGCCATTGGTTCTTTTGTTTGAGTTCACGTAAAACATTAACTTTTGATTTCTTGGAATTAGTTAGATGATGATATGGCTGTGCGTATGGCTTGGATGGTGTTCAAAACCCACTAGGGCTGTCACTTTATCAAAAAGAAAAAAAGTTGTAACAAATTTGACATGACGATCGAATGAGCACCCCACCCCCAAACAAATAATGTTGCTGACATAATTTTTATTAGCTTTACGTTACACCCGCCTAACATCTAGCACATAAATCTTGCTATCTTATCGGTGATGGCATTTTTAAGAGCCTTGGGCAAGGGGCCTGCTGAAGTTAAAGATAATATATTGGTACAAAAGTCAACACTTTTATTACCAACATACTAATACAGACAACACCAATCTCAACTCAGAGTGACAAAGCAAAAGAAAGAGGCACTACTGTAAATGGCATTTAGGGTTGGGCCATATGACGATACGATATGTTTTATTCTGGTTATCTGAAATGCTTTTGGATTTAATTTCTAGAAAGCGTACTATATCATGATATCAATGTTGTGATATTTTAGTTATATTCAAATACATCATTTGTAAGTTTTTGAGTCTTGAAAAATCTGCATTTTACATGTCTCTCAACGGATCAAAATTTAAAATGTAGGGAAGTTTTCTTCCAATGTTTACAAGAAGTATTAAATAAACCTTTCACTGCAACAGGAAGCATCAACTTGGATTTAGTTGCCGTTCAGTCCCTGTATTAAAAGACCTGTCAATCAAGTTGAGAGGGATAACACATTCCCACCCTGTGTTTTGTTGGACTACCCTTTTATTAAACGTGAATTATGGATTGTCCCTTTAAATGCCTTCTCTTTCCCTCTTGCTGTGTTGCTCTCTCACACGTACAAACGGTGTCCTGTAAAAGCATTAAGCAAAGTGATGGATTGCCCCCAGACTTTCCCACCCCTCTCGATGGATGTATCTTTCTCACAGAGGTGATAAGATACAGAGGTACTGTAGCAAAGGTTATTTATATACAGCCCTTGTTCAGATACAAGCAAACACATGAAGGCAACAGAGGAATGACTATTAGTAAGAAAGGTCAAAGTTAGAACCAGGTCTAACATTTAACAACTGTTGGCTGTTGAAGGACACGTTAAACATTTGTGTGTGGTTTCAGCATGCTCTGTAATCACTGCAGTAGATTACCCTGCACTTATCTTTATTGTTGTTCTTAAAGGAAGACTCCAATCAAAATCGAATTATCAAAGACTTGAAGAAGACGGCAGAGACCAGTCAAGGCAGAATTAACCCATCATGCAGGCTTTGTTCAGACTGCAGGCAAATCAGATTTTGTTTCTCAAATCGGACCTTTAAGACAGACTGTCCGCACTGTTATTTGCAAGTGATCAGATTGTATTTGTGTGAGAATGTATGAGAAATGGAGATCGATCGTCCCGCCCTCCAAACGGTCGCGCTGTAGGAGGCTGGTATACAGCTGCTCTGATGCGCTTCCATCACTCTGGATTTGATGCCATTGTGAGTGACGCAAAATACACTCTTTTGTTTTTTTTTTTACACAATCCAATTTGAGCGTCCGGACTGAGACGCATCTATAGAAATCCGATTGGAATCGCATTTCAAACCACCTCCAAATGTGGCTTGGATCCGATTTGCAAAAATCACATTTCATGTGCTTGGTTTTTTTTGGCATCCAGACTTTCTAAAATCAATCTGGATACAGTCTGGATATGCCAAAAAACTGATTTGGGCTGGCAGTCTGAACAAGGCCAAAATATCCATAGAAACTTTTCAAACCCCTCCTGTAACATAATCTACCTCTCTGCTATTGATCAGTATGTTCCAAACACAAAAAAAGCTAAACGCACTACTTTTGACTGAGCTTTGGAGCTACAATACAAGGAGATGGTAGCAACACCGAAGTACTTTATTGAGCTCTGTTATGAACAAAGTATGAGTGTTGAGCGGAAGATGTTGACTATAATTTGTAACTGCTATGAATCCAAGCTGTCTACTAGGACTGCAACTAACGATTATTTTTATTATTGATTAAATTGGTCATGAAAAATAGATAAAAATGCCTATCACAATCCCCTCAAGCTCCAAGTGATGTCATCAAATTGCTTGTTTTGTGCTACCAACAGTCCAAAACCCAAAGATATTCGGTTTACTACCACATAACCCAAAGAAAAGCCGCATTTCCCTGCAATGGACAAGCTAGAACCAGAGAATGATTGCTTAAATTTTGACTTAAACAATGATTCCGTTATCAGTAGTTGATTATTACTTTTCTCTCAATCAACCACTTGATTAATGGACTAATAGATCCAACTCTCCTTGAAAGCTACTAACTTTTTAGAGCAACATTTCAGGCCTTTAGGTGGCATTAGATACTCAAAACATAGACTTATAGTGATTATTCCTTTTTAACAGAAAGATCTGCAGTTGAAATATTTGAGTGCATTCGGTAGACATGGCTGCATTTAAGATGTGATTCGCTGTAATTTGGCCTGAATGAACCAGTTTTTGTGTCCTCCATAGTATCAAAGTAAATCGCTGCCTATGATGTGGTGCTTGCTGCTCCCTGGTGGTTTCTCTTTATCATCACATCTCCCGCAGTGTCCTCACATCACCATTAATCTCTTAGTTTCACCTTTTTTATTTTTTTCTTTCAAATGTTTTTATTTATTTTTTTTGGTCCTCTTTTTTTCCCTACTTTTATCTTGTCCCCATGTCTGTTCTCTTCCCTCTTCTCAGCTCTAAAATCACCTGCCTGATGCTGGCGGCCAGGGACGGCTACAGTAAGGTCATCAACCTGCTGGTCTCCTACGGGGCAGAGATCAATGTCCAGGATAACAAGGGATACACGGTGTGTCACACTTGTTGTCTTTTGGCATAGGTCCTTTCAGCAGATCGCATACAGAACAATTTGTTGCATACATTTCATTTAGGTAACCTTTTATGCATTGGACTTGTGTGTATTATAAGTTAGAATAATGTTTTCTGTCAGGCTTTGTCTGTAGCAGTGCAGTATGGCAGAGAGGGGGCGGTGCTAAAGCTCCTCCAGCTGGGAGCAGACAAAACAATAAGGACCAAGGCTGGCAAGAGCCCCGCCGACCTGGCTGTGATCTACAATCACCCACAGGTACCTGAAGTTCTTTTATGATGCATTTCAAACACTACATATCTGCAATTTGGTATTTTTCATTGCAGTTATTCATTAAAAAGACAAATCTTGTCAGTGTCTAGTTATCGCATGGACATAGTTCAATAAAGCTCAATAAAAGTAATGAAATATTAGGTTTATTTGAGTTAGAAATCTTAGGGTCATTTAAAGTAGTTTTTGCGTTACATGACTCTTGGCCCATTGTGAGGTTAGTGACATAAGTACTTTTTCTGTGCTGAACTGACAAAGACATTTTCAGTGATCTTTGGAAAAAAAAACCCTGCTAAATCACGTAGTATCCTCACACCAGTGTCTGTCTGCAGATTGGCAGGATTCTGGCCTCTTCGTCCCACATCTCTACTGTCCAGGCCTTCAGCTCCATGGAGGAGAATCTCTCAAAGTTCTTCAAAACTAACTCTGAACCGCCACCTTCCAAGGGAAGGTAAGACGACATGAGACTTGCATTCAGTGCCTTTAGGGCTTGGGCAGGTTTGACATAAAATGTCTTGTCTTGCTCACTACTATCCCGCACTGCTACTGCTATATTTTTTTTAATAGCCTTTTTTTGATGCTGTTAGATTTTATGTAGTTTTCCTCTCTAACTTTGGCAGCAGAAACAAATATATTTAACAGTTTTGAAGGGTTTTGCTTACTTATAATAGTTTGTTGATCATAGGGCTTTACCGGCACCTACTCAGGGGTGGGATGGTGGTCTGCTTGTGGTTCATGCTTTTTCTAATCTTTAGATTCTCCTTATCTATGAAAGGAAAACATCCCTTTGCCACACAGTCAGAGAAATTCGACTGACACAACGCGACTCTCTGGCTTCTTGAGTGATGATTTGAATCATTGACCACTAGGGGGCAGCCTTAGTTGATCATGAGACGAAAGACGCAAATGTCAGATATCTATTTAATGTTTAAAATGCTAATTATATTTATATTTAGATAGTTACTTGGCTGAAAATTACTGTCTGAAGTAGGCCAATTAGCCCAAAGATAGGCAAATTGAAGTTGAACTTCGTGATACAGACCCCAGAATAGCTATTTTATTCATTTCAATACGATCTAAGAGAGGAAAGTGGGTCAGTAATGCTGTTACCCAGTGACTAACGGTACAAGTTGTAGTACTGGGCTGTTCTCAAAGTATGAATCTGCATAAAATGAAACTTTTTCAGCATAAATAAGGATCATAATTTCACTGATGGTCAGCAGTTTAGTGAAGATTATACTGAGAGTAAATTGGAACGCATCACTGAATTCATATAATTTTATTTTACACCCATCTACTCTTCTGTTGTCAAGCCAGCATCCCACCATCCACTGCAGCCTGTGTGCTCGTCGCCCCCTGTTGGATTTTCTGTGAACCAGTGCCTGTGCAGCAGGTGTTGTTGAACCATTGTTCAACCAGACATAAACAATAATAAACTTTTTGCGTGAGTGTTTAGTCCCTTCAGCCACAGCTGGGCAATTATCATCAGCCAAAAAACATTGTATTTGAACATGTCTGGCACCAGGAGTCACAGCCTGTAAACATTTTAGCTGTCTCTCTCGTGTCAGATACAAAGACATTAAACACCCAAAGTAACGCATTTCACATATTTTGACCATCGTGAGAAGAGAGGCTCGTTCGTAAAGCGCATCCTGTCAACAGTCAAACTGAAGCTGCGCGTGCACTGCGGTTACTCTGATGTGTCTGAACTCAGTGACACTTTGGTTGCACCCACTTCGTCCCCAAAGGAGAAATAGATGTGTTTCCTTTTGCCCAGCTCCTTCTACAGGGTCAAAGGTTCGATTCAGGAATATTGGAGCTGGAAGGGATGTAGTGCATTGCTCAAGGACACTTCAGTAGGGTAGATTTCTGCTGCTGTCAGGTCTTAAACCAAGCCTTACTCTTAAAGGATGACCTCTGTTTTCAGTATGCTGCTGCTCAGCTTTTGAACAAATTAGCATTTTTACAAACATGCACTTCTCGGGACGTCTCTATTCATACAGTTTTAGCTGGTTTTCCAGCTGGTTAATACTTTGATGAATACTGTGGAATAAGTCAATCGTCCTTAAGAGTCGAAGTGAACTCTCTGCCCTCCTCCAGTGTAACCAAGCTCGATGACCTTGAGCTCCTCCTACACGGCCTCGATCTTGGCTACCTCACTGACATCATCACTGTAAGTACCGATTGCATGCTGGAATAAAATTTCAATGTATTTTTTCTCAAATATGTATGTTTTTGTACGCACAGTAGCTTTTTTTTTTATGTGATGATTTCTGTTCTCTTATCTCACTGATGCCAAGATAGAGAGCAGAGATAACATGCTGTTACACACAGTACAATACAGTATCAGATCTGTGGGTGAGATACAGTGATCCCAAATGTGTTGAGCACAGCTGCATTATTGACAGAATGACATTTACGTGCTTGGGAACATGTCACGAGATGACTAGTTTACATATTTCACTTGGTGCTTCATAATGGATCTAGTGTGCTGGATTGGCTTGGCCCTATCTGATATATGAGGACTGGGTTTGATGGGTGCAGGTAGATTGTTGTCACCGTATGGCAAAGCCTCATGCAGGTACATCTGTTTCAGGTGGTGCGGTCAGGAGAAGTTTTGATTCGGTAAATGCTGAGTGATGCTTTCTGTTTCTTACTCTGTTTTTCACATACACACACGCACAGGAAAATGACATCACCTGGAGCGACCTGTTGACCATGGATAAGGAGGACCTGGAGAAGGTAGAGGATGGCTGTAACATCTGTTCGTCTGTCAACTCCTTCGCTCACTGCCAGCCTTCAGGGTGACACAGAAAGAGACATGGGTAGCTGCCGATGGCACAGCTGTTTAAGGCCACAAGTTCAGTAGAAATAAGGTGGTGAGATTAAACTGATACCCTCTGTTGGCAGTGTATTCTACGATCAGTCTTTCGATTAGGTGTGTTTCTGTAAACTTGGATAGACGTCAAATCTGGCATAAGAGGTAAATAAATGTATATATTTCTGCTCGTTATTACAAAGGCATGTTGCATTTATAAGAACTAACAGAAGTTAAATTCCAGTCCAGATGTTTTTACAGAGATTAAACATACTTTTTCTTTTCAGACAATTTTTCTTTTGATAAGCAGTGCAGTTATAAAAATGCCTTGGGTTTAACTTTAAACTCAGTAAAACGTGATATAGCTTCAGAGCAGAATACAGGATATATGTCACATAATCACACAGTTTCATGATTTTTCTGAACATATAACAAGGGAAGACATTTGAATCAACAACAAAGTGTTTTGATACATTTGTCAGGTTGGTATCACAGACCCGGTGGACCAGCAGAAGGTGCTGAGTGCTGTGCAGCAGATGCACCTGGACAAAGTGGACCTAGACACAATCAGCCAACTGGGAGCTGCAGACAGTGGGTAGGGTACCACATTTTAACGCCCAGCAGGCCTGTGGCAATCAACACGTGTACTAAACAGAAGAGTATCCCAAATGAAGGACTAAGGACCTTCTGAAGGCTCTCAGAGAATTCAAGGAAAAACTGAGTTAGTTTGAGAATTACTTAAGTTTTCAGGAAGGCAGTATTGGGCAGCGTCATTCTCTGCACTTTAACTTTCCTATCTACAGTACAATCCAAACATTACAAAAATCATTGTAGATTGTGGTGTCTGACAGAAAACTTGTCAAAAGGTGTTTGAGAATCCTTACAGTATTTGAAAATCTTTGTGTTTGTTTGACTTACTAGAAATGTCTGATAAGCTGACAGTTGCAAAAAAAAAAGTATTCCACAAACTGCACGAAGCCAGAAACAAAGTTGACTGTAGTAGCAAAAATTTAAACACTTGTCAGCCACACACCTCACACCCTCCCCCACATTCAGCCCTCCTCCATCTCCTCATAATGCTCCGTCTGTCCTCCTCCACTGGAAGTCGTCCATCAGCCCCATGAGCATCTCACTGTCCTGGCTCTGTATCCCCCTCCCCCCATCTCCGTAGCCGAGCCCTGAGCCAGGCCCTAATGGTTTAAGCGGAGCTGTAATGATTTGTAAGGTGAGAGGCGATGGGAGGTTGCAATGAGCAAAGGAGAGCCAGCAGCAGGGGCCAAACAGAGCCATCGCACCGCACCCCATCACTTCATGAATCCTCAGCAGAACCGGGCTCGCTAGCTTCACCCGCCCTTGCCTGCCGGATGAGAGACGGTCCAATAGAGAGAGGGGAAGGTTAATGAGAGGGATGGAAGGCTTGATCAGGGCCAGACCTCCTTAAGAGCTCCTTCAGGATCCTTATTTCACAGTGAAAAAATAGGAAATAGTCTGGACGTGCCAGGGACCTGTGAAAAATTAGGCCTGGAGAAATTGTAATAAAATGTAACCTTACTAATGCAGTTGTACATGTTGTCAGAAACTATTAAATCTTTATGACTTTAATTAACTGAGATTCTGTGATGTGCAGAAACTGAAACATTCATTCATGTTTGGCCATCTGCCCATTCATGGTTAAAATGCCACTTTGCAGTAATTCAAACTCAGTCTGATCAGGCTCCACAGGTACATGCCGTGCCTTAGTTGCTCTGCCGTGAGGCGACAAAGCCCAAAGAACTAACATAGGGCCGTTGCATGTTTCCTGAATCTCAGGACAGGTTGGGGACTTGTTATTCTACTGGGACATGTCCAAAGCCTCCATTGCGGAGGCAGGCAGCTGCTTGGAATCCTGGCCAGAAAGTTGGTGGTGCCTATCTCATGACTATCAGGGTGGAAACCCAAGCGCACACTAGTGAAGCTGAAGAAATATCATTTTGGTCTTGGTTATCCAAGGGGTAGTTTGGGGAGGCCATGAAGAACAACTTCTGGTTGGCGTCAAAAGACATTTTGGCAAACCATCAGACAACTCAGGAAGGGGAGACACGGCCTTGCCTAGGCTATTGGAGGAGAACTGCTTCCCTTGACTGGGGATATTGTGGGCAGTGCAAGGAGCACTGTTATGAGCTCCTGAATCCAACTGACAGGCCACGTGTGGCAGAGCCAGTGTTAAGACTCTGAGGATGCTTTGCCCATCTCTCTGGCAGAGGTCACTGATGGAGAGGCAAAGCGTGGCAGTGGTGGATGAGATTCACCCAGATACAATTAAGACCCTAGATGTTGTTGGGTTGTTAATGGGCCTCTCTAATGTGGAGAACAAGGTAGATGGGGATCCAGTCCACTGAGTTTGCATTCTAACTTATAAGTTATGTGTGCTTTTAGTGGGTGAGGCATTATCTTGTCACAGATTCTGTTCTCTGATTTTCATTGACACAATCTCAAGGCACATCAGCTAGTTTGCTTTGTTTCAGTGGCACGAAGCACCTGGGCAGACAAGAACATGCTGGATGGATTATATATCCTACCTGGTTTGGAAACTCTTTGGGTGATGTGATACAGTCCTGCAGATGGTTTCACGCTCTCCCACTGATCGACAGTTGGTGGTAGTGTAGCAATGTGCCAACAAAGATTGCTAGGAAGCAAACATCGATGTAAACAATGTAAGTTTAAAATTCTTCCTAATGTTTTATGTGGAAGGAAATGCATTCAGCATGTTTATTAGGCCTCAAGGATGCATATAATGCCTTTAAAAAAAATACTTACCACTGGGTACCTAAAATGGTAGCCCTGCATAAATAGGCATAGAAAGGCCTAGCACTAGGAACCATACTGCCACCTCCAAAGGAAGCTGGAGAAGTGACATGTGACAATATTGCTGGTCTGAATCTACCTGGGAAAATGTGTGCAGTGAAAGTAAACTCTCCTTTCAGCAGCTCCTGTTGAGCAAGGCACTTGCTGGGTGCTGTTGGAAAAGGCAGGTATGCCCAATTGATTTACCCTGGATAAATGAAGTTAACAGCAATGTAGCACACATACATCCTCTATCAGCATTCCCACATAACATAACGTCCTTTCCATTTACAATCCCTTCAACGATCTTCCCTCTGGGGGCCCATCATCACTCTCTGTTCCCTAGATAAACTAACAGCCGGGAGAAGGGAGGTGAAGGTGCAGCACAGGCTGACTGACAGTGTTTACTCGCCCCTCTGACAGAGTGTGAGGAGGGCCGGGACGGCTGGCTGCCCAGTCCCCTCACCAAGGGAAGTGTACCATTAAGATAAGAGCTATCAATATCCCACAGAACCAGGGGATGGGAAGATGGGGATGGAGAGGTTAATGAATATAAATAACTAGTCATTTAAGGTGGATGTTTTCAGGGAGGGATGACAGCATGGGTTAGCACGGGGAGGAGGTGGGGAGAAGGCTTGGCCACCTGCTCAGTTTTCTATAGAGTTTGGTGAGGTGGTCTCCAGGAAAATGCATGGAGAATGTTAACACAAAGTTTGGTCCAAACTATCAATCTGTCTGCCCCGTCATTGCTGGGCATCTTCAGCAGGCCCTGCCTTGTTTTTTATATGTAGACCTCTTCTTAGGGCTCACTTTTTAAGAAGGTAAACCTACTGGCCTCAGCTTTAAAGCTCCAACAGCATTATCTGTATGCCTAAAAAAGCGTGTGTGACTTGTCAGATGAGCAATGCATCGCATTTATATGCCTCATCACCCTTACTCAGTTATGCAAATTACAGTTTATTTTGCAGACTGAGATTGGTCATTTGAAATTTTAATCACAACTGTATTGTAGTTGCATTTACAAAAATGTAGTGCTGCGGCTAATGATTATATCCATTGTCAATCTGCATTATTTGTATGATTATCTATTGTTTAGTATAAAATGTCAGGAAATTGTGAAAAATGCTCATCACATCTTCCCCGAACCCAAAGTGACACCTTCAGATTACTTGTTTTGTCTGAACAGTCAGTCTAAAACTCAGAGATACTCGGTCTACAATGATATAAAACACAAAAAGCAGCAGATCATCACATTTGAGAAGCCGGAATCAGAAAAGGTTTGGCTTTTTTTTCTTTCTTGATAAATGCCTTAAATGATTAACTGATTATTAAAATGGTTGATTTTCTGTTGATCAGCTAAGCGATTAATCGACTAATACTTTCAGGACTACAAAAATGTATATACAGTATGTAACAATAAATGAAAATGTGTGCGGAAGGTGTGCAAATATATTCTTTAAAAAATAATATATAAAATTTAACTTGTTTATAGGTGTTTCAATCAGACCTTCTTCATATGTTGTTCATGTTTTGCAGGAGTGAGGAGCTGCATGACTTCTTGATCAGTGTGAGGCAGCAGTGCTGCTACCTGACCGAGACGATTCAGGACGTCGTCAGCCGTTTTCCCCGCCAAGCCTCTCAGGTACATGTCGTCTGTAGTGGTGCACTCGTTTAGGGGTTACCAGTCAGGTGTTGACGCACCGGTTGCCAGTTCATGCTAGCCTGCTGACATTCTGGGGACAGAAGCACTTGTGGTGCACTGAATTGGCCAAATGCGTTAAACTATATGAAAGTCCTCATCTTGAATTATAGAAAATATATTTTTCAATGAAAGAGCTTATAATAAAGGCATGGTGATATCATATAGTTACACAGTTCCAGGGGGCACAACATGTAAAGTAGGAATCATTTTTGGAGTGGGTGAACAAGTTCAAAAAAGAAAAGCATAACTAATAAAATAAACTACATTCACATACACTGGGCGCTGTACAGTGTTCCTTCCTGTCACCTGACTGGGACGAGGAGGCCAGGTGCTTTTATGAGTGCATCCTCTGCCTCCGTCTATCTCACCTGCCATCCAGCCAGATTTATAAACTAGAACTTAGTCTCTGTCTCTCTGGTTCTCCATGTAGCTGGTCTTCTCACTGGACCCGAAGAAGGAGGCCCAGGCTGTCTGCAACCAGCTGGTGGTCCAGACTAAAGACCTGCAGAAGGAAGTCGCCTGCCTCCGCAATCTGCTATGCCAGGTCAACACACACACACACACACACACAGACATTTCTGAGCTCATACTTCTGCTACGTTTTTTTGTTTTAAAGCTGATGCCTGTTATCTTATTTGACCTAATAAATTGCTAAAATTATTGTAAAAAGCACAAACCACACCATGTTTGTGTTTTCAGGCACTGCAATGAAATATAAGCCCACTAGTAGCATTACGCTTTACAATCTGTATTTATTTATTTTCCAAGCTTTGCAGCGATTGATTAGATTGAACAGCCGGCGTCTACACAACTCGCCACGCACAATGCCGCAGCCTTTACTGCAGACCCCTCATGCACGAAAGAAATGGACTTCTGGCCTCACGTGTGGTTATGAAAAAGTTGTAAGGAACATGTACTGAGGCAGGATATTTTATAGCTGAACAGTCATTTTTATTATCAATAATGACAGTAGCAGTAAATAAAAAATTTGAATATAAATTAGATATATCTGAAAATTAGATATAAATAGTAACTATAACTACAAATACAAACTAAGTAATTTTGAAATTAGAAATGTGAATATACATGAAAATACTGCTTGTAAAATATTAATGTACTATCATTTATTTTTGCATCTGTTAACATTGACACTGATATATTTGTAATAAGCTGAAATCAGCTGGGCTCAAACACATTCATATTTCATGCAAGTCGATCGAAATTCCTTTCTTACACTGTTGGCTGTTATTCTGAGAGCGTTCCTACCGAGGCTTAAAAGCAACATGAACAGAACATAGTGTGTGTAGACGTTGGTGTATATGAATTCTGGCGAGCTCCAACAGGTATGTGCGGGAGTGCTTGCATGTGTGCACCTGACTCTGTGTGTGTGTGTGTTTGCATTTGTATTCCAAGAGGAGAGAGTCGTTCCTGACAGGGCAGAATCCTCACAGCCCATAAGTCAGCACCACTGTGACACCGACCTGTCAGCACACAGACGATGAGGCGGAGGGATGAGGGGGCTGATGGGAAGGCGAGGGTGGGGGCAGAGGGAAGCGAGGAGAGGACGCAGGTTGGCGGGGTGAGGGAGTTTAAGAGGGAAGAACTGGGATGGGTAGAGGCGGGGGTACGGGGTGAGCAAAGGTGGTGGGTTAGCAGCAGCAGACGGAGGTGTGTGAGTATGTTGATAGTGTAGGTAGATATTTGTGTGTGTTTTGATAGCGTTGGGTGGGGTGGGGGTTCCTTGGTTGTGTCAGACAGGAATCTGACGGGCAATGGAGCCCATGTGGACCCACTGGCTCCCAGCCCAGGGAGATAGGGCCCTACACACACACACACACACACACACACACACACACACACACACACACACACACACACACACACACACACACACAAAATCTAACCTTATCTATGGAAGCTTGTCTCTTGAAACACACACATACTTGAATCACAAACACTTGTACTGGAGCTCTCACTACACAAGCTGTGACACACACTTTTCATACATACAGACCTCCTGTTTTTTCTTGCAGTAACCTAAAGAAAAACATTAAAGAGTAACATCTAAACCAGAAACCAGTAATGTGAATGGTGGTGGAGCTCGTCACTGCCATCTAGTGTTGACTTTGATAAATGTGCACTCCCTGGTAAACTAGCAGGAATATTAAACCAGATGGGAAAGCAGCAGTGTGCTTTCAAACTGACTTTTATCAACCTTTATCAGTGACCAACAGGAAGTTCCACATACCCCAGCCTCCAGCACAGCTTATGGTGGTCAAAAATGAATTTTCACAATGAAGATGAATGTGTAAACTTTACTGCCAAAAGAAATGTATAGTTAGGAGATGTGCTAAGATAGAGGGGAGCATGATTGGAGTCACATTATGTAGTTTAAAGCTGCACTAATCTGTATTTTTATATGGATCAAATGACTTTGTGTGACCCCACAGGGAATTATCACCAACTCTGCACCTCTGTATGGTTCAGTCTCAGCACTCAACACCTCTGATAAACCCACTGTACACTACCTGGCCAGCACCAGACAGACAGACACAGTTAGCGACTAGCTGGTGAACATAGTGGAACATCTAGCAGGTAAAGAGATCTCTCAGGAGTTGGTGTAGGGCTAAAAGGAGGTTGAATATTGGACTTACATTCACCAGGTGGACAGAAAAATGACTCCAAATGAATGATAATGTTGCTCCATGTCTGCGTTATGTGTAAATAGGCAACTGTTTGCAAACGAACAAATAACTTCGAGGTGCCCTGTGCAGTTTTCTTACATTCAGTGTTATTCACCAAAACTCATTGTGTCTATGCTTGACTATCCTTGACCTACTGACTAGCAGTCTTCTTCCCTGCCTTTGTTGGTGCATTGCTAATTATTTCAGTGCATTAACGCCACCTGGATCAGTGGAACACTGAAACCATTGGTGGGACTATGTATTGCGTCACCTGCATGCCCCCTTGTGTGTGTGTGTGTGTGTGTGTGTGTGTGTGTGTGTGTGTGTGTGTGTGTGTGTGTGTGTGTGTGTGTGTGTGCGCACGAGACAAACAAAACGAGGACCCACTCATAAAACTGCTCCATAGCTCTACTAGATGTCAAAAACTCCACAGGGTAACTTTTTAATAAGCTGACAGTAAGTCCAGGGAATGTGTTTTTCAGGTTGTTGTGAAGCTTTGAAAACACTGTTCAGTAACATTAAGTGCTGTGGCAGAATAGAGGCAAGAGTCACTGAACCAAATAAAAACTTCTTGTGATGACTTGCAGTTTGAAAACCCCTGATCTACTTCCTGGAATGTGAGCGTACAGATCTGAGCCCCAGCCTCCAGTTGGCTGTTGGTAGTTTGACTGTGACCGTCCTGTCAGGTGTGAACTCTCACTGGTTTCCCTCATGCACACTCTTTGCTCTGCGTCAGTTAATGCAACTGTGCATATACTGTAATTCCCCAAAACACTGTTCTTTGCAAAAAGCCCTGATCACAAACGAATGAACCACAGAGCCCGGTTGCCCCCAAACGCCTGATAATGCTGGTTTTTCATTCACGTCATTGGCTTTAAAAACGTGACTTGCAATGCTGGTGCCTGAGTCGTAGCGCTATCTTCTATTGTTGAGCTGTTGAGATTATGACTCGTTAGTCATCCACAACAGAGCACAGGCTGGAAAATGAGTTCTGAATTCTAGAAATTTCAGCACTTGGTGAAAGAATCATTAAGCAAGAACTGGGAACGATCGTAGCTCTGAGAACGCCGTTGTGAGGGACCTTTTTAGCTCATACTTCAGAGTAGGTACTCTCCCAGCACAAGAGGAACCTTGAGTGACGTAAGTGTACTTTGATTGGTCACATGAGCCAATGCGGCACCGGCAACCACCATCTTTTAAAAACCCATGTAAAATGTTAGCCATGTAAACAACAGCTTGTAACGGTAGCCTTAAAAAATTTAACAAAACACGGACAAATGGACCGACTTGTTGTAGCTGGTTGTTTGTCGTGCAGAAGTGACGTTGTTATACCAGCGTTCCTATTGGTGGTGCAAAGCAAACATAAAAAAAGCCCTTGAAGGTATGTAGTTCTCAGGGGAGCTCCCCAGAACTGTTTGGTCCCAAAACGCCTATTGAGTCAAAGGTATTGATCAGCAACCGTTTCGACCATCTGTAAAGATATTATGCTCATTTCGTGGGTTAGGAGACACTTTAATGTCACTGTTCCACTTAAATTTGGCTTTACAATGACGCATTGTATTATTTCTGGTCTTACATGCCATCAGCCAATCAGAATCCACGTACTGTATTGTCACCAATCGCATTCAGCAAATCGGGTTGAAATTCGGGTTGAAAATTCACCAGTCACATTTGATAAAATTAACTTAAAATGTAATGTACTTTTGGTGTGTATGTGATTAAATGGCTTAAATGAATTCTAAGTTGATTTGAAGATTTTACTAATTGAACTGTTTTGAGTATTAAATATTTGCTCCCTGTAGGCTTAACAGGTGGCTCTGCAAAGGTTGAGAGCACGCTCCTTATTTTTTTTATCTTTTGGTGTTTGAAAGACATGCAAGGTCCCCGGCCTGACCCCAAAATTCTGCAACGTTGCGATTACAGAGTCGGCACCCCAAATTCCCAGGCCACCAGGGTGCCACTGTAGCCAGCAGTTACAGTGGATACCAGTGGTGACCCAGAGTCACGGCAAAAATCGATGGAAAACATAATCCACTTGTCCGCTGATGACCCAAATGTTCAGTGTGTTCCAAACCAGCCAGTAAATTGTAAATACGCTGTTTTCAGCGAAGCTTCGGCGATGGCGAGACATGGAAGTAGTTTATTTAGCTGTGTTTTTTCAATGTACTCACCCGTAGAGAAGTAGATTTGAAAATGTAAAATGTTGTTACTAATATCTTTTGTCTGGCAACCATGCTGTGGGAATAACACCTCCCCAGCAATTACTACAAGAATGTCCTTGCTAGTGATGAATTCAGGAAGATGTAGAAATCTGGGTTCATTGCCAAACCGCAAGTTCCCAAGTCAAGTATTTACCAGAGGAAGGCTTCAGACTTTCTCACATGACAGAGATTCTGTGTCCCTCTCTGACTTGAGAATTTATGAACAGCATTATTCCTCCGTGACTTGACTATGACCAAGACCCGACTCTCCCCTTGGCTCATGAATCCTTGAGGATTTGGCACAGGAAGTTTTGGTGACTCAGGTTTGCGAGTCATGCTGTGGTGCTGCGATGGGACCAGACATGCCCTCATCCTCAAAATGAGCTGGTCTCCGTTTGATTCCCGCCCAAACGCAACTGAGTGGATATTTCCCACCCAGTCGAGGTTTTAACTGGCCTGAATCTGTCTGACCAGTAAACTGCCATAATCCAGACTGGATTAAGTTAAAATGACCTGCAACCCTTCTACTTCCTGCATGAGGTCACGTTGCTCTAACCAAAGGATTTGGTGTGTGTGTGTGTGTGTGTGTGTGTGTGTGTGTGTGTGTGTGTGTGTGTGTGTGTGTGTGTGTGTGTGTGTTTCTCATGTGAATCTCTCCCCCTCCCTCAGATGGACGAGGCCGGAGATTGCAGTCAGCTTCCGCAACCTGGTTCCCACGGCAACTGGAGGATGCGGCCCCTGGCCAGAGTCGCACTGAGCGCGCTCGGCGCCACCTTCCTCTTGCTCCTCTTCAAAGCTGCCAGTGGCAAGGTTTACCTGCAGATGCACAGGAGTGTCTGCTAAACACCTGAATGGCTGTCAGTCAGTTAGTTAATGAGCTCATCATAGTATTTAGTTTTTGATGACTCTAGGTGATAAATTGATTGATTATGGAAAGACTGGTATGTTTCAGAACAGTGTGACAAGAGAGAAATTTTATTTTTGCTGCTCTCACACTTGTTTTCCACTTTGCTCTGACTTGAGTTTAGTTCAGAATTCTTTTACTTTTTTTTTTTTATGTTTTAAGGGTTTAAGTGAAAATTTAAGTTTCTTATGAGGAACAATTTCTTGCAAAGTCAAATTTAAGTTTGGGATCAGAATGTTGTTTTGTGTTTTCAGTGCCTGCAACAAAAAAATTTAGCTTGATTTTAAAATGTAAATTCTGATCTTAATCTAGATAATGAAGCAGTTGAAAATATAAACGTATGCTTATTCACTTTCTCACCCGGAGTGCGATGAGAAGTTTGGTATCAGCCTCGTGTCTGTGCGTTGAATCTGGAGCTGGGAGGCCATTAGTGTAGCTTCCAGAAAAGACTGGAGGCCGGGGGAAGCAGCCTGGCTCTCTCCAAAGTTGAAAACAACCTGCCTTTCAACAACTCGAACAACAGCTGCAGAGTTTTGTTGTCACAGTGAGGTTGCCAAGCAACCAGCAATCATTGCATTTGGGCTGAGGTATGTATTAATCAAACGAGATACAACCTGTCAATTGGTGAGCTTTAGAGATGTTAATAGGTGCGTTTTTTAACTTTGGAGAGAGCCAGGCTAGCCGTCTCCACCCGCTTCCATTCTTTATGCTAAGCTACGCTAATTGTCTCCGGACTCCAGCTACATACTTAACCCAAAGACACGAGAGTGATATCGAGCTTCTCATCTAACTCTCGAAAAGAAATCCAATAATTCCATTTTTTGTTTGTTTTTGTTTAAATCAGAGTGCTGTGACATTAAGGATCACTTTGCCCAACCACTTATCATTTTAGCCACCACCCAAGATGTTCAAATTCAGTTAAGTAAAGGTTTAAATCCAGAAATAGAAGCTCTGTTATTCTCAAATATTAAAATAGTTGATTGTTTGTGAGTTATCAGCTCAGTTCTTTAAGTGCATTTAGCTCAGATGACTTCCTGTACTTCATACTTCATTTTGTATCTTTCACAAACTTAATTCCAGGTAAATTAGTCAGTCTCTTCCGGTCGTGACCTGACTGGAGATGTTAAACTGTCTTTCTCTTCATAAAACGTGTAGTGAAAAGCAGTGACCAGCCTTAATGTGATTTGGTATGACGGTGAAGGAATTGCTCCAATTAAACTGGATTTATATTACAGACGTATTAGAACTAGTGCTGCTGCAACAACAAAGTCGTGTTCAGTGGGCTGCGGAGGGCAGAGAGAGCGCTCCAAGTCTCCTGGTTGTTTCATGGTTTTCTTCCACGGGGATCAAAAATCCAATTTGCCCATTAATCTCATCTGGTCAGGGTCCCCGGACCTCCAGATACACCCGGGCCAGATCAAAGATGGAGGAAATGCCGTGTGACAGTGGTACAGATTTACCCAAGAGACTTCAAAAAGACCGTGATGGATAATCCAATTGAAATGGACACATCACCTTTAGGTGCTGGTTTGGGAGAATCGGTGAGTAATTTTTCTTGCCCCCGTCCCCCTTTTTTAACCATAATTCCTGAGTTATGAGTTGGACTTGAGTGATGGTTTGTATAAGGCTGTAAAATAAGAATGCGTCATGCTTTGGGGATCAGAAATATTTGGCACCTGTGCGTCAGTGAGGTATGGCGATGGGCTCTAACCCTTTAAGTAAATCCCAATTTGACTCCCAAGTTTTAGGCCTTAATGAACAGAAAAGTTACAGAATATATTTTTAAAAAATGCCTTCAAACTATTTGGGAGCCCCGAGGAAGCAGAAAGTTCGCTATGTGATGTGGGTGTGAAGTTTGATGTCTAATTATTTATATCACTAAATAAAATGCCAGTCTCGTGCATTTAGTGTCCACTGTGCAGTCCCCGAAGTCCTAAAAATGCAGCTTTTTTATTTTATTTTATTTTTTAGTCTTGTGCGCAAATGATATGGGTCATGTGACCCAGAAGTTAGCCTACTGTCTTCTGCCCACGTACGGGCTCCGTACAGTACACCACAAACCCCCCCCGGTCCATCTTTATTATCTGATCCATTTTGTCCCCTGACATTGAATCTAAGCGGATGTGTGCGTTTTTCTGGTGACCGACACTGGCTGAGTGTGCTGGACGGATTCTCTCTCAGCCGAGAATCCGTCCCTGAACGCGTCGGTGCAGTTTGAGTAAAGAGCCCTTCAGCTCGGACCACATCTCAGAGCTGCGGAGCCCCGGTCTGGACGCGGGCCAAGCCTGTCTGGTGTCAAACCAGCCTGAACAGATACTCTCAGACATCTCATTTCTTCACCTCATTCCTGAGACGGGACTCTGCCCACCCCTTGTGTAAAGCAATTTAAACCTGATAGCTCATCATCTCCTCCGAAAATATTTGCTGGACTATTAAACAGTCGCTCTTTACTTTTTCCTCAGAAGCAGTTTGCCACCGTGCACAACCCGAGCCAGTCATGGCTTTTACGCGCAAAACCTCAGTCCCCAGACTCTCCTGTGATGATATATTTTTAACCCAACCTTGATTTGGAGATTCAACAAGTTCTGACTTCTGTAATGTTTAATATTTTTCTTTCATCCGTGGAAATGTTCCGTCCAGATCCATAAAGGACCAACGTTTGCATGGTGAATATGAACTTATTGCCAAGTGGAATATGTTTTTATTTATCTGTAGCAATCTGCTGGCTGACGGCCGAGGTCGATGCGTCCTGGTGGTAAGTAATGTGCACTGTTTTTACATCTTTAATGAAATGCAACTGCAAAAACCCATCCGTTGAATGCATGGCTTTCTTATTAAAATTGCACGTGTAACGCGATGCGTAAAATGCGCTCCGATACGGTTTAATTAGTCTGTCGGCAGTAAAATAGTCTGATATGTGTGAAATTATCTGGAGTATTGGTTGATTATATAAAATATATGTATAACATGTCTAAATTACTGTTAAAAACGGTTTCAAAACTACCTTTCTCCTTTTGTTAATTAGATATTTCCCTCCAAGGTTTTCATAACTATTTTTTAAATAAATACTGAAGTTGAATATTTGGACAGATAAGCTTCCAGGAGTCATTTGATGTAATTTAATTTATCTTTATTTGCTGTCTTTCTCTTGAATCTTTAATGAATATTTGCAAAGGCTCTGCTTCCAAATTCCAAACTTCATACTGCCTGTGATACTGAGATGCTGTTTGGACAGATAATTTTTCCTCAATTCCCTTTTCCTTTTCTTGCTGCTCCGGTTTTTCTTTTAATCGTTGAAGAAAATCCCTGCAGCCTGCAAGCATTCAAATTCTCTGCCAGTCTTTCATCACCTTGTTCTGCAGGTACATGGGAGTGTGGACTTGTTTGGGGTGATTTCAACACAGGTTTCTCAAGAAGACTCCTTTTTGCCTTGTTATTTCATTATCTAATTCCCCCTTTTCTATTATGTCTCCAACTACCCTACAAAGCTTGACTGTCTCTTCTACACTGCAGCTACCTGGAAGTGCAGCATATATTGAGTGATTTTTGTTAATAGAATAGGTTCAACATTTTCTTTAATTTCAGTCTTGGAGATCATTGAAAGAATTGTGTTGTAGTCTTTCATCCCTCTGCCTGTCCAGACATTTTTGCACACTTTTCTTTCCATGTTACACTTTTTCCTTCCTTGACTTAATGATTAAAAAGTTTCCCCAGATGTTCACAGGTGTTCGGCTTTCTATCTGTCTGCTCCTCCACTCTGCAGGTACATGGGCACCCTGGGCTCCCAGGTGATGTGCGACAACATCCCCGGTCTGATGAACAAGCAGCGCCAGCTGTGCCGCCAGCACCCTAAAGTGATGCAGGCCATCGGGGCCGGGATGAAGGACTGGATCTCCGAGTGTCAGCACCAATTCCGCAACCACCGCTGGAACTGCAACACCACGGCCAGGGACCACAACCTGTTCGGACGCCTGCTGCTACGCAGTGAGTGGAGGGAATGTTAGAACCGAGAGGGGACACTTATCTTATTTTAGCCTTAAAAAAGAGTCACATTTTAAACTAACGGAGGTTTTAAAAATCATCATCCTGGGAAATTTGGGACAGCAGGGAGGGACTGTCCTTAATCTAGAGGATCTGAAATCAAACCTTAATGTCCAGCAAGCATCCTGCCTGTTGAAGTGTCCTTGAGCAAGCCCTTGAGCCTCTCTCAGCTCCAGGGCTGCTGTTCTGTAGTTGACAACTGATCCCTCAGTAGGACGGGCAAGAGAAAAAAATGAGCCTTTTAATAGGTTGAGGGATTATTGAATAGAGAATCACATCATTCAGGGCTAATTTTCCCTGTGTGCTGTTCTAGTTTAGTCTGTTAGTTGGACCAAATAATATCATGTCCATCTTAAATACCCGCTTCACTTTGTCTCCCTGAATCATGTCTGCAGACATCAGACGAAAGTTACCTTAAATTAAGGCTATTAAATGATCACCTGTTGTTTTTCTGTAGTCGTATTGTCGGAAAGTTTTTACGTTGTGATTTACAGTTGTCATCTCTAAATGAATGATAAGTTCAGTTTGATCAAATCTGAACCTATATTTGAAAATGTGAAGATTTTGTTGTAGGAAAAACACTAACGATCATTTCACTCAGTGTTTTGAGCATAACTTCTTAAAGCTGCAGTAGGCAATATTATTTCATTCTAATTTTGGTTGAAATAACACATTTTGACCATTGTATGTCACTAACAATATTTAATTGAAGGGTTCTTGAACTTTTGTCTGTGAGCGCCTGTCCCTTTTGTATTTATTTCGTTTTTTAAACTGGACCCAGTCTGAATCAAACAACCAATCAGAGTTAGCTAGCACGTAACTAGCCAATCACAGCGACTCTGTACAAACAGTCTGTAAAATTGGCGTCAGGTAGAGAGAAGAGGCATCACTCTGTTGGAGAAACACGGTTGTACAGTTGTGTTAAAGGATCAGTTTCTCACCTGTGAGTCAGACATAACTAGCTGAGCAGATGTTACTTTGCTGGTTTGTTACAGCAGTTGAAAACCTTGACGTTGACAGCTTCAAGCCCAGCAAAATGTGCGTGCATGTTTTGGGCGTCATTTGGTGGGAGGGGCTTAGCGGAGCGATACGAGGCAGCAGGGAGAGAGAGAGGCGGAAGGTGTTGACATTGTGTATGTTCAACCTGTGATTTGGAATACTTCAGTAAATGTCATCAGCATATCAGCGATAATTATAGCTATAGTGTTCGTCCATGTTGCTCCCCCCTGCAGTAAATGATACAGACAGTGCATAAAGCATCGTATTCATGATATGATGACTTCAGGGGCTGTCAGGTGCCTTAGACACTGCACGACTAAGAATAGAAAGTTAGATTGCCTGCAACAGTATGCAGTATGCTGGGTTGTGTTTCAGGTCATTGTGTGCTGCTGGCACCTTTTGCAATTGGATCCCTGTATGATCATGTGTGTGTTCCAGCACACGTGATCTGTTTGCACAAACATGTTTGACTGTTAACTTTTAACGCTGACAAATCATAACAATTGGTTGGTTTTCAAAGTGTTGGGTGGATTTATTTCGACACCGAGGGTCTCTGGGAAACAGATAGTTCCCTCGCAGATATGTTGTGGGGTTTTTTTTCCACAGAGGTTGGATCACATTCCACACCTCGTCTCACTTTACAATTGTACATTTATCACGTCGGTGCAGCCGACTGGTTTCTCCGTCAATCTGTTCTTGTTTGTTGGGGGCTAGCATGCTACTCACTACTTTGTTATAGCAATATTATGACTTCTGGTGTGCAGATTTAGTAAAGATTTGTCAATGGGAGAAAAATTAATAAGCAACCGTTAAGATAATTCATTAATGATGCAAGTCTTTTATCAAGAATTCCAGCTTCTCGGATGAAAGGGGTTTTCTGCTTTTCTCTGTCTTATATCATTTTTATTGAATATCTTTGTGTTTCGGACTGTTGGTCGAACAAAACAAGACGTCACCTCGGACTTTGGAAAACCGTGATGGTCATTTTTCACTATGTTCAGACATTTTAAAGACGAGATGATTAATTGATTTGAATTGAAAAAAATAATCCACAGATTATTCGATAATGAAAATAATTTGCTGCAGGTTTATACACTTTATTATTTCGGTGTGAGTGGTATAAATAACTGATAAAAAGAGTTTAGATTTGTATCAGTTTGATTCAGTATCGTCATAATTTATGTTCATGTTAGATCCACTTCAGCTACTGTCTCAGCTAGCTGATTACTCTCCACTCAGCCCGTTCAAATGAGAAATGGTAGATACATTTTGAGTTTTTCCAAATAAAAGTAATCCCTCCACTTTCAAGATCCTCGTCGGGTCATTAGAGTGGTTTATCTTCTCCGATCATTCGCAGAAGAAGAGACTTGATTTATTGAGCTTTTCGAAGTCAAGAGAAGACATGTGCACATTTCTTGGGGTTGGGGGGGGGGGGATAGTGGAAAATAAATGTTCTGAAGAGTTTGACAAATGACTCCTCCCAGGCAGTAATTAGTTTTCAGGGATTGAAATGATCAGCGAGGAGCAATAAGCTGCCTGCCGCTGCCTGTGACAGATGTGAGCTCTGGACTGAAGCATCCTGTCAAGCTAGACGTGTCGCTGTGCGTCTCAGCAGCTAAACTCAGTCTGTGTCTCCTGTGAGGACGTGTTATAATAAGTCGTTATCTTTGTCTTTTTTTTTTATCCACTGGAGGATGATCAGGACCCCAGCGGCCTGATGTTCCTCTCCCATGCCCTGAGATTAAAACCCACGAGGCGGATCCTTCGACTTAGCCCGTTTCATGTTGGGGGCCTCTAATCAGCCGTGTGGTATTCGGACCTCCCAGCCTCCCCCGTCAGAAGCTCCTTATTGTCAATGTCAGCGGGCTAATTTCAAACAATTACAAAGGCTATTTCCCTCTCTGGTGTCCTGTTCTCTCAGCGTTCTCCTCATTAACCGCGTTAGGCACGCTCAGCTTGGACAACAGCTGCTGGACTGGACACACACACTGAGATCACTGTATGTATGTGTGTGTTTGCCAGGGCTGGGTGTCATTTGTAGTTTTTTTTAAAATACTACTACGATACCTGAGTTTCAATATCATCATCTTACTACCAGTTTCAAATATTTCTGTAAAATTTTGTCTTAACACAAGCAGATGTACAAGACCTTTGCCTAAATAAAATAGCCTAAAATTGGCAATTTATCTGATCAGAGAATTAGTGAAGATTATGAATCCAAACAGACACCCAGTGGCACCTCTTGGTTCTTGACGGTTTTTGGTACCAAAGAAGTACTGAAGTGCGATACCCAGTCCTAGTGTCTGCATTAACATGCCCAGCAAAAGAATAAATAGTAGATCGGCAGAAAATGAAAATTTGAAGACTCGATTAATCCTTTAAAGTAATTTATCAAATAAAATTATCAAATAGTTGTAGGTTCAAGCTCCTCTAAAGTAAAGATTAAAGGATCATTAGGAGTTTTTCAGGAGAACTGTTTTTCACAAAGATGCAGGTTTGGTTTCAGATTTAGGAATTAAACTAAAAGGAATGAACTAAAAGCTGAAACTATGTGAATGCTATTTCTTGCATTTTACATTTATATCGATCCAAAAACATTACATGATAAAATGATTGTGCGTTCCATAATAATAATAGTCTAACAAAAGTGAAATCAGAAATGCTACAGTTTGTAAATTAAATTGTTTACCTTTCTTTAAGTTACATTTATTGTAATTGATGGAGACCTGATACTTAATGACAGATAATGTTTTTGCGTCCTTTATCTTGTCTTTGACTGAGGTTCGATTCTAGTGTCTTTTTTAAAAGTATTTCAGCTGTAAATTATAGTATAAATTAAGTGTGTTTTTTTACCCTGATAAACATGCTTGCAGTTGTTTTTCTGGCCCTGAATTGTGTCTGCAGGTGTTCCTCTCAGGTCGCTGTGCGTCCCCAACGAGCTCCACCAATTAGAGCTGCGTTCCAAATCACATACTTTTCCTTTTTTATTTTAGTACGTACTGCAGCTGCTCTTACAAAGCACGTACTGCCGCATGCAGAATGCATACAACTGGGACATAATACTTCGTCTTGACATTGCACCTTGAACTTTGACCCTCTTGCTCATACATCCGTTGCAGACTTAATGCTAATAACCGAAAGTATATGAGCCTTTTATAGCAACTCCTCTTTCCTCTCATCTGGATTATGATGATTGGACAGTAAGAGGACAGTTTAGAGAGATTTAAAGATTTATTTAAATGTTCATTTATTGACGTTGACATTTTATAGATGGAAAATCCACTTTCATTGCCGTCACTGTGTGTGTCTTTACGTGTGTTTTTGTAGCAGAGGTAAGAGACACACACACACACACACGTTCCCTGCCTCAGCCTTTGATCTCTATTCAGTTACATGTGGACGGAGATAGGAGCTTTCTATCAGGGCACTGCTGGTAAACGTTAGCTGTTTATCCGTCTTGGAGGTAGATGAAGCGCTTTTCATTTCATGCCTCGCATCAAGTAAAAACTTCTAGCAGATAACAACAAGCACGGGTCATACAGGTAGCAGCGGCGGCCAAACATTTGAAGGATCTCTCTGGTTGTCATGGCTTAGTTTTGCCTCACTGTTGGGAAACGGCAGATCTAAGATCAGTAAGAGATTAAAAACTGTTATGTTTGATTTGCATCTCACATCAGTGTTTATTGATGTAGAGACTTTTGGTTTTCAGTATTTGGACAAAGAATATGGTGACAGCCTCTGACCTCGGCGTGTAGCTCTGTATCATTTTAGCCACACTAGCAGCACGGCGTTAGGGATGGCATCGTCGGTGTGTGGGTCGGTCCAGACTGAAATACCTCAACAACTATTAGATGGATTGGTATGAAATTTGGTACAGATATTCATGGTGCCCAGAGGATGAATCCTACTGACTTTGGCGATCCCCTGACTTTTCCTCTAACGCCACCATGAGGTTGACATTTGTGGTTTTGAGTGAAATATCTCAACAACTATTGAATGAATTGCCAAAATGTGATACACACATTCATGTTTCCCCCTCAGAATGAATTGGAATCACTTGGGTAAACCTCTGACATCTCTTCATCGAGCGCCGTCATCAGGTCAACAGCTCAGTTTATACAATACTTTGGTTTATGACTAAATACCCACTAAACTAATGACATTCCCATTAGCCTCATTCCCATTGTGTTTAGTGCCAAGTAAGCAAATGTTAGCATACTAACACGCTAAACTAAGATCCTGAACATGGTAGACATTATATCTGCTTAGCATCAGCATTTTAGCATTGTTGTTGTGCACATGTTAGCATGCTGACATTAGAATTTAGCTTCCAGCACTGCTGTGCCTAACTATAGTCTCACAGAGCAGCTAGCATGACCGTAGACTCTTAGTCTTGTTATAGTTCTGGTTTGGCTGTTTTCAGTGTTTGCTGCTCTTAATAGTGTGTGGGACGTAAGTAATCCTCCATCATTACATTTTGATGGGTTTATGTGACTTCTGTGAACCCCTAAAAAACCATCTACACACATTCGACATTCACATCTGTGACAAAGAAGTGATTTTTTGGGATTGCAGAGCTCGTAGCTGATGGTAGCAGTATTTCTTTTGATGGGACTCTTGTTTAATCAAAGAAAAGGTTCTCTACGGTGTAGACTGGGTACATCAAGGGATCCTGGAGTGAGTCGCACACTTGAGACTTGGACTAGAGTCTGACTTCTGTCACAAAAATGAAGAAATTTGCTTGAAACTTGACTTCCTAAAGACATGAACTGACTTGAGACTTGAAAGCAAAACATTCAAGTCTCAGGCTTAAACTGGTAAAATCCTGAATCTCAGCTTTGAAAGGAAGATGTTCAGCATTCAGTTCATTCATTTTCCTCATGAAGACTTCTGACTTGACATGGACTTGCCCCACAAGACTTTATCACCTGTAGTGTATAGTGTAATTTCACTGTTATGAAATCTAGCAACGACCTACCTTTGTTACAGATGTTCGCTTCCTTGTTTACAACATTTCATCCTCTCCCCTCAGGCAGCCGAGAGGTGGCCTTCATGTACGCCATCTCCTCGGCCGGTGTGGTTTACACGTTGGCGCGAGCCTGCAGCCAAGGCGAGCTGGACTCCTGCTCCTGCGATCCCACTAAGAAGGGCTCGTCGCAGGATGCCAAGGGCTCCTTTGACTGGGGCGGCTGCAGTGACCACGTGGAGCACGCCATGCGCTTCAGCCAGGCTTTCGTGGACGCCAAGGAGAGGAAGGAGAGGGACGCCCGGGCGCTCATGAACCTGCACAACAACCGAGCCGGCAGAAAGGTGAGGACGCACTGATCACCTAAACACCTGTAGGAATTACTAAAAAGGATTCAATTGACCAAATGTTATAAAATAAATATTTTAAAACTAGTTTGGTTTTAAGATGGTTAAAATCCTGAGCTATACGAAAATGATAACTGTACAAATTGATACATGTTCACAGAAAAAATGCTAAAATTTGTATTATCTTATTATCTTGCCAGAACCTAAAACAGCCTCAAAAGTAGAAAAACACTTAAAACACTCAGTCAAAATGGATTTTTACCTTCATTTGATCTTCAGATGTAGTGGTCAAATGTATCTTTCAATCTGCATGTTGGGTTTTCAGGAAGGAAAAAAGAGAAATCCTTTACTGTCACTGATATTAATATTTACTCAAAACTGTCTCTAATCCATATGCTGTATGTGTTTTGTTCAAGAGCTCATGTTAGGAGCACAAATAAAAAATTAATCTGCAGTCTTTATTCCCGAATAGCACATTTTTTGCAGATTCATTGTTATTACAAAATCTGAATATTGTGATATATTACTTCCTCTCACCGAACATAATTTACCCTCTTAACCAGGCTGGAAATAAAATGTTCAAATTTAAAGATAGATTTAAGTGTTAAGTATTGGTATAAACATTGAAAACTAATCTGTGAACAAAAACTATATTACATTTTCTTTGCATTATTTAATGATTTGCATCATACAGTCAGTATGGGTGACTTCTGTTGTGCCTCTTAAACTATTTGACGTTACAGTTCATGACTACAGAATAATAACATCTGCGATAACGGGACAACTGTGAAGCTTCAACTTGCACGGTCCACCCTCAGTCTTCTCCTCTGAGACTTACTTCCTGTTCTCTCCCTCCCTCCCTCCTCGCCAGGCGGTGAAGCGCTTCATGACTCTGGAGTGTAAATGTCACGGCGTCAGCGGCTCGTGCAGCGTTCGGACCTGCTGGCTGGCCATGGCTGACTTCAGGCGCACCGGCGACCACCTCCGCAAGAGGTATAACGGCGCCGTGCAGGTGGCCGTCAACCAGTACGGCACTGGGTTCACTGCCGCGCACACACACTTCAAACGACCCAGCAAGAATGACCTGGTGTACTTCGAGGACTCGCCAGACTACTGCATACGGGACCACGAGTCAGGTAAAAACCCTCTAACCTTTATGGTACCACAGGATCTGATGAGACAGTCGCTGTGCTGACTAAATGAATCAGATTACAATTTGAACTTTCCAGTAAGCACTGATTTGGTGATTTGAAATGCTCTTGAAACGGTTATATGTAACCAAGACATATAAAAGACAACAAATTCAGCTCAGTTTTAACTTCTGACATCTACATGTCTTTTGTTCTCTTGGTAAAGGTCTGAGTTTTGAAACGTTATTTGGTTCCACCTGAGTTGAAATGGCGTTATTCTCCTCTTGCTAAATGAACCAAACTAAAGAAGTAAACGCTCCAGAGATCAACTGAACCACTTCGCTGAACATGGTTGATTGGTGTGAACATGGCCTTAAAGGAGAAGGAGGGGTGTGAACAGATTTATCATGAGGGTTATCAAATGCTTGATCACAGATGTTTAGTTGAATCACACAAACAAAACCTCCAGCAGGTAAAACGTTCTTGGCATCTCAAACCTGCCCAGCCTCTACTCTCGCTTTCAGTAACACGAGACAGAACCGGTTCCAATATGTTTTATCATCTTCCAGAGTTTTTCTTGTGCCATGTAGGTTCAGAGGGAGGCAGGGAGAATTAACTTAGCTGCTAACCACCAGGTTGATTCAAGAGATGGAATCGAGTCAAATGGCGTTTGTGACCGAGGCGAGCGCACATTGTCCCACCGCTGTGAGGAGGCTGTTTACACCATTACTCCCCCGTTCAAGCATGCGGACTCAAATACCCTCTATCCACCAAATTAGTTCTGGTTCTTGAACCAGTTCCGTTCAGGATTCTTGGTGCTATCTAGAGAACCAGTTTTGAGTGGAACCCTTGTAATCAAGGATGCGTCATCAACGGAGGGCGTTGCACAACAGGAGTAAACAGTAGGAGCAAGATGGCGGATCGCATTGATTACCTGCGAGCTTTTGTTTCGTTATTACAGATATTTGTTTTTATCCAAAAAACAAGCATGGACCAAACCGGAACTGAACCAGTTTCATGTTGGTGGAAAAAAGGTTTAAAAGTGGCAGCCTATCTGTTGCCTCTCATGAGCCTGAAGTTTGCAGTTTAGCGTTGAGCTGGTATTGTGCATACTCGGCTGTGTTATCATAATTTGCTCGAACTACTACGTGCTGTTTAACAAGGGAATTAAAGCGATTAGACAAATTGTTGTCGCTCCGTTGCGTCCGACGATGTTTGCGTAAAGTTCCCCACGTCACGCTGCACGGTGACTTTTGAGTCTTTGAGCAGTTATGGTTGGTGCCAGCATGTTTTCTGGGGTTCAAATCACAATTAAAGGCGTCATGTCTCCAGTGTGTAAACAGGGATTTAGTGGACTTCTCGGCAGATTTATCTAAACCACTTCAATTGGCGCATATTTTTTACAGTGTAATTATGGAGGCGGTGGGTTCAGCTTGACAGTGTCCCTGCAGCAGTCTGTGAAAAGATAATCTTTGTTTTGTTTTTTCTTAGGCGACATGGAGTGTAGCTGTGTTTGTGTCAGTCAAAAATTCCAGCTGCATCGTAATTGTCTGGTTCTTTCTGATGTGACAGCTTCCTGTATTTTCACTGAGCTCCTGACATTAGAAAGTAGATCTTGAGGTGATTCTGCAGCTCCAGTGTCAACTTGAGACACGACAGTTTTCTTCTTTTACCTCCAGTTTTGGTGCCCAGGTCAGACACGGGTGTCGAGACGGATGAGACGTTAAAGAAATGCGTATCTGAGTGAGTGAAATCTGTGTTTATGTATGTGAGGTTTGGAACAAGGCAGCGAGTGTGAGAAGGAAAATGTTTGTGGACGAGAACTGTGTGTGTGTGTGTGTGTGTGTGTGTGTGTGTGTGTTTCAGAGGAGGTGGATGCCTGTCAGGCAGCGGATGATCCGAGGCGATCGGGTGTCGGCCAGTTTAAGACCCATTACACACTTCTGTAGGCTGAAACCTTAGAACACCACAGATCGCTATAAATCACCACCACTGGAAACACACACACACACGCCTGAGGGCACGATTGGCCAGCAAAGAGAGGCATATTTTGGGGCCAGATTGGATCGCACAACACAATATACACACACACACTAGAGGAGTTTATGGTGTGTTTTGTGTCAAAGTGAGACGCTTCTTCTTCTTCTTCCTTCTCGACTTGGACACTTAAATTTGGGCGGCCTACCAACAGATTACCCTCACCCAATAAATACTATTTTGATGAGAAAGTCTGCATTTATGTGCAAACCTAACCAATCATGGCCCAACCCGAAACAAAATGGGGTGTTTTTTGCAGAATTATTAGGCAAATATTTCAATTTCAAACACAATATTCAAAGGCAATATTAAAGTGCTTCACAAAGGCAAAGAAGATCATTAGAATGACTTTCAAAACGATAAGCAATAAAAACCAGAATAAAATCAATTCAAATCAAATAAAATGTAATTTTAAAACTTAGAACAAATGAAGTAAAATACAGTTACAGTACAGTATTAAGTTGTAAGTTGCCCCAAATGCAACAAAATAAAATAAATAAAAGTGCAGTAGAGAAACCGGTCAATTAAAGGCACAGGAGAACAGCAGGGTTCTTCATTTAGATTTGAATGTGGCTAAAGGGTTAGGGGTGCATTACCGCCATCGTCGCGCTCACGTCACGTGAGGACGTGAGGTAAGCAGCCCTGCTGCCCAAATCACGTTACCTTGCGAGGCAGCTGGATTTGCGAGATCACACGAGAATTGAGAACTGATTTGCTGCACAGCCTGGCCCGAATATATAGCAGAGACACATTTCTACTGTCGCAAAGTATATGCCGTCATGTCGCCCAACCCTACCCGAGATTACTGAGCGATTTATAAACTAGCAGCAGCACTTTAAATCTCTTCTATAAGTAATTGGAGGCCAGTGTGATAAGTGTAAGTTCGTGATGGTTGCTGTGAGATTGAGCTGCAGATTTTTGCACGTACGAGTATATTTCTCGCTCAAGGACACTCAAGAGTCAAAGGAGACGTTGGATGTTGTTGGATCAAACCTGGGAGCTGTCTGTCACGGCACAGTGTCGTGTACTCAGGCACCGTCATGGTCGTTTCAGGCGCTAAGAGAGTTTTATGGCCTTAAAGAAGCATGAAGAATTTCCAGAATTTAGAGGGCAAGACGGTTTCAAGACTGACTGGAGATAAAAGCTGCAAGAGCGTTTTCTAGCCTTTGAACATGGAAGTTCATTCTCGATCTTTGTGCATCTCACTGTCATTGTGTTCCACAATTTAATGTAATTTATTTACCTTTTTGTTGTTTTGCTTTTGGGTGGTGACAGTTTAGGTACAGACAGGAAACGGGGAGAGGGAGAGGGTTACAGTATGCAGTTACATGTCCGGCATCTTAACCACCAGGTACACTCCCTGAAGCTCCACACTTCAGTGAGGTGATGACACCTGAGCCAGGTCCATTTACTGAAGAATAATTAAATTTGTGGAATTTTGAGAGACTCTGTTGAAACAGGCAATTAGTAGATCAACAGCAAATGAATCAGTAGCTATTTTGATGACTGATTAATCGTTTAAATCTGTTTTTCAAGCAACATTCACAAGTTCCAGCATTTTAACCCATATATATTTGGGTTTTGGACTGTCTGACAGCGGGATTGGCATTTGTCTCTATTTTCTGACATTTTACAGACCAAAAGATCAATAATTTAATTGAGAAAATAATCTGCAGATTAATTGACAATGATAACAATCATTAGCTGCATCCTAATCTCTATAAATGGATATCTGCATGTGAATGCAGAATCTGTAGGCAAGGGACAAGATTTTGGTATCGGAAGCGTTCTGGTTTCCGAGCTGGCTTTGGTAAACGGTCCATGTGTGAGAGCGAAAGAGGTGAACGCATTGGCCGAAATGCAACATCGGAACCCATCGGCTATCACCTGACGACAATTTAGCTTTTTATCAATCTCGGAACCCTAGAGATTAGCTTTTTATTAGCTTTTCTTCCAATTTATCTGCATTGAAATCATCGTCAGATGATAGCCGACGGGTTCCGAGATTGCTAATCCGACTGTAAACAATGACCGGAGCACGGAAGAGGAAGTCTTGGCCCGGATATCCGTTATCCGGATATCCACTGGCTACACCGGGAGCCCCGAAACATTGGCCGTTGCCAATTGTTCCACTACTGACAGTCTGAACGCGGCCTTACTGGGTTCCCTAAATCCTACTGAAATAGTCTCCCCTGTAACCTCCTGATGGACCTCTGGAGGTCTTAGGGCCCCCTTTTGGGATCATGTAGAGGCTTCACAGGAGACGTGAGGGCGTTACGTGCTGTGTACATGTAAGCAGGGTGAGGTAACACACACACACACACACACACACACACACACACACACACACACACACACACACAGTGTTGGTCCTGGGCCTCTCATGAGAACTGAACTGGCTCCCTCTCTAAAGACCAGCTCCTCTGGGACACACACAGAGACAGGCATGTAAACTCCCTCTCAATCATGACATGTACTGCACATCGAACCCCCCCCACCCCCCACCCCTTTTAGACACACTCACACACATAAACGCACAGTCGCTCTTGAAACACACACTTTGAGTTATTCACTCTCAGTCTTTCTCCCATCACACACACACACTGAAAAACCGCTCAAAGACATGCAAACTCACCCTCAATCATTCTGGAAACACGCGGACTGAATCCATTCTCTCACACACACACACACACACACACACAGTGAGACTCCCCCTCTGTGCCTCTTTAAAGTGTGAAATCAATTTCCCTCGGCCCCGGCGAGGCTCAGGTGCTAAACTCATCTCTCGGCGCCCCCTCATCTTAATTCAATAAGCAGACGCCGGGAGAGCGAGGGCTGCGAGGAAGACTCTGGCCGTGATGTCATCCCTAGCGGGGCAGCATACCGCAGATGACGGACGGGCGCGCTGCCAGAGAGGGGCGGGGCTTCGGGTCATGTCCAGACATATTACCTGGCGAGGGACCGGCGCAGAGACGGTGTACTCGCAGAGCGAGGCAGAATGTAAACATGAGCAAATTCCAGAACAATGTTCGAGATGGTACTTGAAGCCGGTGCATGATTTCTTTTTTTCTTCCCCTAAACCTTTATTTATACAGGAGACACACATGTTATTCTTCAGCAACACTTGTGCTCCACAGTCCGACAGCAACAGTCAGTCACACCTGCACGGTGCAGCCGCGGTCCTCTGCTGGCTGAACATCTGCACCACAACATCTGCAGAGGACGGAGATTCAAACGTCTTCAAGATTAGAGCAAAGTCTATCTAACTTTATTCGATTCAAGGTGACATCTTCAAATGTCTTGTTTTGTCCAACAAACAGTCCAAAACCTAAAGATATTTAATTGATTATAAGGGAAAAAAGCAAATAACTTAATTTGAGAGGCTGGAACCAGTGAATGTTTGGCAGTTTTTCTTGATAAATGACTGAAACGATTAATCAGTTATCAAGATTATTGTTGATTGAGTGTCTTGGTGGCGTAGGAGGGGGCGGTTCAGGACCCCGACCATGTAATTGTGATGTCCTCATTTTGGGTCCGGCTGGGGACCATGTTGCATGTCATTCTCCATCTCTCTCACCTCATTTTTTGTCTATTAAAGGCAGAAAATGCAAAAAAAAAGTACATTTTATCGTGTAATCATGCTTGGTTGAACCTACCAGTTTTTATTTTATTTCCTGCTACATACAGCATGTGCACTCTCGACACACCTCTTTGTCTGGTGAAAAGATTTGTTTGAATTGTGGTGATTTTAAAGAGCAACTTGCAGGTCGGAGACCTCAGAGATACACTACAGTAACTAACGGAGTCGAGGTCCGATTGATGCTGTGCTGACAAAACAATATAAACAGATTAGCTGACTGTGAACTGAATGTTCCTTCTCTGCCGCTGTAGCTACTGCTCAGCGCAAATTGAAGTATTTCGGCCTTTGAAAGCCTCCGTATCAATACAACGGAAATCAATACTTTGACTGTTGCAGCCTTCAAAGCCAGGGCGGTGTCATGAAGAGACAAAAATACTCATTAGCGTGCACATTTAATAATTAATATTCTCAGATTGCTTTAATGTGTGTGCAGCAATGAACCAAACCCAATGTTATAAATATGTTATTAAATATGTTTAAGGGTAAAACGGTGTCAAATAATCATTTAGTGGATATATTTGATATATATACTGTTGAAAACACTGTTTAAAAACAATAATGTTTGTCGTGTTCGAGTTATTAATGTGACAACACAATTTAATAATTCATTTTTTTTTTTACAGTTTAGTGACAATATGTCAGACGTCGTCATAATCATCAGAACTGCACACATTTTTATGTCAGGCTTCAATTAACAATTATTTCCATTATTAGCATGTATTCTACCAGTTAGTTTCTCAATTAATTAATCAATCATTTGGTCTATAAAATGAAAAAAAAATAGTGAAAAATTTAAGGGTTTAAGAGTTTAAGGTGATGTCTTCACATTGCTTTTTTTTGGATGATGATCAATTAACTCTAATGTGAAACATGGAAAAGCAGAACCATCAAAAATGTATTTTTAAAAAAGATAAATCGGTTTTAAAAAAAGAGTTGCAGATCAGTTTTTGGTCGACTAATTGATCAGTTGTTTCAGTTCTGTTTTTAAGTAAAAATCACAAAAAATACAGGTTGGGTTTTGTTAAGATCAAAAACAAATCTTATTACTTATTAAAATAACCGCAGTTATGACCACTACAGGCTTCCGTAGTTTCGTTATAAATGAAGGTGTAGCTGAAAACTCAGATGCAGTACGTAGACGTGTGTGTGTGTGTGTGTGTG
>LKNJ01000531.1:195680-238968 GCA_002120245.1 Maccullochella peelii
GCCCCGTCTGTCTCATCTTCAGCGTACTGCCAGTGTAATATACTGTGCTCCCATTGGCTCCTGATAACCAATAAAGCTACTCTGTTTGGCCACATTGTACCCGCCAAGTCGCATCCTCATTCCACATCGGCGCGACTGTTAAAATTGGTGGAGTATCCCTTTAAGACGTCGTCAATCCCGAGTAATTTCCCAGGATGCCTCTCACCTCTTCAGCCTGCAGTAACGGTCAGTGTAGGTGTCAAACGGCTCCAACAGTAAATCTCATTTTTGGAGGGAAACTACTGAAATGTGGTTTTGTGTTCAGTGAATAAATCCAGCGTTGCAGTGGGAAATGAATCTTTCTGCTGCAGTAAAACTATTTGGCCTCAAGAAGCAATGAAGTTCATCTTCTCTCAAACTTCAGTCAGGGCTCCGTGTTCAGCAAGAAAAACCTTCTACAAACCGTCTGTAAAGCGAATGCAGAGATTTGCTTCTAAACACATAATACATGTTAGAAAACATGTGAAAAGACTGTGAACTATGTAGTACTGAATTGTGGAGTTTAGGATTTTTTGGCCGGGCCCGAAGTCATGGCTCGACATAAAAACTAGAGCTTTGTGCTACTGTGTTAGCCTGTTAGCTCGCTGTGCAGCGGCTCTCGATCGCTCTGCGGCTCAGTGCTTCAGTAAAGTTACCTTTTTCCCACAATTTTGAAACCTAACTTTTAATCATTCAAATGTGGCTGAGTCGTTTTAACACGTTTTTGACGTATTTATTATTGCTTTACATGAACTTTAAATGTGCATTAAGTAAGATTTTTGCTCTCGCGTAGAAGAAAGTGAACGTAGTGTCTTATGGATGAGGCTCTTTGTTTTCTCCATCAGTATGAAAATACCTGATGACGGGGGTCACGTCACGTCTTATATGAAAATATGAAATTTGATTCAATCAAAAAGAAATGTTACTAAAACAAAGAAATCTGCCAACTAAAAGACTGTTAAATGATGTAAGGACTTTCATTTAACTTATGGACCTTTTTAAATATGCAGAGGAGGAGCAGAATGGCAGAGTTTGACTTTTTTAACTAGAATTTATTTATAATTTGCCAAATTTTGCAGGTGGTGTCTAGATTATCTCCACTGCTAGCAGCTGTGGCACCAGCAAGATCCACATCAGCTGCCTGTTGAGTTCACTGGTCAGTCACATTTTCTGTGCTGCTTCATTTCACTGGAGAACAACTTTACAGCAGAGGTCAAAAGAAAGTAGTAATTGTCTTTAATTGTTAAGACGGCCGACAGGTTTGATTTTGAGGTTTTTAGCGGCCTGTGGGTGTTTAAATAAGGGATCCCTCGTTTTTTTGCTGCAAACAAAAAGATGTTTTGTGCTGCAAGAAGTTGCTGAAGATGAACGGATCAGAACATTTTCCAGTAATAGAAAGTCAAGAGAGAAATAGGGAGAAAATGTAAATTTACTTCTAAAACCTCACTGACCTTCTGTTTGTTTCACCCCTCAGGGTCGATGGGGACGGGAGGGCGGGTCTGTAACCGGACGTCTCGCGGCGTGGACGGCTGCGAGGTGATGTGCTGCGGTCGGGGCTACGACACGTCGCGGGTCAGCCAGACCTCCAAGTGCGAGTGCAAGTTCCACTGGTGCTGCGCCGTGCACTGCCGCGACTGCCACCAGCAGGTGGACGTGCACACCTGTAAGGGCCAGACGTGACCTCGCCGCCACCGAGCGCTCATATTAAGACCAGCTACTGCTTTTGAACTGGGCTGCAAGTTGTAAGTGACAATCGAAAGGATATTTTGACTCCTGCTTCTTCTGCACTGCACTTCCCAAAGATCACCTGTCAATCAAACAGTCTGTTGAAGTTTGAGTATCCGTAGGTGGCGCTCTTTTCTTTCAGCTGCTCGTGCTAAAACTACACAGCTCCTCTCCTGTTTCTCCCACACAAAACAAGAAGGTAAAACGCACCACTTCCATCTGAAAGAGCTTCCAGACGATCGGAGCAGGAAAAAGCTTTCATCAACACGTTAAATGACTAAGAGTAGTGAGCTGTACATTTGTTTAATCAACACAAACTAGTTCATATTACAACTACTTTCTCAGTGAAACCTGGTTTTCTAAGGCTGACTGGCTTAACCAGAGTTTTAAAAAGTTCCCTCCAGGCAGATATTTCCTTCAGTTTTTTATCTTCAGGTTCCTGCAGAAACACTAGTGTCTGGTGGATCAAGTTAAAATGGTTTGGAGGTACAGAGGGCCGACCATAAATACACTGAAAATATACGTTAAGTTATATAATCTACTGTAGTGTTTTCAAATCTCTCAACAGGGAGAGAGTCACCTTGTTCTCTGCGCAGCCTCTGAGAAGAGAGAGCGCTTTTTCAACCATTTACCGTCTTCTTCTCCTGTATGTTTTACATTTTACGGTTCAGTTTGAACTCCTCCTCACCCAAGAACATAAATTAGTTTTTGTCGCATCGTCTTGTTCTCTTCCAACGTGGCAGCGTGTCGCCCAAAAACCACCGTTAATTACTCCCCAAACAGTCAGTGTTCAGCCGGCAAAAAAAAAAGGTGGCAGTTGTGAGAACAGAGCTGAACTTCAGTGCGTCACCAAAACAAAACTAAAGCTCACTTTGGACGAAGTTTACCGAAACTCAGTTAAACAGCAACATTTCAAAACTCTTCAGAGCTACACGAATCGTGACGGTGCCTTACGTACACAGCAACAACGCAGTATTCCAGCTTTCACAGATACTCCAGTTAACATGTGACTTTAAACTCACATCAGCTAGTAAAGAAATCAATCTGTCGCCGTAATCAATTTAAAAATAAAATCTATTTCTTTTGGCAGTTATTAAAATAATTAAATATTCTCTTAATGACCAATGCTCGGCAAAATGTGTGGGGAAAAAACGCAATTCTCAAAGACACAGCTCTCATTTCCTGGAGCTGACTTCTAACTTAAACTCATGTTAATATTTGGAGAGCTCCAGATTCTCCACAAGGGGGCAGCATTACGTCATTAGTACACCAGTTATACACTTGCTAACCTGCACCACCTACTGGTGAGTTACAGTACCAGTATTTTATTTTATTTTTTACAGCCTCCGCTTAGTTTGTTTTTATTAGTTTTACGTTTAACATCCCTAAGACAAAGACTTCAGTGTGAAACTTTCATTATAACTCTCGTGGCACACGTGCAGCAGTTACTTTCCTTGCCTGTAGGTGGCGACATCAACATATCTACATGTGCAGCTGCACCTCTAAAGTATTGCTGTTAAAAGCCTCTAAATGAATTAACACAGTTGAGGATGTATTTTGCGACGTTACATTTCCAGCTTTGCATTTTAGGATGAGCTTCTCCTGTTGCCAAGTCGAATTAAAAAAAAAATTCCAAAATAGTCTGTGCATGTAAACAGACTCAAATTCACGGTTAGTTGCAGCCGCCAGATCCAGCACAGCGAGTTAGAAGGAAGACTGCAGCCTGAGCAAAACACTGAATACACAGTGGAATAAAGTTAAATTAAAATACCAGCTTTTCACCGTTACAACCTGCTGTCCTAAATCATCCAAAGATGTAAATCATCCATTGTTTCTTCTCTTATTTCACTGTATTTATTTTCTCTCCGGTGTGTAAAAATGTCTAAGAAAAAGTCCTGTTTGAAAAGATTACTGACCCCGAGTCTGTAACTAACTAATACCTGAGATTGAAAAGAAAAAATCCAACTGAACGCCCCAGAATAAAAGACTCGGCACATTACACACTGCGCCCATATTTACATGTGTGTTGCGTTCCTTCAGACTTCCTGCTTGTTCACTCTGTAAGTGTCCAAACACACAGTTAAACCGGACCGGCCTTTGTTTGTTTGTATGTAAATATGTGGTTGTGTAAATTAAAATCAGATGTATAGTGTATGGAACCGTTATCTGTAAGCAATAGGCAGACTCTTTACCTACAAATCGCATAAACGTAACGCTTTTGTCACTGTTTTGAGTTTTTCCAGTGAATATTAAGTCTCCATTAATGTTTGATCAGATCAGATTTCAGCAACCTCACAAAGATAACGTGCCTTTGACAAAAATGAATCTGCCAATAGGTTTTCTTATCATCCAGAAATGTATGAAAAGCAATGTCTGCCTGGAACAGCTTGTTTTTTTTATTAGCTGTGATGAAAAGTATGAAAGGGCTTAAAAATCTAAAACCACTGGTCCTTAAAAATATATTTCATGTTTGGGCATCGTGTCCAAGTTAAGATCACAGCTTCGCTTTAGACAAAAGCACCTGGTGGACGCAGGTAAAACTCTTCTTCTGCCTGTGGAGTGAGATGTTAGTTTGTGGATGAAAACACACATCAGAAGAGAAGAGAAGGATTCAACAGATGAACAATAAAAACCTACCAGGTTGCGTTTTGCTGTTTCCAACTAGTTCCTGAGATGAGCAGCAGCTCCAGACTGCGGCCGGTTGGATTCAGACTCTGGTTGAGGCAGTTAAACACTGTGTGAATCAAAATGGCGGGAAGAAGCCGGCTTGCAGCAATACACAAAAAGTCCTTTATTGTATTTTTTTGTCTTCTCACGTTTTTTTAATTGATGGCAATTGATCACCTCTTTTTGTACAACAAAAGAACAGCTTTAAATGATTGAAAACCCAAAAAATGCAAACATATCAAATAAAGTCAAAACCAATTCTGGATTCCATTGTTTCGCCTTTTTGTTTCATGCCTCCTCCCGTCGTCCTCGTCTGTTCTCAGTTTGGTTTGAACTCGGTAATCTTGGCACAAAGGTGCGTCAGTCCAGTCCAACGCAGCGTTCTGGGGTTTCAGTCCAGCTGTTTCTGTCTGGATGGAGGTGGGCTCCTGGTCCTGGGTCTGATTCTGGTCCGGTCCGGTCCGGGCGCTCGGGGTCAGATGCGGGTGAGTTGGTGCCAGAGGCTGGACGGCAGGATGCTCTCCACCTTCTCCATGATGAAGTTCAGAGGAGCGAACAGCGTGCTGAGGAACTACAGGGAGACGAAGAATAACAGACACCAAAAGCAACGCATCAGCAGGACGATGTCGACAGAGACTACGCAGCCTCTTCGTGAGCCCCCACTTCATTTACTGAGTTCATGCAGCTTTTTAAGAGTAAAATCAAGCACTTTCAAGGTACCGTAACCAGAAATGTCCAGACACTCAGAGACTTCATCATCACGTCTAAATTGTTACTTTGAATGCAATTGTGAAAAATAAAGTTTTCACAATTCCTTTATACCCACAGCAAATAAAACTTAGTAAGTTTATTTACATGTTTATTCAGTATATTTACATTAGTGATGATTGAGAGTAGTCACTGAACCTGAGCAGTTTTCAGTCGACTTTGTGTCACGCAATTTTTTACGTAATTACATTTATTGGAGAGAAAAGGGAAAAAAAGTCCAAAGATATTTACAATGATATAAAACAAAAATCCTTCATAAATCATCAAAATTCATTCTCGACTTTTTTACTTTAAACCTCAACACGTGGTCTTCACCAGCCGAGAAGAAGACCATTAATAGGAAAGTAGATTGCTGATGAAGACCATGTGATACAGTTGAAAGCTCAGCTTTAAAGAGTTTTGTCAAAACACTATTTCCACTGTTGAGGAGGAACTTTCTTGCTTCACTTTTGAGACGACACGAACGTGAAAAGAGCCGTGGATGAAATCTAGAAAAGCAACTGAGCACACGTGTAGCGTGATGAAGCCAGTGTGATAGGGGTTGAAAGCTCTGGAAAAGGCCAGTATGTGGGACCTTGAGTCAGAATTTTTTTGTCAGATAAATTCATTGTTGATTTCTTTTCTGTCAATTCTAATTGATTAATCAACTAATCGTTTCAGTATTCGACACGATGGCGCCGAACATTACACCGGATGTTGTGATTATCGTCTAACCTGTTAAACTGCACCAGGAAAAAAACCCAAAACATTTCTAGTGTTCAAATGAAAAATGTATTTTAGAGACTAAAACTTAAAATTTCTTACTCTAAACGATGTGTACCACGTCTTCTTTTTTTAACCCCCAAAATACATTTAGGTTTAAAAATTTAACAAAAACTGGAGCGCACCGCATCGTTTTCCACTTCCCGTCAGTACAGGCTGCTCCGGGCCTCGTCCTCAGGGTGGTGTTTTGGCAACAACCGGTGAAAGAGGAGGGGGAGTCGGGGGGGGTAATAGGGGCTCCACCAGAGCAGCGGCGGGTCATGGAGGTTCCTACTTTGTCAGATGGCAGATAAAAGCCATGACAGGGTTTGTGGAGGGAGAGAGAGAGTCTCTCTCTGTGCCGCCCGCCCCTCCACCTGCATGTATCTGCCGGGCAGTCGGCGGTTTGTGTTTGAAAAGCTGCGACAGCGCCGACGCCCGCCTCACACATCGCACCGCACATCTCTGCTCAGGCTTCAAAGAGCACTTCAAAGTAAATGTGTTCCATGTGTTTGAACTACGTGGGCGGCGGGGAGAGGCCCTCCTGTGATCCTAAAAAGTAGGGATGAAACGCTACGATACACCGGATTGCTGTCGATACCGAACTTATTGAGTGGATCAGGGTATCGGCCAGGACGCGACCGCTTGATGAGCCACATTTCCAGTCAGTCTACTGCGTGGAATATGTTTAAGCCTCTTGAACAGAGGCGCTTATGCTTAACGCGCTATCCGTATAATAAGAATAAGAATAATAATAAAGGTGTAATTTGTCCGTACTGTACCCGCCCACACAGTCCTAAGAAGAGTTCTAATCCACCCGATTGGACTGTTATCACTCGACTGAATGGCTGTTATCAGTGCTCATCAGCCTCATCGATATGGCTTAGAAGGGGCCTGCTACACCTAATGGTAGGTTCAGAAGGCCGTTATCTATTCACATGGTCATGTCACGCCCCCCTGGCGTCTCATACAGATGCACAAAGGTTTAGGCAACAAAACTACTCGTCTTTAACACCAACATTGACTTTTGCTTTCACACGGGACACGAACACAGGCCTCCTGGGTGAAAGTCCTGTGCTTGTTTGACCGATCCATCAACCCCAGCCTCTTCATACTACATCACCTGAACACGCTGCATTGGCTCACTGAAATAAAAGGGTGATAACAGTCAAACCTGTGCGTAATAAGCACAAATAAGTTAAATCAGCCGTGTGGCCGTGCCAAGGAAATACTTAGTGCAGGGTTTCCCTCTATTTTGTATTTGCTGTGTGAAATGGAAACTCCTTTTCTTTGCATTTAACACATTAACAAAAGTTGCTTTACACATTGGTTTTAGATTAATTTAGAAAGTTATCCCTGCACTAATACGTACAGTATGAATGTAGTCCGACTTAGCGAGCAGGAGGCCTGTGTGTGTGTGTGTGTGTTCAGCAGGTAGATAGTATCTGCTGATAGCGTCACATCAGAGTGGGAGAGAGGAGCTCACCCGTATTCCAGGCGAGCAGCGGGGGGCTCAAAACAGACAGTTTATCCTGAATGTGGCGGTAGAGGAAAGGTCGCAGGGTCATTAAAATCAAATTAGCTTTAACCCTATGGAGCAAGTTTCATAGCAATCTGCCTGGTAGGTTATGAGACTGTGTCCAAAACGCGAGGGTGGCACATGGAGGAAGGTCAGAGGCTCAGAGATATGTTGTTCCATCCAACAGATTTTATGGAAAATGAAGCTATTCATAACTTTTAAGATCCCTTGTTGTCAGCCAAAGTGTAGGTTAAGAGGAAAGTTTCGTGCTGGAGAAAAGGTCAAGGGGTCAACAAAACCATTCAGATTCATTCTCTGGAGACCAGCACAAGTTTTGTTTTGATAGATTTTTGCTGCGATATCCTGCAGCAGAAGTTGTGTATTTTTTTCCCAGCCTAAAACTTTCCAAACAAGGAGGAACAATAAGTTACTTTGTGTGTGTGTGTGTGTGTGTGTGTACTCACAGCTTTAGCAAACACTCCCATGAGCTCAGGGAACTGGTGTGTGAGCAGAGCCAGCATGGCGGTGAAGGAGCAGAGACCGGCTGTGAAGAGGATGAAGAAGGGCAGCTCCTTCTTAGGGTAGACCGACACCTCGTGAAACACTGCTTCCACGTGGGACACACACACACACACACACACACACACACACGCACACACACAATGTTACTTTACAGCAAAACGTTTACATCTCATACATCTTAAAATGGTCTTTATTGACCGCAGGTTAGTTCGTTTTTTAATTTAATTATTTACAAAAACACTTTTTCTGAGACAGTCTACTGTAATTACTTTCACCCTCGGGAACGCGCATAAACATCACATCCTTTATATTTTCCTGGAAAAAACGGCCCGAGTCCCTTACATAGACAAAAGTTGCGTTACAATCCGCTCACACATTGGCAATACAAATCTATTAATACATGTAAATTGCTACATATAGCACCTTTAAAGTGGAAGTCAGGTATGTTCAAAATGGTGGGGAATGAACAATTTAAACTTCCGGTTGTTTAGATGCAAATTAACCGACAGCCAAACTCTTCCCCTGCTGTGTTAAGAGGAAGACATTGAAGGCAGCAGCGCGGTTGTGTGCAAACAGCAGGCTGCCATAGAGACGTGTCTGATCAGGTTACTGCTAACTTACAGCTCTATACAGCCTACACACCAGACATATGTCAACCATACTGCTCCTGCAACAGAGGGAAAACACGACCGCTGCAGCTCCTGTCTTTGGTGCGTCAGTGGAAAAAAGACTTTTGGTGAACAAGCAGTGATGTGATGCAACTATACAGTTTGTATACATCCATCCACCCAGCGACACGCACACACACACGCACACACAGCACAGTGTGTTGCTGCCGGTGGCTGGAAGCCAACTTAATCAAGTGAGGGTTTGTGTGCGAAGACAGACGAGCTGCTGAGCAGACAGCAGGACGACACACACACACACACACACACACACACACACACACACACACACTGCTCAGCGCTCTGTTGAGGAATTTGTCTCATCATCACAATTATTAATGACAAATTTAGCCACTCAATTTGTGTGCCAGGAATTCAAAATAGCATAATTACTCTAAATGAAAAGACCAAACATACATCAAATAAATAAAACCGATGAAAACAGGAGGATTTCCAGTCACATATAAAAGCTCCTTTTGTGAACCTTTTTAACGGACAAATTCAGGCCGTATTTTTTGCCTTGCACTGTTAAAATAGACATTGTGTGCATGTGTGGATGTGTGTGTCAGGGCGTCTCTTACTGGGTAGCAGCTCTCTGTCGGCCGTCTCTGTGCAGATGGGGTAGGGATAGAAGAGGTGACCCTTCTCCAGAGGATATGGGATCATTCTGAACGCTACAAACACACAAAAACACAATCGGAGAGTCCTGCTTTTAACAAAGTGTTGCAGACAGCTGACGGCTTCTTTAATTATGAACAGTGAATGCTTCCATGTAGGCAGTCAAGAGTCAATTAATAGTATTCCCGTTTGGGATTAAGCCCCTTATGAGATCCTCATTTTAACTGTGTGTGTGTGTGTGTGTGTGTGTACTCACTGCCCTCCCAGGTGCAGTGCAGCAGGTTGAGCGCCCCCTCTACCCGTTTCCAGTGCTGCAGGTGAAAGAAGGCGTAGGCGATGGCCTCGCTGTCGCCTCTCTTCAGGATGTGTTCTGGAGGAAGAATCAGACTCTTCATCTCCAGCAGATACTGAGGAGGAGGAGGAGGAGAGAGGAAAGACAAATGAGGAGCAGGGTAGAGAGAACAAGATGAACAGGATTAAGTTGTAGCAGAGTGTAGAAAAGAAAATCTAAATACTAATAACCCAACCACAACCTGATTAAACCAACACGGTACCAACAGCAGCAGCTGCCTCTGAAACACTTTAGTCTGACTCCAGCTCATAACCTGTAAATTCTAACACTCACCTACCCTAAAACTCTGCCGACAATTTCTGTCTAATGACACATCGCTTGCTACGATTAACGACTACAAAACGATACTGGATGAATCTTGATGATGAATTTTTCTTTCTCTATGATCAGTAATAATCATTAAGATCCATCATGAAAATAGTCAGATGAATATACTATCATTATGATTATTAATACAACAGTATTTTGAGTGGGAGTATTTAAACAACATGCTGCATTGCCCTCAAGGTAGATTACGTGCGTTGGCTCAGTGTTACACAGTTTTATTGTGTTTTACAGTCCAATTGGTCCTTAAACTTTCACTTTTTGGAGTTTTGTGCATCAGTGCTGAATCATTCAAAATAGAATCGCAACGCGTCTAAGAAGAGGTCATTTCTCCCACCATTAACTACAGCCTGAACCATACACCAGATCCACTGATGTATAATTTGGCCGATGAGTAACAAGACATTTCAGTACAGAAATACCAGAGATATTTGTATCTCTGTTACATAGTTTGTCCACCAAAGAGCACTAACAAGTTTATTTTTCAACTGTAAAATGTCCTGCTCAGTAAACACACTGTGTCTTGGTTGATAACTAAAGTTATGTTAATCAAAAGTAACAAAATATTGATATCAGTATTGGTCTTAAAAATTCAGTACGAGTTCTACTGCTGACAGAAACAGATTTGTGTTGATAGAAAAACTCAATCACAGCCAATCACGTCTCATGTAAACAGTTCGACACCTCCACCGGCCAGTAGCTGTGTTACACGGTGAGCATGCGATCGCAGCGGGTGTGAAGGTGCGTGCACGTAAAGCTGCTCCGAGTCTCACTTTGGGGACGTGAGGGTTGAACTCCACCGCTCTGTGGATGGCTTCTACTGCGTTCATCTCTGCTGTGCTCAGCCCTCGCCTGGATGCTGCCTCTGGAGAGAATCTGCACACACACACACACACACACACACACACACACACACACACACACACGTCAGTAATCTGACATCATTATATGATCAAAGTGATTTTGAAAATGACTCCTACGGTATAAAGACGTTAAAATCGAGGCAGCTCACTTGTCACTGACTAGCTGCTCTGTGTAAGAACGTCACATAAATCCCCAACATGTAAAAGAACGTGTGTCCGTTTCCCAAAAAACAAAGATGAACTGAGGGTTTTGAGTACACTTTGATTAACGCACATGTGAGGGCCAGAGCCGGAGAATACTCCAGTACGTCACCAATAGATGTTTGTTTTTTTGTTTTTGTTTCAGGGGGTATTTTTCATATAAGAAAATGGATTTAACGGCAATTTTGACACTAAGATGAACATAAAAAATAAACAATAAAGGACAAAACGATTAGAAATAAAGAGCAAAAAGAAATACTCCATGTGTGCATATACATGTATGTATAAATGGGTACATGGCTAAAAGAAAACTGTCTATTTCTATGGTTTTATCTGTGCACGACCAGTATGACTGTATAATGTTTTACAGTCATAAATAACCTTGTTCCTCTGGGTGACCAGAGCGCTCTGGCGAGACAGAAACACTCACTGCTCACAATAACACTGATCAACCCTCAAGGCAGCCCTGTGCCGAAGAGCAAAATTACTGCTCACCCACTGTTACTCCACCAGTGCTCAGCCCCGCTCTCCCATTCACTGTGAACGGGTCCCCGGGGCTACTTTCAGCTCTATTTTAATCTCTTAAATAGCAGAGCAGGTGTGTCGAGCCCCCCCCCGTACGAGCATTGTAGCCGACGAAAAGCGATACTCACTTGTCCGATACCGCCCTGGCTTTGAGCAAGGCTGCTGTGTAGCATATTGTTGCAGATTTGGGTAAGCTAATATCTGTGGAGGAGACACAAAGCAGATGGGACAGAGGGGAAGGGGGGTGTTTAGTGAACATAGCAAAAGGTTGGAATTACAGGTGATAGTTAAGAACACTGCAGCCACCCGGGGTGGGGTGGGGTGGGGTGGGGTGGGGGGGTTGTGGATGAAGATGATGAGTTTGGGTTTCATAGCTTTGGGGCGTGTTTTGTTATCAAGTCTTATTTGAGTGTGATCTGCCTTTTTTCACCGATGTAAACACGACTCCAGTGATAAGGCTGACAGATTGTCCAGAGCTCTAAGATGACTGAATAAAGAGAGAGTGTAACTGTTTGCATGTTACAACACCTCTACCAGTGTGGAAACAGCTGCTGTACACAATGCATCTCGACAGATCTACGTCGGGTGTCTATATGTAGCATTAGGGCTGCAACTAACGGTGTTACATGTTTTATCAACTAATCTGCCCATTATCTTCTCTATTCATTGTTGGTCAATAAAATAGAGAAATCACCAATTACCTGAATCCAAACGTAAAGTCTTCCGACCAACAGTACAAAACTGATACTGTAATAAAGTGAATGTTACGGAAGCCCTGAGAGGCAAGTGATGGAAAATAAATGCATTTTTGATGTTGGTTTGTTAAGCTATATTACTGTCTTGTCTTTCTTTTGGCTAGAAATTAAATAACTTGTTGTTACATAACTTGCTAACACACTATACAGTATGTACCTTGTGTTTAGAGTGCATGGAGAAACTAAAACTCACAAACATGCAAACATGAATGCTTTTAGTCCTATTTAGAACATAAGGTAGTGGTGCACTTCAGCCTCCTGTGGCCGAAATGAGTGTTACAACAACAAATACTACAAAATTCACCTGCTAAAACTTTTTTCTTTCCCCCTGTTTTCACAGATAAAAAACAAAAAAAACTCAGAAAAATGATCCTGGCAAAACTTTTTTTTTTTTTCCTCACCTACTAAAACTTTTCACAGGTGAACTGTTTTGTTTTTTTAAAGGACACATTATCCTGTTTTTAAATCATAAATACAGGAGAGAAAACAATTTAGATCAGACTTAGAAAATGAATCACCAGAATATTGTTTTTCTCATTTGCCGCCCAGGGCTGGGGTTTAGTGACAAGTAACTCTAAGTATTTGCAAAGTACTGCTTTGTCACTGCAATCATTGGCAGTCGTCACCCAGATGATATCAGTATCAACAATTATGTTCTGTGTTTTTCATATGAACATAAATAAAAGTATTAAACTGTGTGTGTGCGTGTCTCTCTCTCTCACCGTCGTACTTGGCCAGAACGGCCTGGACGTCGGCGTAGTTCTGGAGCTCTAGCAGTGACTCCAGCAGGTTCTCGTGGATGTTGAACATACTGAGGAGAGGGAACTCCTTCATTAACTGGAAAACACACAACTGTTGTTACATGTAATACCGGACAGGGGGCGACACATGCACAGTCAGCAGACAAGAGCTTTGGGTCATCACTATGCAGTTATATTGTCAAATTTAAATCTGAGTGAATGTTGAAAATGAAAACTTTGTGTGATTTTTCTGACCCTGATGATTAAACTGAAGCCTTTTAAACTTTAAGAAATCAAAGAAACAGCTTCCTCTGGCAGGCTGTGTACTTACATCTCTCATCATTTTAACTGCTTCTCGTGTTCGGCCAAGCTTTCTGGAGCACATGGCCAGTCTTCTCTTTATGTACACCAATACATTGGTGTCTCTTCCTGGTGGAGAAACACAAACGCATGATGTAACACACACGGATCGTTTTTATTGTCCACATAATGAAATCGGGAGCACGACGAACCAGTTTCAACCTGCAACGCTTCTCTGAAGCTACTTATCAGACATTTACAGAAGAGAATGATCAAATTCTCCTGCTGCACTCTGACATTTTAGCCAGCAGAAGAAAAGTATTATTCTCATTATTACCAGTATTGATTGAGGTGAGTATACTCACTGTGCTGGGCTTCATACTGTGTACCGTGATGTTGGAGCTGTTGGCTGCGGCGATAGCAGCCCTCTCCGGCTTTTAGCGCCTGTTTAAACAAACGTTCGGCCTCCATGATGGTTGTAGCTTCTTCCTCCGCCAGCAGGATGTATGCTGTCGCACAACTACAGGGAGCAGAGGAGGAGCAGCATCTGTTAACCAGGAAACTACAAACTAACTTATCCTTATGGATTCATTCATTAATTTAACAACACACATTATATACAGGGGGCCTTGTTTGTTCACACAGCATAGCATCTCTGTGCTATGAAACTGCTTTTACGCCTCGTGTTTTTGTAAGCAGCATCTGACAGAGCACTGATCAAAGACTTTTTTTTCCCTCTGAGTCAACCTGCTGTCACGGCCTTGATATGAGCTGAGAGCAACATACAACGCTGCCACAATTCCTCTGCACTGCCTTTGTAGTCACAGACGCTACTAAAAATAAAGCTACGCTGCCGTGAAAACAAGTTGTTTTTGTTGTTTTACAGTTTCCAATCTTTCAGTTTATACCACATTAAACTCTACTGACCTAAAAGAAGAAGATTATTTTAGATTTGGGGATAAAACCAAGGTTGTGAGTTAATTTTTAGTAGCTTTTGGTAACAATGATGTTTGACTCTTGTTACGACCAGCTCGCGGGCCAAAACAAAGAAGGGAGATGTACACCAGACTTAGCAATAATAAACTGAAATGTATTAAAGTAAGAAACAATAACCTCTCTAGATAGTTCATTATAGCAACAGTGATTAGCAGCAGTGGAGATCACTCTTTGATTAAACTCTCCATATTAAGGCCATAAACTGTGACGAGCAGTGAGAAGAAAGCAGTGTATATTTAAGGGGTCATGAGCAAAACAAAAGCATCCTAAAAGGAAGTTAAGATGCTGTTTCAGCATCTTAACTTCCAGATGTACCAGTCAGATACCAGTTTGATGGCAGCAGCTTCATGGTGGAAGCAGACGGCTTGCGACCTAAAGATGATCTGGTTTAACCAGGAGAGGAAATCTGGATTAAGAGGGCAAAAACTACCGTCGCTGTGCCATTAAACAAGCTCCAGTTCCAGTTAAAACACATTGCTGCACTGCTGGTCTGCGATGTATGAATATATTGAGCTTCATGAAAGTTGAACAAAATGAGAACAAAAATCAATCTGTGTTTTCTGGATGAATGAAACAGGAAAATTAAGTATTGACGGGGGGCATAATTCTTTTGATGAGATTCATATTTCTAAATTTCCAATTTAACATGTCATAAGCTCCAATGACTGATCGTTTTACTGGGTATCCCCATTATGATTAATTATCACCGTTATTAGCACAGACAAATGTATTTTAATTGAACTTGTGCTTCCTTATATTAACACCTCGACTATTTTAAACGACAACCGACACTCCTAACTGCTCGTCTCACAATAGACAGTTATTCTGGAGACAGAGAGGGAGACAAAGAGAGGAAAATAAAGAGGAAGTGAACTCACTCTTCGAGCTCCAGAGCTTCATGTGCTGCAGAGATGCGAGCCTGTGGGTTCCTCTCTCTCCATGCCTTCTGCATAACTGCCACCAAACACACACAAAGAAACATATTTAACCCTTTGAAAACAGTTGTTTGCATAATCCTGTTTCAATTGCTCTAAAATAAAAACCATCATAGTTAGAGCATTCATTCTTTTTGCATCTGAAAGCTGAAGCTTCTGTCATACGTGTCATCACGTTGTACGCTCGTGTCGCAAGTTGATGACGTCGTTACGTTACATGCTGTGCAAAACGTGGCGACAACATGCGGTGGCACGGTTTTCATTTATGACAGTGTGTCAATAATTGTATCAGTCATGGTTTATTGACTTACACAGCCTTTTAGCTTAGGTTGTACAGATTTTAGGGATGTGAAGCATTTGAAGATACTCCAAGAAATGACATCACAATGAGCAAAAATACCCATTTCTATTGCAGAGTTCAAAGGGTTAAGATGTCACAAGGGTCACATTATAACCTGTGCACACAAATCAGGATGCATGTACTGTATATGCATGAGCATGCGCTGGCTTACTGGCGTCAGCAGGCCGGAGGTGGTCTGAGTCGCAGGTGAAGAAGGTCTGATGGTCTTGTGCCGACAGGTTCATGTCGTAGTACGTCAGCGGCTCTCGACCCGTTACCCACGTATACCTGAACACCAGCACAGAGGCACATTCATCATTAGCAAGCGTTCCGAGCTGGTTTACTTGCTCAGATGTTAGTAAGATGTTACATGTTGTTCAGATAACTGGACATGAGTCACGGGGCTGCGCTGACTTAATGGGAACTGCACTTGACTGAGATTGGCCGACGCTAAGAGCTGGAGCTCAGCATGCGGGTTTGATAGGTAGAGAAAATGACAGCATAATTACAACACGAGAAATGGAAAAATGGAGGATGAGTCATTAGGAGGAACGGGAGGCAGATCAACACATCAAGCAGAGAATAAAAGGAGAAACGACAGAATAGAAACTGATGAGAAGAAATCAAAAGGGAGAAAAGAAAAAGAAATCTGAAAGAGGAAAAATAGATGACAGAAAGCACAAAAACAAAGAGGCGGAGGACAGAATGACAGAAGAGAAAAGAAATGAAACGTGGAAATAGAGGCAGCTTTTTAAGAGTAAAATTCAAGCACTTTCAAGGTACCTAAACCAAACATTTTTAGACTCTCGAAGCCTTTAATTGTTACTATAAATGTCAGGAGACAACAAACAAATATGATGACGGGATCGTTTCATTTTAAATATTAAAAGATTTTTGGTTTCCATGAGAGATTGTGTCGATGATGAAACACCAGATTATATTTTTAAAAATCAAGCACTTTTCAAGGTGCATATTTGAATTCAACCATATTCCTAACCTTGAAAACATAACGGTTAAAATTAAGCATTTTCCTAACTTTGTATGAACCCTTCAGAGGAAAGGAGAGGAGACAGAAAATATATTTACTGTAACTGAGGAGAAAACGGCAAACAAATGACAGAACGTGAAGTGAATAAAAAGAGCAAGGGAAGGAAAACATCAAACACATATAAGGAAGACAAAAAACAAGGCCGGAGAGTGAACACGACACTGATTGGGAAGACAAACGAGAGAAGATCAGGCAGCGGGAGGAAAAAGAAAGATAGTGGAGGCAAACTGAAGCCCCTGACCAGCCGGGGGTTTCAGATGCAGGTACTCACCGATTATATTCAGCTCCACGAAATAAATTCAGCGGATTTCTCCATACTTTACATTCTGCGGGAGGGAGACAGAGAGAGAACAACACTGGCGATGAGCGTCAAGGGTAAAGTCGACACTGAGCCTCCTCGGCGCACTTCAAAGGGCTCGGCTGTGCGTTCTCACATCGGCCCTGCAGCTCTCAGACTGCCACAGCGACCTCTTTGAGAGCACAGCTGACAGCGAAAAGGCCTTAAAACTCCTCAGTGACCAAACATGCTTCTACACAAACCCTCGCTGCTGTCAGAAAAACAGCCACGAGCAGCTTCTTTCGGCAGCACTGAACAGATGAATGTAGGATACAGGATTTAACAATATGCGGTTTTGAAATGTTGATACCAAAAATATACGTTTGCTAACAAGACAGGGAAAACTCTGGTAATTTCACTTATCAGTTTATTGATCATAAGGAGTACTGCTAAAAAAAACACATGTATGATGTGTCCTGTGGCTCCGGAGCAGCTGAGATAAACCCTGATGATGTAATCTGGGTTACCAGCTTTGGTATAGAGTATAGAGTTATAGTATAGAGTTTTACACACCTGAACATTTACCAGGAGGGAAGGATTTGAGTACAAGATGCAATCCTGATGCATTGTGGGAATTGTAGGATCCCGCACTTTTGGAGCTCGATCCATACTAGGAACTACAGGTCAGAATATCCTCTGCTATGATTGATTTTGATCATACTTTTTTAAATTTGTCTCTCACAAGTCCCCAAACGTTAAATTGCTGAATTACCCCTTTAATAGTGACTATTAGGGCTGCAACTAACGATTATTTTCATTATCGATTAACCTGCCAATTATTTTCACAATTAATCATTATAATCACTATAAAATGTAAAAAAAAATGTGAAAAATGCTCGCCACAATTTCCCAGAGGCCAAAGTGACGTCTTCAAGTTGCTTCTTTTGTCCGATCAACAGTCCAAAACCCAAAGACTCTTCATTTATTGCCATAAATGACAAAGAAAAGCAGCAAATCCTTGCATTTAAGAAGCTGGAACCAGCAAACGTTTTTACAATGATATGGGCGACCCTATAGCTGAGAGGTTAGGGCGCAAACGCCCTGAGCAGCGAGTCCCCGGTTCGATTCCCGGCTGAACGGAACACTTGCTTCCCACACTTCCTGTCTATCTACACTATCAAATAAAGGCATAAAATATCCCCAAAAAATAATCTTCAATGATATGAAAAATCAAGCAAATGTTTGGTATTTTGCTTTGATAAATAACTTTAAATGATCAACTATTCAATTAATCAACTAATCATTTCAGCACTAACCACAGTTAGGTCTAAATCATACCATAGTTACACACTTCCATAAGAAATACTGAAGCCCACCGATAAAAATGAAGAACTATTTCATGAAGACATGTGGAACCACATGAGAATCAATCCAGTCCCACACACCTATAGAATTTATGCTGTACTACATTGTTTAATTTCAAGAAGCTCTGCAACGATTAGTCGATCGAAAAAGAACATTTTGATAATCGATTAATCATTTGAGTCACTTTTCAAGCTTCTTAAACGTGAGGATTTGCTGCTTTTCTTTGTGTTTTGGACAGTTGGTTGGACAAAAGAAGCAATTTGAAGACGTCACTTTGGGCTCTGGGAAATTGTGATGAGCAGTTTTCAAAATTTTTTGACATTTCATAGACTTATCTGCCGATTATTTTCACGATTAACTGTTTAATCAATACTGAATATAATCGTTAGTTGCAGTCCTATGACTGAGCACTGAAGCGACTTCACGTCATGCCTCCACAAGTCCAACAACAGGACCCTTTGGAAGAAACTTGCAGGGACTATACTGATGAGCTGAGGTTAGACATAATCACCATTTGAACTTTAACTTTCATGGCTGCCTTGGCGTGCTAATAATAAAAAAATGCTGCTGTAAAAAAGCAGGCTGAGTCATTGAATGTGTGCTGCATTATGAATGCATGCGTAGAATAAATGTTTTCTTTTATCATCTGCAATGGAACCAAAGGAATTATTCAACACTAAGACGTCTCCTCTTTTGAAATGGATGAATTTCCGCGGGGGAGCGAATACACATTCAAAGAATTAACTGCGATCAAAGCGTCGCTGGTGTAGAACGGGAAGCCAAGAAGGCGCTAAGCAGAGCTCACAGAGTGACGGCGGAGGAGACTTTCTTAGATCTCCTCGACTGCAGTTCAACGAGTACACTGTCAGGGTTGGGGGTTTGATTCCCTGTGTAACTCCAATAGGTGGAGTACAGCACTTACAGTAAATTTCTTCTTAAAAACATACTTTTATCAGAACAGAAAGTTTTTCCTATTTTGCTATGCTATGTTTCTTTACTTGATTTTATTTGTTTGTTATATAAAATCTTGTTATCCAATTTTCTATTTAAAAAGGTATGCACTTAAGATATTGTACAGGCTGTATATAAAAGCGTATTAATACTGTATGTTTGGGAATATTACACCTACTATACAGCTAAAAAGCTGCAAACTTGATGTTTGAGAATGTGTCTAAAAAGGAAAATATTACACCAATATATTTCACAAATGCAATGTTTGTACGGTTGTATTAATTCACTTTAATTAAATTTTAGCAGGGAGATTGATGTACCATCTGCTCCATAAACAGTAAGAACAGAACAGAGTGACAGCACTTAGTGAAATATACGGGTATATTTTCGGTTTCACAGCTGGAAGCTACACATTCAAACAAAACTCATCTGGATGAAGTGTTCAAATAAGTCGCTCAGTCTCTAATTAAGTGTCAATGCACCGATTCCAAAAACTCTCACAGGATGGCATCATGTATTCAAGTCTTAATGCTCTTTATTGCATTTTAGTGTTAAGAGCGGTCTATATCTGCAGCACCAAATTATTTTGATAGCAATTCTATAAAAGAAATAAGTAAAAACAAGTGTGGAAGCCTCTCCCAAAACTACACATTTAAATTAATGCTTTCATTGGCGTCAGCAGGCCAGTGGGATTTGTGTCAGTAGAGTGGAAAGATTGCTTTGACATTTTACAACATTTTGGCTGTTTAGTTCTCCTTTGTGAAGTTAACACAGCAGAACCGGAGTGAAGGGGCTCTGTATTACTTGAATGAGATCCAGAGTGGAAAAGGCTGAAGTGAGCAGGGACTCCGAGCCGGCCCTCTGCAGCAGTTAAATAAATAGATGGTCATTACGGTGACCATCATAAGACCCATGACGAGTATAACATTTAAAAAGGCATACATTTTTTCAGTTCATGTTGTTCTTATTTTTTATTCTTTGGTTTGTAAAACAGTAAAAACATATATATTTTTTTAAAATAACATGGGACAAATCCCCGACTTTTAGGTAGAATGTGAGGCAAACTTCAGCTGTGTGTATATTACAGGGTTCGTACAGCTTTTTAAGAGTAAAATTCAAGAACCTTTCAAGCACTTTCAAGGTACCTAAAGCAAAAATTTCCAGACTCTCGAAGCCTTTATCATCACATCTAAATTGTTGCAATAAATTCCAGGAGACAACGGGATCGTTTCATTTTAAATATTAAGAGTTTTGGTTTACATACGTGATTGTGTACATGATGAAACACCGGATTATGTTGAAAAATCAAGCATTTTTCAAGGAGTATATTCGAATTCAAACATTTCCTAACCTTGAAAACATATTGGTTAAAATTAAACATTTTCCAAACTTTCAAGACTTTGTACAAACCCTGATATTAACATGTTTTTACTAAAATGTACTCTGGTGTGAGTGATACTATTCTGCCACAGTACTTCTGTTAAAATCAGGTTGCTGTTTGCACTGATGCTGCATACAGTTTTATAAAAGTGCTCTTTTGTCTGTATAGTGGGTATTGCATTCTATCAGATCTTACCAGACACACTTTGCCGATTGGAGTCGGCCTCCCCATTACTGGTGTTGGAGTTGCTGGGGGAACTACTGTCCACTCCGCCCAGGAGGGGGCGCAGGTGGCTAACAGACACCTGCTCTATGAAGGAGGTCCCATATTTCCGGAAATACCACCACTCAAATATCTGAGAGAGAGAGACAGAGAGAGAGAGAGAGAGAGTTGCTTGAGTTTAGCTGAAAACTGAAAAATGTCTTCTCTTTTTGCACATACTTCTCTGAAATTAGCACCTAAAAAAGTAATTTAAGTCTGAAACACAGTGGTAGCAAACCTAAAACATCCAGCCACTTTCAATTCAACCTTTCATACAAACATGCAGCCCAAAGTGCTTCACATAGCAAGATTAAAACAACACAGACTAAAAATAAAAACAGAAATAGAAGAATTTGAAACTACAACAATAAAAGAATAAAATGTTGAAAAGAAATAAAAGTAAATAAAATAAAATAGAATAAACACCAGGGATAAAACATAACTAAGGCTATAACATTAGCCAGATTAAAAAGACAGGTATTTAATTTCCTTTTATGCATAATGCAAATACAAGAGAGAGAGAGAGAATACATTCTAATATCCAGAAGCAGTGTGTTCCACAGTTTAGGGCCATAAAAACAGGCCGGTACTGTCACCGGTACTTTTATGGGACACATAAGGAACATTTGATCAGGCTGGAACATAAAATGAAAGAACATCTATGACGTAAGGAGGAGAAAGGTCATTTAGAACTTTGAAAGTTTTATCAGATATTTCAGACAAAACAGGAAGACAATTACTGGCTAGTAGACAGCTTAGAAAAATAGCTCGTCAGCTCAAACATTTTTGTTGTTGTGCTTAGCTAATAGCTAGTGGCTATTCCCCATCTGCTTTTAACACGTATTTATGATCTTAATCAGAATGTGGACTAGACTACTTCAGTGATTAACGCAGTCTGCATCAGTGGGTCTCAGCCTAGTGCCACAAAGGCCCAAGAGTGTGCTTCTCCAGAATTTAACCAATTACTACCTCCGACGTGAGAGGAGGAACTCATCAGTGAAACCTGCTGCTTTGTTGGGCTGGAAATCTGCAGACTGTCGGGTCATGGAGACACAGGTCGGAGAGCCACTCAGTGAGTCATCCATTAATCTGCATGTTAAAGAGTCCCTGAACCCCAGACTGCTCCCACTGCGCAGGGCAGTGCCTTGGATGTTTTTCTTTTCCTACACTGTTTAAAACCTGATGGGTTTTATGACTGTCTGTTATCTATGTCTGTTTTATTGTGCTGCCTTTGTGAACGTGAATTTTGAAAAGTGCTCCATAAATACAGATTATTATTGAATGGCAGCTCCACTGTCATCAGTATGTGTGTGTGTGTGTGTGTGTGTGTGTGTGTGTGTGTGTGTTTGGGTGAATGAGAGGCACTTTAAAACTCTTTGTTGTGCTTTCAGGTTAAAAGCGCTGCATAATGTAAGTGCAAATTACCTTTATGTCTTGCCTGTGTACTGGGTGTGAGCCTCACTCTCCTTTACACACTTGTCAAACACACTTGTGTTTGCTAGTTTCAAACACAATATCTGCCCCATCACGCTTCCCCAAATAAAACCATTTCAACAATATGTGAAGGTTTCTGGTTTGATTCCAGGCGAGGAGCTTCACAAACACATATCGAATATCAAGAAATACTCTCCATATCCTAAACAATTACCATGAAATCGCCTTATAGCAAGGCACACCCAGCTGCTCTGACGAATGCTCCTAAAACCTGAATAATAGTGGCAAACAAAGGGAAGATGTGATATCACATTTTGACTTATCTAGAACTCTTCGGGGCTTATCTAGAACTCTTCAGTGGAAACCTACCTAATTGGGACATAAACATCTATTCCAATTACTGGGAAATGACCAGAATCGCTGCTACGAAACCAATTTGGCTTCCACATTTCTTAATCATCTCACAGAGCATGTGCAGAGCTCAACAGCTTTTCTAAGCAGCCTACACATTGGCACAGCCCGCAGGGAAGAAAGAGTGAGTTAATTAAGAGAGGAGCTATTTTAAAATACAGACCAAACACTGCTCCACAGTTGGGTGTCTCTGTGAAGAACTTGAAAGAGAGATAAAATACCTGCTTTAGTAGGAATAGCCTTGCCAACAGTTCCATTATACTGCTTCCCTGCTTTGATGATTTCTGTTACATCTTTATTTATTCTACTCATTTTTGAATACAGACATAAGGAGGCATGGCACTCTTTGCAAAGCTGTACATTGAGGGATAGCTGCAACAAAACCACATCTCAGAAATGCAGTACACCCAAACATGTTTGCACTGTTTTCCTTCTCTAGAGCAGCTGAGGGAAACGTGCCTTGCTGCAATCAAATTAACTGTGTTTAATGCACAGAGATGGGGAGCTCTAGATACCTTTATCCACATCCCGCACGAAAACACCCCCAAAATGTGTTCTCAGTACTTTGAAAAGCACTAAAAACATTGAAAGTGTGATAAGCCAGGAGGATATACAGTGACAGTGCCAGAGGCTGCCATTTCTTTGCAGCTCATCTTGTGAAAAATCAAATGAGTATAGATTTCCTCTCTCTTCAGCTCGTCGTGGCCTCTGAACCTGTGGTTACAGTCCTAACAAATTACATCTTGGGCTCATAAAGTCACCTAGGGAGCCACATCGGAAAATTAATTTTCTCTTTTTAACATCATGAATGAGAATGTCAACGAAGAGTGCACAGTCATCAACCTTAAAGTGTGATTTTTACTTTTAGCTGATGCGCCAGAACAAGGCGCAATGAGTAGAACAGCAGGAAGATTAAGTACTGTTGTTATTAGCCAAGAGTCACACCCACTTTGTTGTAGCAGTGTAAAGTGCATCGAATAACAATTATTCTCAACAAGTGATATCTGTGCTTTGTGAGAAAACATCAATTATTTACTTGAAAGTCAGTATTGTTACTTCAGTATTGTTACTGCTTCAGTATCACCAGATAAAGACTGAAAATAAGCGTTTCTTACCAATATGAGTCCTGATATGAGGGAGGAAGTGCCCGTCAGAGCCACGTAAAACTTGGGTGTCAGGGTGTTGAGAAACATGCTTACTGGAGAGGAGACACAAAAAGAAGAAAGACAGATGGGTTAGAGCTTACTATTAGATACTAGAAAACCTCTCTTCTACACCAAAGGAGGATACTTTAGAACAGCCATTCTCAACCAATGGGCCGGGGCCCAATGGTGGGCCTCAGAGCGATATCACCAGCCAATCACCACACATCACATCAGGTTGAGACAAACGGGTTTTGCCACTGTTAGCTAGCTAACGTTCCCTAACGTAATGTTCGGATGCAGTGACACAAAATGGATAGGTTTTTGAATTGAGAAAGTGATGTGGGAGACAACTCTGCACCAGTAAAAGCTCCAAAGCGTGTGGTGAGGAAATATGACCCTGAATACATTAATAAAGACATCACAGTGTGTTGAATGTGGTGAAATCCTGTCAATGAGGCGCTAAAACCATCGAAGCTCCAGAGACACTTAAACACTAAACACCTGTGTTGTTAAGGTTTTCTTTCTCATTTTTTTTTTGGGAAGGTGGTCCTCGGAAATGTTTTAACAATCAGAAGTGGGCCTTAAGTTACAAAAGGTTGAGAACCCCTGCTTTAGAAAATACAGTTGTTCAATGAAATGCTGTATGTCTACATAAAACTGGGTCACGTCTACACAGGAGACTAGTAAAGACTGCAGGAAAAACATCAAAAAGACTCAGTTGACTCAAGGACATTTTGTGATTTCAAGACATGAAACGTGTCATACTAAAACACGACATCTACATGCAGGATTTGGCATTTCCCAGAAAGCTCTACACTATGGGGACCAGGGTAAGCCTCACTACAGAGTGAAGACGCACTGTGGGCAGAAAACCAGGGAGGAAACTGAGCTCAACTGGCAACCTTAACTGAAATCCAGTATTCACAAGCAATTTACAAAATTTTTCAAACTTCCATTGGAAGTTTATGATACCTACACGTTTTGTTTAGCAAGATGATCTTCACAAACGAACACCTCTTTTATGACTTTTGAAGTGTAAATGCAATCGCCAGAAGTGAAAAGCTAACATTAGGCTATAAACCTTCTAGACCTTTGAGTTACTATGAGTAAGAATTTGCCTCATTTCAGGATTTTATTACTCATTCCTGCAGCACTCTGTTATCAGCTAAGCAAACAGCCTTGAACTCGAGTAAGAGGCTACAGATTCTACTACACTAATAAGTACACGCAAGTTTAAGTCTCACCAGTACTGTCAGTGACTATAAAATGTGATAGATGTCAGAAACTATTAAAAATGCAGGGAAGTATTATAGGTTTAACTTAACAAAAACTGTAAATCAGCCCTCATCATCCTTCAATCCCTTGACAGTAAAGTCAGGTTTCTACACAATTTTTTTCCTAGTGCCAGTAATATCAGATCCTGTGAACTGGAAAATTACAACTCCGAGTCAATGATCCATATCCACCAAGCCTTACAGTATAGAGCTGATGCGTGCTCCTCTTAAACACCAGCCACCACCATAATTATGATACATTTTGGCCATTAGTTGGAATGTAGCCTATTTCTATTCAAGCAGCAGTACTTAAGGTAATGTATATATAGGTAATGTAGCAGATTATTTGGAGTTTTTCCTGTGCTTCTGTGGACTACATTAATAACATTGAGTACTTTGTCGCAAGTTAGTTTCCCGTCCTCACTGTTGGAAGGAATGAGTGTGACTAAGGTGTTTTAGCTGTAATACTAGGGGTATTATTATGCTTGCAGGATGAAGCAACACAACAGTGTCACAGGGTCCTCTGCTCTGCCATCTGTTTTTTGTGTTTTCAATTCCACAAACATCCCTGAGAAAAGAAATCACTGATTACAATAGTGGCAGGTGATATTTGGAGCTGTGACCTTTCTATTCATTATCTGATAAATGTTTTTAGTTTAAAATATAACAACACTAGAGGGTTTTTCAGACTGAAATTCTTTCTTTAATGGATTATGGTTTTGAAGTCCTGCTTCTGTGCTTTAATACTGGTCACGTTAAGCTGCATGCAGGTAAGGAAGAGCCTCATTTGATAGATGAGGATTAGCCACAGATATCGGAGCTTCAAGGACAAAAAGCAGGTTTAAGTGACTAAGATAACATAGCAGGGACAGCATATAAATAATGATCAGTTTAGAGAGATTAACTGCTAACTGACTTTAATAGTCTGCTCAGATCAGCAAACCTGGAGGCTTCAAGTGGGAGTAAAGTTGTACAGTCCACCTGGCCAAAAGCTTTATTAGTGTTTTCACTTCCAAATAAGCTGTTTAGATAAAATGGTTAATCTGTTTAAAACCAGTCTAAACCAGTCACAATCACTGCATTCCCAAATGTCAGCAGTGAAGGTGGTGAGTAAAATGTTCTCATAACCGACAGGAATGGCAGCCAAAAATTTCAAAAATATAGCACAGATTATAAATAAAAAAGAAAGTTCCTTTATTGTGTGGGACATTGCACTCCATTCCATTTTGGTGGCCTGCCAAAATGTACCATAATTTCTGCTGATGGCTACGGGTGACCATCCCCTCCTACATTTGGCCAAAAGTTCAGGGATTCTTTGAGCTGTAGCAAATGATGCTAGACTGATAGACCATTGCATCTGAGTGACGGCGTTGGGTTGTCATGTTAATTCCCTATAGGAGTTACATTGGCCCTATTAACACTTGGCATTAACATGAGTCTTGGGTGATCTGATCACAAGTCAACAGTCCACACCTGGAGTCTCCACATGCGTCACTCGAGTGACCACTTGTGATCGAATCTCACTTCCCCGCTCTCCCCATCATTTGCAGAATTACTTCCCTTTCTTGCCTAGTTTGCCAGAAATTAAAAGAAGAAAAAATGTTCAAAGACCTTGGTACGTGGGCAAAACCAAAACGATACAGACTGGATCTATTTGTTGGAGGCAAACCTAATATTCAAGATGTTTGACGCACTCGTAATATATCCCCATTTCTTGTTGTTTTGCACTTTAATATGACGCCGTTGGTCTGAGCAATCGGATCTCAATGTGTCCTAATTGCGTCTTGGGTGCATTCACACCTGTACGCAGATCTGTCCACTTGTGATTAGATCACCCGAGATGTTAATGCCAGGTGTAAACAGGGCCAAAGACCCCCAACTCAGATGAACCCCAGCCTCATACCCACACAGAAACACACACGTGCATAAACTAAGTGCAGCTGGCCAGCTATTCATTGCTGTGAAGTGCAGGCTCTCGTCCAAGCAGAAAAGGGTCTTTGAGATTGGCCTGTGGTCAAACACGCCTAACAGCTGCTGTCAGCCTGCATTGATGAGAGGATACTGCTGTCTGGCAGGACGTGGACTTTTTCATCTTTGTCAAGCCAAGAAATGTATCCATAATTGACATACGGTCTATATTCACCTAAAACAATATAGAAGGGTGGGCATAATCTAAAAGTCATAGATTTAATTTCCAAAACTATTAAAGCTTTAAATGCATCAAATAGCTGATTTTAGTGATGAAATTATTAGTCTATCAATCAAAAACATCCTGATTTTCTCTGTTCTGTATCATTTTAAATTGAATACGTCGGGGATTTGGGCCTATGGGCAGACAAAACCAGCCATTTGAAAGTATCATACCTTGGGCTCTGGGAACATGTGATGGGTATTCCCCATCTGGAGACATTTTATTAGCAGGGTTGCATGATTAGAAAATAGATTCTCTCTTAACTGGATGTCCTGGAATCAAGCACCACAGACAAATCATTCATCCTCCTTGTGTAATTTAATTACATATTCCTCGGGGAAAGTTATAACATGAATTTCCCATTTGGAGATCAACTGAGTATCAAACTCAAACTAAAATCTAATCAAGCCTTAATGTCACACAGTTAACTTTAGAATCAGAATGAGAAGTCTGATAAGATAAATAAGATGCTCAGGTGTCATGGCGACGTGGATTAGAGAGATTACCATATAAGCAGAATGTTTTTACAGGATGTATAATGCTGTAAAAGGTAAATGGACACTTGGCCCTTTTCCAGGACCCTTTTATGTGACTTTATAGGAAGTCCTTTTAGAGACCATTTTACTAAACTTTGTGGAATCCATTCATTTGTCATTATGCAGTTCAGTCTACTATGTCACACTTCTTCTAAGACCTCTTCTGGATTCTTGCTTTTCTTGTTCGAAACCCACAAAATAACCCATTTACAATAAGACGGAACAGAGAAAAGCAGCAAATCCTCACATTTGAGAAGCTGGTATTTTTGCTTGTTAAACGACTTTAACAATCAATCAATTAATTGCAATTAATTTGTCACTTGATTCGACTACTCGTTTAGTCAACCGGTTGTTTCCACAGCGCTGGCCTTGCTTAAGTCCAACAGATATTTTAAAGGGAGGAGACTACTTGTCGTTCACAAATTTTCATTGCAAACTGGTGACCCTTTATGCCACAAGTTCACTTCTCTACCTCTTTGGCTGATCCCACTCCTGTGAGTTTATATTGGTAAGGAGGCAGCCAGAGAGCATGTTGGGGGGATAATGTGATGAATTGAAGGGACAAATTCTAACAGACAGACTCAGGACTAAATGTCACCAGAGACAACAGGAGATGTGACCTTTACTGAAGAGGGGACTGTCGGCAGACTGCTGGCCTGACCGGAATGATAAAAGACACACACTGAGACACACATGAACACGCACACATTCAAACATACAATGACTCTCATTAATGCACAGTCACACACACATAAATCTATGTCCTTTAACTACAAAAGAGAACAAATGAAAAGTCTATTTCATTCTGTATTAATGAAAAACACTTAACCTTTTAGCATTACTACCACTATATTTCTAACAAGCCTGACACATAATCTGCCCGACAACAGATATAATGTCTTTGGTAGGTGAAAGTGACACAGATTACTTTGACATTTATCTCCAGTACAGTCATTGTTGGAACAAAAGTATTTAAGACAGAATATTGACCAACTCTATACAGTGAAATCACAAAGTATTAGGACAGTGACACATGTTGTTAGCTTTGTACTCCAGCACTTTGAATATGAAACAATGAATATAAGGTCAAAGTGCTGACTTTCAGGCGTAATTTGAGGCTATTTACATCCACATCAGATGAACCATGTAGGAACTGCAGCCATTTTTATACAGAGATGCCTAATTTTATGGGCAATTATGCATATTTTGTTATATATAAGTTTACACAAACTTTTTTAGACATTCATTTTAATATTTGCAAATGCTTTGCAGTCAATGGCTGTGTGAGGTCTCCAACCCACATACATCAGCTTTGATGGTGTCCTGCTCATTTTGGGGACTTTTTGTCTTCAGTCTGGTCTTCAACAAGCAAAATTGTCTGTTTAGATTGGTGAATTGAAAGTCTTTGAGTCCTACAGTGTTCACTGATTTTTGATGTGAACCCCCTCAAACACCCTGAAATTTTTAATAGTGATCATTTTATTTTACATCCAGTGTGCTGGACTAGAGACAAAACAGTGAAAAGACAGACTGAAAACATAAAGCCAAAGCTACACAGAAATAGCTCAAGACCATCAATGTTAATGTACTACAGTAGCCAAGCCAGAGTCAAGACCTCAATGCTGCAGCATTAGTGGAACTCATTTAACAGCTGTACTACATTTGTATAAGCAAGTTAATGAATTCCTTTTGAAACGCTTTGAAAACAGTGATGAAGTGGTGAGTTTTACATCTCACAAATGGAGCTCAAATGTGTTTGCTACAGTATGTCATAACCAGGTTGCACAAAAGGGCGCTGCTGTGTTGCAAAACTGAGTCATGCTGTAAACTATGGATTTAATCACTCATGTTTAAAAACTGCTACGTGCACATGAATGGCTTTGGTAAGATGGACAAATGAGTAATGGATTGGTATCAGAAATGAAAAAGTGGTATTGAGATATTTTCATTACATTTTGTTGAAATTATTCTAAAACCTATTTGCAACCTTCAAGTTTCAGAGCAGAAAGTAGCCACAGCGGGGTGTCCTGATCATGCAGAACTGCTGAAGGAGATAAAATAATGTCAAACATTAACATAGGAAGCAACGTGTGAGTAACATGAGACAACGTTGGGAGCTCCTGCAGGCCGCCTGCATCCTAACCTGAGTTGTAAGTTACTCCGGCTCGGCTGCTCATGCCTGAAATGTTTGTTGGCAGGGCCGATTAGGGAGCGCTTCATAGCCTGGCTCATGTGGCTGGCTCTGACTGATGGGACTGCTAGCAGATCCTGTCTGGGTCTAACTACCTCCGCTGACCTTGGAGCAAGGCGGAGTGTAGCCAGCATCTGTCACAGCAGCAGCAGCTGGTAAGTTAGTCTGTGTGTGTGTGTGTGTGTGTGTGTGTGTGTGTGTGTGTGTGTGTGTGTGTGTGTGTGTAACATGTGTATTGATATTGTGTACAGTGGCTCCGCATGTGTTTATACGGTTCTGTGCTGCTGCGTGTACATTTGTGTTTGTGTGTGGGTTAGTAAGGTATGCATAGGCGTTTTCTGGACCAAACAGTTCCTGAGAGGAATGGTCCTCTGGGGAGCTCCCCCAAGAACTACATACCTACAAGGGCTTTTTTTCTGTTTGAATTTGCACCTCCAATAGGAACGCTGAGGTGACGTATGCTTGCCGGCGGTTGGTATACCAACGTCACTCACAATGTCACACACAAGATTTTCATATTTTGCTTTGACAAGTCAAAATCGCGTTGTATTTCCCCCGGTCCATTATTTAAGGCTACTGCTACGACCTGTTACAGGGTTTTTTAAAGACACCAGTTGTCGGTGCTGCATTGGCTCGTGTTTGACCAATCAACGTACAATTACGTCACTCAAGGTTCCTCTTGTGCTGGGAGAGAACCTACTCTGAAGTAGGAGCTAAAAAAGTCTCTCAAAACGGTGTTCTAAGAACTACGATCGAACACTTTAGGGTAATTCCAGCACTGTTTACTGCTCCTCTAACTTAACATGAGAAGGAAATACAGACAGAGAGAGAGAGTGTGTCATCCAAGCACTGAGAGAGATAAGGGAATAACTCAAAATCTCTCATTTAAAATTCTGCAAATCTATTTTGGGTGCCAGTAGAAGTACTTCCAAACAACGGATGTACAGCCGAACTGGTACTTTTTCCCTGGTGTGCAGAAACACAGAAGAGATCAAAGAAATACCAGCAAAATCTCTGCCAAGCACACCAGGAAATCAATCGAATCCACAGTTGCGTTAGGTAATGCAAAACATCCCAACATATAAATATAGAAGCTGACACACAATAGAAAAGTGAGAATCATCCTAGAATTATGTGACAACTGCTTTGTCTAAGTGGCAAAAAAATGCTGCCTAAATTACAAGATGCGCACTTGGAAGAGAGTGACGGCATTAGATCGCAGTTCAAAACTTTCATTTTATGTTTCTTGCAAAGCATCCAAGTATTCAAAATCCACGAGAGCATTATCTAAATGAAGACTTTACAGTCGAACACTAACAATGGGAGATTAAAAAACTGGCTGCCAAGAGAAAAGAGATTACGTAAAGCTGCCACTGCTTTAAAAAGTTTCTTTGTATTCGATTCTCAACGAGAGAATATTATCCTGAATTTGTAAAAATGTTCCAAAATGTTTATCTTATCTTCAATGTGATCTTTGATGCTGCCAGAAAGTGCAGGTACTGTGTTTTTGCTGGCTATAAATTGAGAGGTAACTATTTTTATTTATTTTATTGATTCGTGTTGGTTTGTGACTAGAAAACAGCAACATAATAACTGTTGTCCAAGATTTGATCTCTTCAGTTTGTAACAATTGTGTTTTCACTGTTTTGTTCTGGTTTTTCAATGTCTGTGATGTATTTTAAATTACATGCAATGGACAAATTGCTTTGTGGAGCCCCGAAATGCTTTGGCATTATGATAATTTCCCTTGTATGCCAATAAAGCAACTGGAAAAGAGAGAAGAAGAGGGAGGGAGAGAGATGCATTTATTCATTTTCTTTACTTGCTGGCAGATGGATAAGGCAGTTCCTCTGGCTGTATTTCTTTCAAACAACAACTAAGATGTTGTGCGGGAAGCTGCAATAGCTGACACAATCTGTCAAACAACCTTTAATTCTTAATTTTTTTCCATAACCACAGAGAGTAAAAGTAAACAAAGAAAACAAACATATGGGACATGAACGGAAGACAAATGCAAAGACTGAATGACATTCCCTCTCCCTGCTCCAGGCTTAATCTAGCTCTGCTCAACAAGCCACTATGTAAACACAGATATCTGCTTCAGCTAGTGTATCCCTCACACACACACACAGATATACAACTAAAACATAAAGAGGCGCACACGCACACACGGCCAGCAGGCCTTCGCCCACGCGCTGAGCAAACCGTTCACTTCATGAATATCAATACAAAGTGTACAGGGCCACCTGCTGTATACAATACAAAGGCCATTTGCAAGGGAAAAGATCAGAAACACAGCTAACGTACAGTTCCTGACTACACACAGCATGTCAGCAGCAGAACAATTGAAGCAACACTACATTACTTACCCTCCATTCCACTGAAACTTCCACTAGAGCCAGAACAAGGCCTTTTCGTCTTTTAAATAAAAATATCTTATATGGTAAGGACACAGTAAAAGGGAGTCCCTCTTCCACAAGAAATCACGACTGTGTTTCTCTACTGGCTGTCCACATCCATACAGCAATCTAAGCAGCAGCTAGCTGTCTTTCATAGAGCACATTTACTAGTGGGGGGGCCCCTGATCTGGTTTGTTTTTACTTGATTGGCTGCTTTGTCTGTGAGTGACAGCAGGCCGACTCAATCATAAGCCAGCTCTGTCTGCCCTTCCGCTAGTAACCCAGCAGAATAAGTATTGGGGGGGGTCTGTAGATACCAGTCCAGCCAATCAATAACAGGGATTTTAATGAAGGGGGGTGGAGGCAGGTGCTCCTTAGCCTCCTCCTACAGAGGTAACCATGACAACCCCTAAATGACCCTACAGCAGAATGAATATAGGAGCGTCCTCGGTGCAGATTTACAGATAGCCACGTCTCTGTCCTTCAGGCCTGTGATTATTATAATGGAAATATTTTTTATTTATCCAGAGAGCCTTCCTAAGAATCCATTCTGTTTTTAAGCAACAGCTTGTTTGACACTCACGCAGTTACACACATTTACTCCTAGCATCACAGCCTCAGTGTAATTGGGGGTTAAGTGCCTTGCTCTTGAGCCCATCAGCAGCAGTTGTTGGGGGAAAGGGAAACATTATTATTTGCTTTTAACGGCAGCAGAAGTTCCCACTTGATCTATTAATTAGGTCCAGTGACCTTCTGGTCACACAAAGCACTTTCTTTCTTTCTTTCTTTCTTCAGCTTGCCGAGATACTAGAGGAGGAGGATGGACGAGAGGCCAGTGAAATTAAATGGCTGACAAGGTTAGCTGCAGTTCTATGTTAGCGTTTGAACATGATGATGACAAATGCGGTGATTCCCTCTACGAGTTCCCACAGAACCGATTCAATTATCATTGCGCTTCCTTGAAGATCCACCAAGGACAATTATCATGCAGCAGCCTTCACCAACAGCCCTGTAATGTACCCCTTTTGTAGAAGGCATGAGCAACAATACTATTAACAAGGGCTGAGAGCACAGTTCTGACTGAATGAAGAGGGTGCAAATTCAAATTTTAAACCTCAATTTTACAGTACAATCAGGAATGAAAGGAGTGAGAGTGAAAGGTTTTTGGAAGAAAGAGATATAATAGTGAGATTGGTCATTACTGTGTTGAGGTTATCCCAGCATGTGCCAGTGACGAGTGTTTAAATCCAGGTGTTTACACTTACAACAATACTAGAAATGAAACCTGCAGTAGTTGGAAGAGTGCAAACACCAACACAATGACAAAGTGAAAATAACATTAAAGACGTGTCAAATTATGGTCTCCATAATTTATTCCTCCTTTCCCAGAAGACCTGTAATTTGAACACAATCAAGCAACTGAGAAATTAGATGTCTTCTCTGATTTGTCAGAGAGGAACAGGTTTCCAAATCGCATGCTTTCCTTTTCTTCCAACTCCATCATAGTGGTCTGCCCCTTAAACCCACTGTTAAATACTCTCCAAGCAGACAGACCTGCATCAGCCAAATAATATTCTGTCCTTACCATGCACCCCTGGGTGTTAATCATATTCAAGCTCTGCAAGCTACCCAAAAACTCCCTTTTCATCAGTAGCCAAGCACACATAATGATTATGGCAGCGGGGATACGCCAAGAACAGTGATGTTTTTATTCCTCACCTCGCCCATCCACAGCAGAGGGTATAACTCATCTGACTGACTAACTGACACCAGTCCGCTGCGCTTCGTTGGTTTATGTGGTTAGTCGCATCGAGTTCTCTAATCTTTAATCAATGCTACAGTCAGGTCTCTTACTTACTATGTTATCATCAGGGAATATTATTATCTAGACAAGCAGGGATTTTACAGTTACCAGGGATGAATCTCAAACTCAATTTGAGTTTTAAACTCTTAAATTTGAAATAACAATTGCACAGAAAATGAATGAAAGGAATATATCTAACTCAAATGGATCTGGAACGTTAAAGCTGATGCACATATTGACAGTTTGAGCCAAAGCGGCACGCAGAACACGAGTGTTTGTCATTTGTTGCTCTGATGGGAATCAACCCCCTACTGAAATTCTAGAATTGGTTGTCCATTGCTTAATATGTTGAGTTACAAAAAGAAAAAAAAACGTACTCTTACAGAAATGTATCAATATCCATAGCAAGTGGGGTGAGCGGGCTGAGACCGAATTCAAGAGCAACAGAATGACCTCACCTCCCCTGGTCCTGGCCAAGCCTATTATCATTAAAACTCAAGAGTCTCAGCTCTGTTACTGTTGGCACGGGCTGCGGACCGCTGAAGTTATGGATGGCAGCGGCAAATGGCCTGGGAGCCGGTCCTGTTTGCTGAATAGTTTCACAACCAGCCTTAGAACCATATATGGAGATTTTGAATGCCAGTAAAATGACTATAGATGATGTAAAAAAACGTTTCCAGGTTTTTCTATTAAATAGTTGAGATCTAGTCTGAACAGTCTGTGGTTTAATTAATCCTACAGCTCTGAATGATCAAGGCAACAGACCATCAAAATTTAATAACAGAAAATTCTTCAATTTTCTTTTTTGGACAGCTGCTCCACTGTTTTTACAGTGACAAACACTGATGGTTTAAGAAATGATCCACTTATGAGGCAGTAGATAAACATATTTTTTTAACTCAAGTAAATTTAATTTAAGGTTACACTGAATCACACTTATTTTGTTATTACACAATAAAGGCAAATGGAAATAATATTTGCTGCAGTCATACCTGGGGTCACTCCAAATTAATCAAAATTTTAATTAATTTAGCTTTAAACATAAATAAACCTTCTTTTTGGCGGACTCTTTCCAATAAAGCAATGCCATACAGTATCAAGGAGTTTGTAAGTCTTTAGTATGGATGTCTCCAATCAGAATGGGAACCCTAATTCCAGCAGTGATGGTGACTGAGCAACTGCATGTAAACAGCTTCACAACCAGGTTTAAATTTCCTCTCTTAAAATGTGTTATTGGATGCGTAACAGAGCGTACAAGCTTAATGGAGAGATGTTTCCAGATCTTGCATCTGCTGGGTGAGGATTTAGGGTCAAAGGTCATGATCTGAGAGAATACATTAGTGTCTCTTCAATGGGATGTAATATAAAGTCCTTACCAAAGATCCTTTCTCTAAAATAAGCCTCCTTTTTGGCTCGCTCAACTTCCAGCCACTATAAGAGCTTGAGACAAAAATAGCAGAAGTCAGCAGTTACCACAGAAACCCGATCACTCTGCCGTTTTGCCATTCCTGTCCCTGTTGCTGGTTACCACAGCAACAGGGGCAACTGGTTGCCGTCAGAGTGCTGTTTGGCGCCATTTTCAGTAAGCACCTTATTCTGCTCATGGGCCCCGACAACACACAACCGGGAGCTACCTCAGCAAGACAGTTTAAATCCCATTAGTGGCTTATCGCTGCATTGAAAGATGATGTGATCTTGTCAGGCAATAAGCACAATCATATCCAGCTTAAAAAAACAACACAATGGCCACTGATATCACTTATACAACGTTTGAGTGATATGACTAAGGTATGGCCTACAGCAATCCACCCACAATCAAAACATGCCTCCATTTGCCAATTGCATTTCCCTGAGCTCATCTTCATCCTTTATCAGGCATACTGTTAGCGATCTAACATTAATCTTACACAGGAATAGCCTGGTCTACAGTTGGTGTAGAGTTTGTGGACCAGCATCACTCTATTTTAGGCTGGAGATGCCCTAGAGGACTTATAAAATCCTCACTGATTTTGAAATTGCATCACACATGTAACACTGCATATTATAGATTATGTAGGCTCCAAACTGTAATGCCCACACCAGATGATCAGGAAATAATGGTTCCACATACATAATGATATAACTGCAATCACACAGGAAGTCACGCAAAGCAATGTGGAGCAGTATTAATAACACGCATGTCAATGAAACATGGTTATGGATTGATATGGATTTACAAAAAAAGAAGAAAAACAATCAATATAGTATTAGAGCTACAGGTGAACCAGTCTCGTAAGCTGACATTTAATGTGGGACAGGAACCCTGCATTATTAAACACTGAACTAGAACTAAAACTGAACTAGACACCACTTCAGACCAACGATTCGCCACAAGACGAGTTGAAACTTGCAACTACTTGCAATGCGCCAGTCTGCAGCGTTCTGAAACCCGCCAGTTTTCAGACTTGTTTTGTAGCTAGATATAATTTGTAGCATCTTAAACTATAAATGAGGATAGCAATAGTGAGTTACTTGCTACAGTTAGATTTCTAGTATTGATGAAACGGCGAAAACATAAAAAAAAACGAGAGGGTGGAGATGACCAGCTGACTTCGCTACGAGCTGATTGGCTGTTGAAAAAGGTGACGTGCTCTAAAACCAGCCACTGGTGCCCTGACAAGCTCACAGGCGCATCAGTCGGTTTGAATAGAGCTGAGACGGGCCATATCACACTATTGCAACTTTTCCCATGTTCATTGTGCAATGTTCTAAAATGATTTTATCTCACTGTGAACCTTTGGTCGGAACTACAATTTAACTAGACATTTAGGCCAGTTCAGACCAAAGATTCGCAACTAGACGAGTTGAAACTTGCAACTACTTGCAATGCGCCGGTCTGCAGCATTCTGAAACCTGCCAGTTTACACCAAAGTGACGAGACGGCATATCGTTTCCATAGCAATGACTATTTGTACTTCCGTTTTAACTGCCGGCTTTTCAGGCGTTTTTTGCAGCTGGATATAATCTGTAGCGCCTTAAAATATGAATGACGATAGTGATAGTGAGTTAGTTCGATGTGTGCACTCCCTGCTTGGTACAATGCATGCTCCCTGCACAAGAAATATCCAGTGTGCGTTGACATACTACAAACTGTGGTAACAAAAGCAACACAGGAATGAACTACAAGCTTGCCATCACAGCACTCCGGGGTTCACAAATCCCAATGGACCCCTCCACCCACCTAAACATCTAAGAACTTATTAAACTGGTAGTAACACTAACGAAAAGAGTGCTATGTCACTGTTGATCCCTTCAGTTCGCATCAATGATAATAGGATCTCTGTTCCTCTAAGACAATTTGACATCAGACAGTCAATAACCCTGGCTGCAGTGCTGAGTGAATGGGCTGAGGTGCATTTAATTTAACTACAAGTCACTGGTTTGAATCCGACCTGAAGTTTGTGTAATCAGTCATTCACTTCCCCCTCTCTCACTTTCTGTCACCGTTCGTTGTTTACTAATGATAAAGTTTAAATGACTTTAAAAGACAAAATCAATACCCCTTCAGGCATCAATACAATCTTGTACCACCCAGGAAACTGCAAGTACTGACCTCCATTTTGATAAAGTGTAGGCTTATTGCAGAGCTACTGAATCAGCCATTTTTTCTCATAACATCCTATCACCCACAGGCCAAAGGAGAAAAAACAAGATCGAATGCAGTCGCCATTTATCCAAACCTCACAGCTGATGAGGTCAAATGTCTATGAAATGAGCCCTGTCAATGTGTGTGACAAGGTAATTGCATTTACCCAGAGGTGTGTGAAGTGGGTGATGTTTCTGCTCACACTGGTGTCAGGAAGGTATGTTTTTTAAGTCCTGCTGGCTGTTGAAAACAGGGAAATGGCTAATGAAGGGCCGCTCTTTAAAGTCCAACACTAAATAAAATCCTAGAAAGACATCACTTCCAAAAAGCCTTAATAAAAGCTTTACAAATACAAAAAGGTACACTGTGTGCTATTCTGTCATCCACGGACTTCTGCTGCAATTTCGAAGCACCACATATTTCTTTACATTTGATCTATTGTTGTAAAGTTTTTACAATTTTATTCAAATGGTTAAAAAAAAAAATTTTTTTTAAAAACACGCAGGGGTCTGTTGATAGATCAGTAAATATGTTAGCTGAAGTGTAGATTAAACTATCCTATACGTATTGTCAAATACACTTATATAATGATACATAATCTTGGAGGTGATTCTCTACATTTTCACTCCCTCTACCATTATGAGAAAGTGGGAACAGAGTCCTCTCTGTTTGGTGCCAGAAAACAATTCGGCACATTTCCCACCAAACCCAAACACTGACACACAATGTCAAATGGATCACAGAGGTTGATAGAGGCTGCCATGTTTTTCTCCAGTGTCTCAAAATTAATGTGGTTATGGCTTATTTTTAGACGCTATGATACAAGCAAATACATAAAAGCTTTTACAGTTTAGCGCTACAGAGTGAGGCAGAGCAGAAGGGACTCTAGCCATAGATGTGAGTGCTTGCAATGTTTGTTACTCTCGATCTGGACATACTTGAGACCAGAGTTGGCTTGTTAAATTCACAAATCTGATACCCCTGAGGTACAGGTTCAGGGTCTTCCTCAATGAAACAGTCTGCTGTGGTAGACTTGTGACAATCCAGTTACAAGAGTCTCTGTCAAAGCCAGGTGGCTAGATGACTAGCTTGACCAATGTGATTGTGATGATAGCAAAATATCATGATTTGGACCATCGCAATGGAAAAGCTCATCATAAAAAGGGTAAAATGCTCTTAAACTATGAAAGAAATAACGGATAAGGTAAGTCAGAAGATTTCAAGACATCAGCAGCTCATACAGTATAAGAATAATCTTATAACAGGGGCTCCATTTTTCGAGACAATTTCACCGTCTCAAACAAAAAAACTTTCTGAATGTGTCCAAGTTGATTTCCTGTTGCAGTGTTTTCCGATGCAGTGTTTGCCGATAATAAACTTGGACCCAAGCTGTTTCCTACCAAAGCAATTCCAATGAAATAGCCTAGAAATGGGGCTCCACTCACTTCTGAGTGTTTCAACAAATACTGGTAAGTTGATTACCCAAACCTAAAGAGTTGAATGGGCATTATGTTTTTGCCCCGTCCATTCTGTCTGTGTCTATTGCCAGAGACATCTCAAAAAGCTATGAATGAATTTGCTCAAAGCTGTGTGGAAAGAAGAAACTGCTTATTTTCCATGACAATCCAACATTATACAGGCATATATTCACAAGATTGGTTGGTGGTGACATTGGTGGCAGCACACACTAGGTGTGATCAAGTTGAAACAAGAAACTGTGGGATTGACTATGTTTCACATAATTCGTGTGGTTGAGTATATTTTTGTGGTCACAATGAAAGCACCACAAACAGCAAGTTTACAATAGCGCTGAATAATCATGGAAACATGTTGACAGTCAGCAAGCGAAGTTGTCTCTCCGAGATTACATTTCGGCCAATGCGTTTCCCGCCTCTTTTGCTCTCCACACGAACTGTTTACCTGCATGCAACCAAAGCCTGCTCAAACGTGATTGGTCAATACTACTCGGACTACAAACGGAAACCAAAATGCTTCTAATACCAAAATCTTGTCCCTTGTCTACAGATATCCGTTTATAGAGACACATCGCCATTCTTCCTGCTTATGCCTTATGTCTGTATCCACTTTTGTCTTCTTAAAAGCTCAGTTTTTGGGTTCGGCAGCTTATAAAAATTTAGTTCTGGGTTCTTTACCCTGTTAGTAGTGCATCCCACCACACAGCAGCTTTTAGGCATGTTTCTGTTGTTTGCTAGCAAACCGAAGTGACAAGGATGCACCTTCACGCAATACAAAGTCAATGGAGAGCGATGAATTATTTTCCCCTCTGGTGTGGGAGGGACTGTCTCTATAGAGAATAGTGATCATCTGCCATGAACAGTAATTCAAATGTCTCTATTTCTTAAACGCAGTATTATAAATATGAATACTGCACTTGTGCACTCTTTTAAAGCAGATGCTGTAAACTGTTACTCATTGGTTCACATTCATTAATCTTCTCTGTATCTTGTGTATTCAATGTGCCCTTGGTGCAGCACCATTACCATTTAGTTTTGTATTAAAATACTGCACGGTTATGATTTTCTAGCATACCTGTATCACACTGCACACATGACAAAATGGAGAAACTTACAGCCCTCTGCCAACATGAGAGAGCAGTTTAAGAGCAGCAGGGGGGCCTATAGGCTACAGACAAATAATAAAAAAGGTCACAGGTTCCATCTCTGCTACAGCCGATGTGTCCTTTAACAACTATACATCCTGTATATAAACTTTACATCTCTGAAAAAATACTGTGTGAACACAAAATGATTCTCTAATTTGTAGGTAAAACATAAAGAGAACGGGCTCTACTCTACCAAGGTTTTAGATCTCTTTGAATGCTTTAGTACCAAAATCCCATAAATGAATAAGTGTGTTGGGTGAGCACTTCTAAATTTCTTCTTTTACTTATCTTCTATTCAATCTATTATTATTTTTTATCTTTTTCTATATCCAATATCCTATTCTATTCAAAAGCAAGTGTCAGGTAAAAAAGATGTTCATCTAACATCTAAGCATGAGCAGAAATTTTGGAGAGCTCACCATACACACTTACTGTCTAATTTGTTATCATTAATTCTTTACTTTGATTACTAAAGAAAGACAACTTGTAACAGAACATGATCCCAACAATTATACAATTTCATCAAAAGAAAGGATCTTTCCAAAAATGATCATTACAAATGTATGCTTTATAAATTTGCCCGAAACATTTCAAAAGTTAAAAACAGACCCAGCAGGCTGAAGGCACCGAAGACACGCTGCTGTCAAACTGACTTAGTGAAAGCATTAAGTTTGACCCTCAAATGACCTCAGATTTTGGCAAGAATTCAGAATCTCAGACCACAAGGACGAGGCAACCTCAGCCAGGCTTTGGTGGAATGTATTATGTGATCTGTGCCAGGCTGCACTCCCAGAAATACTCCACTCAGCTGTACATTTCATAAACAAAGATCACTGCTCAGAGGAGAAGCGGTGCATGACAGCTTTCCATCACTATAACAGCAAGGATGCTAACACGCCACAGTGTGTGCTGCTGAAAATAAGTTACTTTTGGCCCAGACTGTGTAGCCAATGACAGAATCAATTAGAGCGGCTCAGACTTCCTCGAAGCATTGAGCAGGTAGTGGAGTGAGGCATCATTGGTATTGATCAAAGTGAAAGGTTTTCTTGAGAGGGTGGGGTAGAGGGGCCCGTAGACGTCGGCCCACCTACAGATCAACGCTACAACTCTTCTGAGGGAGGTTAGGAGCTGCACCGTGCTCCAAAGACACACACGTGCGCACATACTTACACAACGGCAGTATGCTATGTTAGCTTCGGTAGCATCTGTATGGCTGGAAAAGCTACCTTACTGAAATCGGACAGAGCCGGGAAAAGAAGACAGGGGAGGCTGATGCTTCTGGAAAACGATGCAACTCCGGTGAAAGCATCCATCTTCTGATGTGCTCACTCACACACACGCAAACATGCACAAAGACACGCTTCAACAGCGTTCAACCGGCATGCCATTACACTGAAGAGGACTCTGAAATACATACAGACAGGAGACGGTCGCATGTACACACACAGACACCCAGTAAGGCTGAGAGTGAGAGAATGCAAGGCAGGCGGTAAAGCTCAGCGTGACCAGCTAGCTTGTAGTGCCGACCCTGCCTGCTAAAATGGTAGATCCCAAATTTCTCCCCGTGCGATCTGCCACCAGCAACCATGGAGGCAAAACAGGAAGAAGAGAGGACGGGAGAGGAGGGATGCAGGACACCTAGCCATTTCCTTTTCCTCCTCACCCTCTGATAAAACACACACATAAACACAAAAAGCATAGACAAACACAGAGGAGGCGGGAGGATGTTGGTGGTACTTACATGAGGACTCTGTGCCGAACATGGCTGGGCCGGGAGCTGTGATGGAGAGGAGGAGGAGGAGGAGAAGGAGGAAAGAGAGGAGAGAGAAAGGGGAGGGTGAGGGAGAGGGAAAGAGAGAGCGAGAGAGAGAGAGAGAGAGAGAGAGGGGGGAGGTTGATGAGCAGGCGGCTACACAGTGGGGGTCATCAAAGCAACACAATGCAGCCAGCCGGCCGTCGCTGCTTCCCAGACGGCCAGATGCCCCAGCTCCGCTATCCGTCGCTGCTTTAAAAGCCCTCCTCCACACACACACACACACACACACACACTCAGTTAGTCCGGTCACAAAACAAAACAAGAGGCCTTGTGGAGGATTAAATCAATAAATAAATATAAAATAAAAACCAGAAAAATCCTTCACAGCCAAGGCAAACTGTGGTCAAATCCAGACGCGGAGATGTGGTTGTGGCTAGCTATCGCATCTCTCCTCTTTCTGCAGTCTATGTCCTGCTTCTCATCCTCTCCTCTCCGTCACTCTCTCTCACCTCTCATTCCACTGTAGGATTTACTAATGGAGAGAGAGAGAGGCTTTCCCGGGGAGAGAAGGGGGGAAGTGAAAAACTAAAAATCTGGTGAAGAGCCGCTGCCGCTGCAGCCGCTGTAAGACAATAGCTATGCAAACAGAGAGTGACGTCAGAGCAGAGGGGGGGAGAGAGAGAGAGAGAGAGAGAGAGAGAGAGAGGGCTGTAAAAAAGACTGGCGGACTTGTGCTGCCAGATGGAGAGAGAGAGAGAGAGAGGGGCAAGGAGGGAGAAGGGGAAAGAAACAGGGAAAACCAGGAGAAAAAGGGAGGGGAAGATGGAGAAAGGGGAGTGCAAGAGAGTAGAGAAGGAGAGATGGAAGGGCAGGAGCAAAAAGGGGATGAATAAAGGAAGGAGGAGGGCAAGAAAAAGGGGGAAAGACGTGAGAAAGGAGGAAGCAAAGGTGATAAAAGAGGGAATGAAAGAAAGAAAGAAAGAGAGAAAGAGGGAGGGCAAGATGGAGAAGGGGGTCAGATAAAGAGATACGGGGGGGGGGG
>LKNJ01000532.1:0-57400 GCA_002120245.1 Maccullochella peelii
AATAACAATAGTGTGAATGCTGAATCAGCATTCCCACTAAATATTATAACTTTAAGACATGTTGTAACATTGTCACGCAATAAACCAAAACTGACCTTGAAACGCCTTCCGATATGCCAGACAGAATTTACATGATTATGGAGTTTTATAATGGCATGACCCCTCTGCAAATGCCATGGTGGAACTGTATTACAGTGACTCTGCTGTACACTTCCACTCTGTTTAGTGGGCTTACATCAATCCTGCTTTGAGCTGTAATGATCTGTGTGACCAAATGATGAGTGTAGAGAGACAGCAATGCAGTTATGCAACACAATGCTGCTTGCACAAGTGTCATCTTGAACTTATCTCACACAGGGAGGGGGACACATGATGTTAATTAGCTTGAAAACACAGAACAGTTTTTTTTCCCCATTACCTTCATCTTTTACACGCTTGCTAAAAATAGTCCCTGCAGTATGATCGAGGGGATTTTTAATTACAACAGCATATGTCCGCAAATGTTTATTTTTGTTGAACTTTTTAACTGAGTAGCCAAGTTGCATATTATCATTATTACTGCTGTTTGTGTTCAACCTTCTCTCTTTTATGTGCCTTCTGGTCATGATGGATATTTTCATGGACCAATTGCTCATGGTTCTATGGATAGCATGAAATTACTAAATCCATCATGAGAAGCAAAATTTGCACACAAATGGGAAATTTTTAGCATCCCACTGCTATATCATGTCAAATGCTTCAATAGAATATCAGTGCCCCTGGTTAGATGGTCATATCATATCTTTCTCTATCCATGGGAGACTGTAGCTTGAGTAATATTGCATGACATTCTTCCCAAGCATTTAACAAGGACAAAATTACAACACCATTAATCCGAATCCAGTCAAACCCACTGTGTTCTTGAGGTGAAAAGGTTTATCCCCTAATAAATGAGGAACCAAGCGGCAAATCTTGAACTTGGTTAAGTTAATAAAGGTTTATCAATAGCAGCAAAGACAAGTGCTGAATGCAAACGCTCCCTATCAGTCGTGTCCCTGCAGCAGTTGGTTTAGCAGAGTGTGTGTGTTTGGAATCTTAAAGGCAAGGATCCAGACACATTATTGAATGCCACTGAAGGGGTCAGAGAGGAAGCTGCACTGAGAGGGAGCGATACAGAAACATTCAGTACACTGTCAGTAGTTAGTGCCATCGTCCTGCAAAACTGTGATGGGGATAATTTGCCTTCACTCTCCAGGGAAAATCATTTGCATGTGTCTGGTTAATCCGTACCTGTTTCCCTAATTTGTGAAAGTCAAAGGATCCAACTCGATGAAATCTATGAAGTGGAATTTTCTGTGACAAGTGGTAGTAGGGGTGTTGCAGCAGTGCTTAAAGAATGTGTGACATTGGGATTTGTATGTTTCATACAATAAGCTAAATAAAGGAATTATAGCAGACAAACAGTAGTATCTCTATGTTGAGATAACTTAAGAAATGTTGATGCTAGTTTAGCCTACATTCAGACTGTGCTGGATTAGCTTCCAGGCTGAGAAAAAGCAAAAGAATTGAAATGCAAATAAGATGGGGATTACTGAGAGAGCATTCACTCTACTAGAGCCTCCTCCATTAATGGGTGAAATACTGGTCACATTTGAAAATAGTGTCTAAGCCTAATGATTATTCTCTATTTACTTACTTTTGTTTATAGCAAGTTAATAACTGACATGAACAAATAAGAGAACATTTAGCACCTTGCTTGGTAGATTACTCAGAATACAACATAACAACTGCATAATGATCCAATCAAAGCCAATAATCATTCCCATTATTCCACACACTCAAGTAGTGCGCTGTGGCAGGCCGTCCCTATTCCCTAAACATGTTTGCCCTTGTTAGCATCAACCTGAAAACATATTAGAGCTGACACAATATCAGTTAGGGAAGTAGCGTTTTCTCCCTACATGGATAAGGGATCTATTTGGTTATCCGATGAGTCTTCTTTCAACACAAAGAAAATGATGCTAAATGAGAAACTGAATCATCTCAACTTCAAAAGCATGCTTCCTGCACACCCAGGAGTGTGAAATTTGTAGCTGTGGGGATGGGAATTTGTAGCTGACTTGAAAGTGCCCAAATGTGAATTCTCTTTTATAGTTTTTCAGATCAGTAAGGGGAATAGGAGATGTGTTTACTGACTCTCCTCTACCTTATTAAAATGCACTTACTGCCCTTGAATGTGTTTCTGTTAGGTCTGCGAATGAATTATATTGTTGGAAACATTGTGTACTAACAAAATGTAAAACAATTTTCCTTAAATATGTTATTCTATGCTAAAAACTGTTTATCTGAACACAGTGATGCACACCTTGCATTTATATTAATGTGAGTTACATGAAAATATTCCACAAAAAAATATCAAGGATACATGGGACTATTTCATCAGTCAGACATAATGTGCAGTTTCCTAAGTAGAGAGTGCCCTCTGCTAGCAAACTGTAAGCATAGCACATTGCTCTATCCATTCATTCGCTTCTCATTCATCCTGATCAGGGAGCAATGGCAACCGAAGTGTCCCTTTTCCCAGCAGCTTCCTCCAGCTACTCCTGGGGGATTGCGCTCCCACGCAAGCTAACAGATGTAGTAGTGTTGACTGAATTTGTCTTTCCTACTGCTCATTTCCCTTCCTCCCTTTATGCCACTTGTGACTTAAAGGAAGTGAGGGAAGGAGACAGAAGTGAAGAGAATTAAGACAGTTGTTTGCTGATATTATCAAATATTATATTATCTATGTCCATTACTGAAGTCGTCCTAACATAAATCTTCAGTCCAATAACCAACTGTATTCAAAATTATGTCTTATTTTCTACTTTGCATTGTACTGAATCAACAAAGAGATATTAAGTGTATGGTGCATATACTGTATAGGCTGTACAATTGGCTATACCTTTAGCCTTTACACTGTAGAATTTTCTCTGAGTGGGGAAATTCAGATGACCTGAGAGGATACCCAGCTTTTAAGAATGCTAGTTGTGTCTGGGCATTAATGGGCATGCCATTAAAAAAATCTCCCTGTAGGATTTCCTTGTCTTTCCTTCTCCTAGTAGGAGACCTTGAAGCCGTTTTTGTCTCCCACAGTATTAGGACAGCTGGCAAGATGGAAGCACTAACATCAGTTTCTGGGTCACAAAGGAAAGTGGGAGGTGGGGAGGGAAAGGAGAAACATTTTAAAGGCAACACAACACACCTGTAGTCTCACCAGCGTGTCCTTACCCCAAGGTCTTATCCCAGCTTTTTCTTCAGGGAGTAACAAGGATATCCTGCTTACAGATGTTCCCGAACCTGGATATGATAGTCAGGAAAAAATAAACACTGCTTTTTTATACTTTTTTTTTTTTCAAATTTGGTTCATTGTTATGCATTTGAAAGCCTATAAATAAAACAATGTCCACCAACTAAAAATGTATTTTGTCTTGCTTTTCTGAAAAGACCAAAGTGGACTTTTTGTACGTTTTAGTGTATGATTTCTAAAGCATACACTAGTTTGTAGATTTCCTTCATTCCAGGCAACCACTGATTTCCATTCATGACAATGCATTATAAAAATCAACTTTAATCAAAAATCTTGCAAAATCTTGAAAGATGCCTGAGCTGGGCTATTCACCACAGTAAATTCCAGTATAACTAGTTTTAATTTTTGTCTAAGTTATTTTAACCTTGGGTGGTAATGCATTTGAGATTGCCGACTCCTTTGAAACAGCTTATTTATGGTGAGTTTTGATGGGAGGCATCTCAGACCTTGGGCTGTCAAGCTGCATTGCATTCACAAGTTATGTTGTCAGAAAAATAAACCCCCCAAAACGTAAAATTAAAAAACATGATGTGAGTTTGTCAGCGCTCTACAATAAAAATGGTGCTGTTCAGCAACCCACTTTTGTTGTTCTACTATTCTTACACTACTTCATGTTTATACAAGGTGATAGAACAATATCCTAACAATTTTCTGTCAAAAAAAATCTGGCAATTTTTTTCTACCTCAAAAATACAGATAATAACACAAGCAGTGACGTCTGTGAACATCCCTAATCCTGCTGCAATGGCGGAATGAGAGATGACCTCCAGAGCAAAGTCATTTTATAACGGCTTGGAGGAGTCAAACATGGGAGCATCCATTCTATCCCAGTGTGAAAGGATTAATTTCCCAGAGTCAGTGGGGCTGTGACCAGTCTGTCATTGGGGATGCTCAGACAGTTAGTCAGAGGTACTGTTTACTGTTTTGTATCTGCTATATAAATCACATTTGCATTAAGGCTTGTCACAAAAAAGTGACAGTGGAATGTACTTTATGTCATAAATGCTGTTATACATTCTATTTTTGAATCCTTTAACATATCTTTTGAGCCTATCAGGGAGGAGTTTACACAACACTACAGTCATTTTGGGGTTGAATTTAATGGTAGTATTGCATTATATCGTACTGAAAGATCTTATTTTGTCCATCCTGCAAATAAATAAACATATTTAAAAAGAATGACACACACCAGTAAGGTGTTAGTTATTTTATAGGTTGTTAAACTACTACTACTACAATTGAAATGCGAGTGAAAGCTATAAATTCTGACAAAAATCAACTGTTACATAATTGTAGCTACTGTACTTTCAAACTTTATTTGATTTAGGGTTTCCAGACACTTTTAAATTACATTAAATAAATTACTTAAACACTTATTTTGTTAAACCATGTCAGTCCACCTTAATTTAACAAGGTTACTGCTTTGATAATCCATTGAGTGAAAATATTCAGTAAATCTTTTAAACTTAATAATAAAATGCATTGAAGTGTTATTTTTAAAATGTATGATGGCAGTCATATAAAGGCAAGCCAGACAAAGTCACCAATTACAGCTCCCCACAGGGCTTTGAAATAAGCCCGCCATTTAAAAAAAAATAAATCATGGGAGCCGGAATTGTTGAATGATTTTTATTTTTTTTTCCCATACGTTCATAGTCATCGTCATACCAATCTTAAACAAAAAGCTATTCAAAATGTATGACTAAGTTCAGCAGTACAGATGCCAATTTTGCTAAGAACATGAAAAGAACACCCCCATACCCTGTTTCAGCTTGTCTGGACAAAAAAAAAACCGCAAAAAAATGCATTGTGCAACATAATGTATTCGCCTCAAATGGGGAACTTAGCTCCTTATTTCCAAGTCTGCAAGAATAAAGCACGAGTCTGCCTGAGCTTTGTGTTGTGATGCAGTGAATTTTTTTGACTCCCCTTTGGTATTAAATTGTGACAGAGGATTTTAATCCTCTCTTTATCAAATTACATAACAGATTCTACTGTTCAGGAGCAGCCACAATACCAAAAAACAACATAAAAATCAGTTGGAAAGATTGACCTTTGACATGCAAAGCAGGCAGCAATCTAGTAACACTAGAAACAGACGCACTGACCTCTGAGAAAACCATCATGCATGAGTGATTGTGATTAAGTATGATGCAAAACATTGTTTCTCTTTACTCTTCTACAGATCCTGGAAAGCATAAGCAAATTCTTGGAAGATTTAAATTTACGTAAATTCAGAAAAGAAAACACATTCCAAATATCTGTGTGGTGTATCATACCACAACCTTGACCAGGACGGCGAGGAGTTGAATACTTTTTAACTTGCATTATGTTCGCAAAAATGTCACAAAAACAAATGTTTGGTATAAGAAATGTATTTTGAACTAAACATGTACAAAAAGTCAATTGTGGGCAGGGAAAAACAGACATCTGTCCATCTCCTTAACAGACCTTTTTCTCATAACAAACTAAAGACTGCACAGAAGTCAAAGTGCCTACATAAGTCTGCATTGCAGTCTGAGTTTGCTGTGATTTCTTTTGGCTCTTGGAGGTCAGAGAATCATTACGGACTGTAGATTTTGCAGTGCAGGTATGCCAGCTTTTCAGACCTGCTTTTCCTCAGCATGGGAAACCACTCCTGATGGTTAATCTCCACAACCCTGTAGCCTGCCAACTTCAAGTGCCTCCTCTTCATGGCATGAAGGCCCAACAACTGCCCTGAATGGTAGCAGTAGTGGTTCCTGCTGGAGACCTGGATAGCAAGTTTGACTGTGCCTTTGGAGTCTTGAAGGGATGAGCCTAGGCTACTGGGTTTGGTAAGAGCTTCTTTAAGGTCATTGATCAGGTCTAGCCCTGTGTCAAACAGTCTCCCACCTTCCCCAGGCTCTACTCGAATTACAGGCTTAACTGTAAGAGATGGGGTTAAAGGTTCTGTGGTGTTTTTGGTATTTGTTATCTGTGCTAAAAGTTCCTCAGTTATAGTTACTCCTATATTCATTCTCCCCCATTCCTGATGAGAAGGACATTTGGATGAACTGTTCTCTGAAGATAATGTTGCTGTGTGGGATGCTGGGTTCACAGGTACAGGCTGTCCAGTGGAGTCAAGATGTACTTCCAGGTCAATGGAGCGAGTGTGGGGCAGAATCATTCTCTTACATACAAACATCTCTCCTCCAAGCAGATCTTGCAGAGCAGATTCTGCCTCCCGAACCTCTGGTTTCTGGCACACGTCGGATTGAGCAAACTTCCACAGCATTTTTGGCACCTCCTGTCTCAGTTCATAGCTTAGCCGCGGGCCAGTCCACTGAGGCAACTCCAGTGCCACAGCTCCATCTAGAGTGAAAAAGTCTTTTTTCAGCTCCAGCTGTCTGGATTTCAGTGCTAAGTTGACAAAGTCAGGACTCAAAGCTAATGCAATTAGGTCCTCTGGGAACTGAGAGACAAAGGCCAGGCCTAGAAGACCAGTAAGCAGATGCTGTGGGTATTGCTGGAATTCAGCTTTCCTCTGTCTCAGGGCCTCTGTAAGGCTCAGATAGAAGCTTGGGCACTGATCTGGGAGAAACCCTAAAGTGCCAAAGGCCCAGAGCAGTTTGCATGAGTCTTTACTCCTGCAGTGTGGCACCAGTGAGGGAACTCTCTCAGCAATTTCCATTAGCATGTTGTCATTATGGTAATGCAGCGCTGAACAGGTCAGTGCCACATGCATCAGTCCCTTAACACCCATCCTGTGGGCCCGTCGAGGAACTTCCTGTGCCATGGCCTTCAGCCACGCTGTGTGATACATGTAGTTGAAACGCAGTAATTTCAAAACATTCACTATGGCAAAGTCACTCATCTCCTCCACAAAAGAGTGTGCCTTGTCAACAATACGAGTCACTGCACCCTCAGATAAAGAAGTCTGGGATTTAAAGAGCCCCAAGCATATAGTACCAACCTCCTCAGGGTACATCTGCTGTAAATGACGCATGAGAAGCTGCTCTACAGGATGGATCAAGTCTTTTGGGCACTGCCTACCCTCTCCCATTATATACAACAGTTGCACCAGCTCAGGGACCCCAATCACTCCCAGATACAGACGAACTGAATCATAGAGGTGCTGTAAGAACTGGGGGACCTGCCTCCCAATACAGCGCCATAAGTCAGCAGCTAAAAGCAACTGGTGTAAACTCATCTGGTTGGCCCGGCGGCTCAGCTCGGCCTCATACAGCCCGAGTACACTGTGGGCATTGGGCATGTCCAGCCACACAAATGACTGCAGCACCTCCAGCAGCTGAAGTGGAGTAAAGAGGCGAAGGTGTTCCACAGAATATCGGAGGAGCGTGATGAAGCGTTGGTCATTCTTCACTAATGACGTCATGTCTGGGTGCAAGCGGCTGAGCTCCGCAAAAAACTGAGACACATCAGATGGTGTCATGCTGCCCTTTAAAACCATCACTTTTTGGAGCAGCGGCAAAACCTCCTCCCATCCCATTGTGTGAGGCCGCTGGGTAAGGTCAAGGGTCATGGAGGCATACCCTGGCCGGCATTTGAGGAAGGCACGTGTGTCTACTTTAACATCTGGCGGTATGGGTTTTCTGTGGTAAAGTGACACTGATGGCATGTCGGGTTCGGGGCCTTTGTTGAAAGCTAAGTCAAGACGTGTGTTTTTTGAGCTAGAGAGATGCCGCGAGCAACTCACACTGTAGCGATTGCTCTGTTGCCAGAAGGAAGGTGCGAGAGTGGAGAGACACAGTTCATCTTCATCATTATCTGTTTGTTTCCGGGAAGTTTCAGAGTTCCACAAACAGTGATGATATGAGGAAGGGTTGTAATACAGCCTGTATCCTCTTTGGAGAGAGGCCTCCTGGTGCTGCAATCCTCCTTTATTACCCTCCTGATCATCAGTTTCATCCTCTTGTTTGACATACACATGCTGAGTCTGGGTAAACTTCTTTCTCAAGCCTGGAAGGTGGCGTAGCCTGGACACCCGTCGGTAAAGCACACAGGCAGCCATCAATCTGCCAGACTAAATAGACAAAGGCATGATTTTAAAACACAGCTAGCAAATGGCAAAATAAAAGTGCTATACTGTAATATGCAGTAATTTACTACAAAAGGCTATTTATTGTTTGTTTGGGACTGTTTTATCTGTAGATCAGTTTCACCTCAAATTTGGTCTGGGATGTCAGAGGCCTGCTTCTAAAAGAGAGTGAAATATAGACATGGAAATAACATTGTTTTGAGGCACTCAATTTTGATTTCAACAATAAAATCAAAGACTTTGTGTATGTTTAAAATATATAAACCTGTTTTGAATGTGTTTTTGTGCAGAGTATCTGTAGGAATATTCAAATCCAGGTAAATGCAAATAACTCTGTGGTTGTACACTTTAGCTGACATTTATGGAACATTACTGTCTAAAACCGTTGTATACCAAATATGATACCTGTCACAAATATCTAAATCAAATATTTAATTGTAAATTTCTAATGTAAGGTGTGCTGCCTGAAACACAGAATCCATGTTGTTTGAGCAAATTAATATATACTTAAAATGCAAACATCTGGGTAAGGAGATGTCACCTTAACTGGTGTAATTTTGCCTCTTCAATCTACACCATGAACTATAGCTGGAAGAAATAGCTGAGTCTATCAGCAATTTACAATAATCACACTGAAATATAATAATTTATTATGGCTGTGACTGTAGTGCCTAGCCATTTCCTTTAAAATTAATGTTTCCCTGCAACAAGATGACTCCCACCTCATCTTTTTAACTAGAAGACACCTTACTTTGTATAATTGTTCAGTGTTGTGTTCTAACATTCATGTTATAGCTAGTAGTTTGTCTATAAGTAAGACAACAAGGGACAGCCACATTTTAGATTGTGTCAGGCAAAAGGTAACGTTAACTTAGGCTTAAGGTGCTAGGTGTCCGGCACAATAAATTCTAAAATAAATCACATTACAAACATCTGTATGTCTATATCTGTATGTGTATGTGTATATCTGTAAAGGTCGTTTACCTTTACCTCTCCAGCATCAACACGGACCTGTTATTAACAGTCTGAAAATGTAAAAGAAAAAAAACCTCATGAGGTTATGAGGAGAGGAAGCAACTGACATGCTGCCATAGACGTGCTACAATTACACCGGAACTCAAGTATTCCAACCTTCAACATAAAACAACAAAGACATTGTTAGCTAGCCGATGTAACCATCGATGTGCTAAAAACAAGTTAATACATCGTGCTGTGATCTACAGAGTGTAATTCAGTGTCACCATTAGGTTCTATAATAAATGAGCGTAAAGTGTCGTGTCGGACTTGTAGCACTGCATTATTGTGGCAGGTTGATGTGGCTTCCGTAGAGAGCAGCCATAACTGAACAAAGCGTGACCTACGGCAGCTGGGTAGGTTCAAACGTCATGACGACGAAACGAAATCTGAAAGAAAAACAAACACTACCATGAAAACCAAGTTAGTATAGTATGGAACCAGGACAGTGACTTTAATAATGTTTTGCTTTTAAAACAAAACCTGAACTGAAAAAGGAAACATTGGCATTAAAACATTTGTACTGGAAAAAGTTATATTGGCACTGAAACAAGTTTCACTGAAAACAAAACATAGGCATTACATTTGTCTTTCATTTTAAATTGATATTTTTTGCATTCTGATGTGTTTTGCAATGACAATGTTCAGATTTTTTCTTCATGCCACTCTTTTTTCAGTGACAGTTTTTTTTTTGTTTTTGTTTTTTTTACACTGTGAGGTGTAATGAAAGCCATCGCCCTAAATGTGCAGTCTTTTTTCCCCCTGGCCTTTATTTGTTCGTGGCAACCACACCCCCGGCCATTATTATTATTCACTACTTATTTGAGAATATATGGTATGAAATGTGAGAAATGATTGCTGAAATATGAGGTGTTCTTTGTCCGTTTTGCGAGCACCGGTACCATAACTGCATGACTTTCATGAGTTCACCTGGAACTCCCAAATCGCAGCAAAGTCCGTTTGTCTCTGCCGATGTTTGCGCACATAGAACCTAACGTCAGCTAGCTGTCATGTATTAGCAAGGTTAGCGCTCGTTCCAGCGGACCTCTGCCAGACTAGCATAACGCCGGTAAAAGTTAACTTTCACCCAGCCGGTTTTATGTGAGAAAACAACAGCAGAGAGAAGTAGACTTACTTGCTGTTCAAGAGTTCCCGGTGACCTTGTGGAGGCCATTGCCGTGGGTTTGTGGTAATGCCAGGTTCTCTTCTTCTTTTTTTCTGTTTTATGGCGGGTGGCAACCAGCGTTAAGGTGCATTCCCGCCACCTACCGTATTGGAGTGTGAACCAGAGTTATCAATCCCCCTTAAAGCTGGGGTAGGCAAAATCTGTGCAACCTATGCAAAACCTTCCACCTCTCTCTGCTGCCTTGTATGAGAGGCTAGTACACCTCACACACACCACTGTCCCCCCTCAAAAGTTGTTCCCCACTGTTTGTCATCATGCCCCTTAGCCCGAAGCTCCGTGTGGAGCCGGAAAGTGTTGTTTTGTACTATAAGCTGCTGTAGGCAAAGGAGGTATTGGAAATTCTTATTGGAAGTTATAGGATTTTCAGCAGGATTTTCCGCCATTGAATCAGGCTTTCACCGTCTGAAGGGACATCCACATGCATCTGCATTTGGAGCTCAGCCAATACGAACGCACCGTCTCTCTGAAATAACCTATGATTGGCCAAAGTCTCCCGTCACGGGATAGATTTTCTGAAACCTGAAAACAGAGCCAAGAGCGGGGGGCAGTAGTAGAGGTTTCCTCTCAGACCACTTGAATTACAATATGCTGGACGGTTATTATGGAATTTTTGCCCAATGACACCAAAAAAATACTGCCTACCCCACCTTTAACAAACAAGAAAAACACGCATAAATATATAAATTAACAACAATACAAGCAAACAAAAAATATATATATTTCACTTAACACTAAATTATTTTGATCAGCCCAGTTTCTTTCAAATAATGGAATAGACTCCCTAAACCAATGGTAAATACATTTTTTAGACTCAGTTCTTCCACTTCAAGCTTACTGATTTCCCTCTTTAATGATTCTTGTTCTCGAGAGTACTTGTGGCAGAGAAAAATTACATGCTCCACTGATTCCTCTATTTGACAGTGCTCAAAGAATCCTGAAGGATGTTTGTTTATTAGGCGCATTGTCTTATTAAGAGTGACGTTCTCTCCTTAGTATGCAGAATATATGTAAATCACACTCTCCTTGCCCCTCCCCTCAAACCCCTCCTATCCACGCCAAAACGATGACAGAAAGTTGTAAATGAAAACTACTGAAATTAAAAGAAAACTGACAGCGTAAAAAAAAACCTCACAAGGTTAAGAAAAACTGTCACTGAAAAAAGAGTGGCATGAAGAAAAAATCTGAACATTGTCATTGAAAAACACATCAGAATGCAAAAGATATCAATTTCAAATGGAATTTTTTTTTTAATGCCTTTGTTTTATTTTGAGTGATTTGTTTTTCAGTGCCAATACTTGTTTCAGTACCAATACAACTTTTTCCAATACACATGTTTCAGTGCCAATGTTTTCTTTTTCAGTTCAGGTTTTGTTTTCAAAGTCAAATTTTATTTTTGATGCCAAATATTAAAGTCACTGATCCGCCCTATTATTTGTGGTTAAATCCGTTTTTTTCCTAGATACAGGTCACTGAAAAGTCAAGTCAAGCTCTTTTTTCTTTCACAGCCTGAAAAGCACATTGAGAGAAGATTCTTACAACAAACAAATGTTTTAACAGGTTTTAAGACTTATACCAAACATTTAATATAATTGTTAAAACTAAAAATATACGAATGATATTTGAAAGAACTTAAATATATCATCACTTTATCATTTAAATTGCTTAATATACCATTATAACAACAAAACAGTACTTTTACATAACCTATACTTAATTACCAGCAATTATAAATTATTCTACACATTCTGTCACCGAAGACTTTTTTGACCAAAAGAAAAAAAATCTTTAAGAACAAAAGAGTAGGTCAGTCAGTTATTGTTGTTATTCTATTTTGCCTGATTGTTCTTTGTGCCTGTATTTTCTGAAGCTGAATAATATTGGAACATTTTAATTGAAGAATCCCTTTCAGTTTTCAATCCGTTTTTTTTTTAGATTCTAACTGGCTCCAACACAGATGTAACACATTTAATGATGGCTCACACTGTCATGGCTTACTGGGACACTTAACACTTCAGCAATGTACATTAATCATTAATGACTACATAAATGTTTTAATCCTCTCCACAAAAATCATAATCCACTTTCTTTCTTTGCTGTGTGTGCTGATAGAGTAAAATGTCTGAAAATTGTTTCCAACTGCATTGGGAAGCAACGGCTGAGGGTGGCCTGAACTGTTTTAAACCCAATGTCTGCATCTGTTTTACATGTTCTTTTTGGTCTGAGTGGGACAGAAATATTAACTTTTTTTAAGTTGAACTATGGCTTGTTTTATTTTGAAGTGAGGATGGGAGCAGAAATCTTGCAAAAGAATTGTCTTAGCATTCATAATTTCAAATTTAATATATTTTATATTGCACTGCATTTTATATCCATAATCTTTAGACTGAATTAGCCTAATCATAGTGATAGGTCAGACATTAAAATACCAATTATTGAAAGATGCGTACACTCTTACCAGAAATTAGTTTTCAACTGCAGTTTCCCTCCCTGTGGACCAATTGTGTCCCCCAGCCTTTGTGAGACATACTTTTTGACCATATAACATTTAGATATGTTCTTCACATAATTGATTCATTTAAATTATAGATTAACAACATTTGTTTCTCAACTGATTTACAATATATGCTTTTTGACTCCTGTGCTTACCAAAAATACTGAGGTAAACAAACCTAAACAGCATCAGAAAACAAAGTGTAAAAATGTCACAGAAATGTTGATTTAGGAATTTCACCTCTTTGGAATAACATGTTTAATATTATATCCACATCTATTTACTGTTCCTTTTAACATCTTTAAACTAAACCCCCAAAATAAAAGTTATAAATATATTTAAAATATAAATATAAATTTATGTCTTGCATCTGTGTGAGCAGGAGGACAACTTCAAATTCTGTGCCTCCATTGTGTGACTTTACACATGACTGAATCCAGAGGTGAAAGGTGAATTAGACAATTCCCCACATTTCTGCTTTAAGGAGGAACACGCCTCATGCCCTTTCAGTGGGAGGAGCCTTAGAAACAGACACTTTAAACCATGTTGGTGGCAGTTACATTAATTTTTATTAAAGTCTTTGCTTACATCAGTAAGATTTCCTAACTACATGTTCATCACGTTATTGACTGAAATTAAGTTTCATACCGATACTAACACCGCTGCATATTGTTTCATAAAAAATGGCCAGAATGCAAAAGATGTGGCCTTGAGTTAGAGAGTAATTTGTGGTTTCAATGTAACACAAAAGCTGGACACAATAAACCTGCACTGGCTTTGTAATTCTATTTGACATTATATAGAATAAGTTTTGTTGTGAAATGCTGACAAAGATTAAAATAATGATGATCCAAAATCTTAATAAAGACAACATGAAGACAAATATGTGTTTAAAGACGATGTAGCTAATTGTGTGTGTGTGTGTGTGTGTGCTATTAAAATCCTATACAAATACTATATGTTTGATATTGTATTCAGTTATGCTGTAATGTACAAGGTAAATGTATCAATTGATCAGTATCCAAATAACTTTGCATTGCAATATTCTTACGATAGCTTGCATTTCTATAGCCTAGAATTTAATGATTTCACCTGGCTTTGTGTGTCTGTCACCCACAAACATCACAACATTCATAACAAATATTAGCATTATATATTTTTCTTTTTTAGGAAAGTTAATGTTCAGGACTACTGGGTTCTGGTAAAGTGTAACTTTTTTGAGGCATATTGTTAACATTGTGACCCTCTTACATTATTGGCAGTGTTGAGACTTATGGTTTGTATTTATAGTTAGTTATGTTAGTGTTAGTATGTATATTTATAGCCTAATATTGTCCACAATATCAAATGAAAAAACCCTTTCAACAGCAGCAAATTAGACACTAAGACATTAATTTATTTTTGTATTTTTAGGTTTCAAAACAGTGTACCTAAATGTTATGATTATAGCCTACTTTTACTTTCAGTTAATCATTTTAATTCAGGCACATCAAGCCAACAATTCTGTTTCATACATGAAGCATCTTTGCAGCTCTCATCTTACAAAAATAATTGATATTTAATTAAATAACTAAATTTAGTTTGCTTTTGCGATACAAACAGCTCAGCTATTGTGAAGTTAGAACACCCGAAAACTACATGTCATTACAGACAATCCTGTTGGAAAGATTAACACGTTTTTTATGGTAAACAGGATTATGTACCAGAGACGTGCCATAATGTTGGTAGGCAAAGAAATTGATGAGTAAATGATTTTTCGTTAGAATAACAGGGTTTGTTTATTTCTAGCGTTTATCCATACTCATAAGACATTTTGTGTTAACATTACGCAGGAAAACAAAAAAAATCAGGTTATAAAACTTTATGGGCGTCGACTTGTGCAACTCTTGTGTTGATGTTGCCTGCAATAGCATTTATTTCATTGTTGTTGTTTTTTATTAATTATTTTTATTCTAATGAGGAATAATTTTGTAGTTTATGTATTTCACTAGGCCTACCTCTGCATGTTTATCAACACTCTAAATCTTGGAGAGGAAGTAGTTGGCTTATGCTAATGAAGGAGTTGGGGTTTAGCTACGCTGGCTGGGAGCCGCCCTTCATTCACCACATGGCTAAACCTAGACTCCACTCGCGCCACTTTCGCAATCTTACTACGATTCCCAAACTCCTTGCAAATCATAATAGTAGCACATGGTTGTGCTTTTTGGATTATACGTTCTAGCTGTTACTCAATTTGTGAAGTATTTTTCTTTTCTCAGTTTTGCAGATATCGCTGAAACAGTGCGAGTAAACGGTAAGTCTACAAGTGAGTGAAGATGGTGGATTTTTAGGAGCTAGTGTCTTATTACGCGTATGTTATTGGCAAGAAACCTGTTGTTAGCCTTTTCGGGAGATGCGGTAAGTGTCAGGAAAGTGAAATGCTCGGCACTGTATGCGACACCGGAGCCACACTTTCCCGTTTACATATGGGAAAAAACGTTTTAATCGTCAGTTTCCGCATTTGGAAACAGTGTTGTAAGGGGCGCATGGCAACCTCTCCTCCATGGTTGGAGAATGAGGGAGATTTGAAAAGCATGTGTTGCTGCTGCATCTCGAGTCCTCGGGGAAGTGATACTCTATTGTGAAAATTGTGCGTTACACACCGAAGTAGTAGTCGCAAGTTATAGCCTCATGTACTCCTGTTGTCGACCACGTGTTGATAGAATTTTAGGTTTTCAGCCGATTTGAACGCTGTGGGGTACACTTAAAAGTGCCTCCAGAACAAAGCAGCAGCACATGGGGTTGCAGCAGGCCGCGCGCCTTAGCTATCCCGCGAGCAGTTGAGTTAGCTAGCTGCTAACACACCGACAAGAAGATATCGTCAAGTTACATATTGACATTGGCTTGACTGGCCATATTATGTGTATTTAGTGTAAATGTCGGTCTTTACAAGCAGCCGGGAACATAAACTGATATTTTATTTTGTTAGCCCGTATGAGTAAGTTGTACGAAAACAGCTAAGTTGGCTAAGAGAAGAGAAAGCAATGCTCTGAAGTGGGTAGAGGGTGTTAGCCAACCACAGCGTGCTTACTCGGTGCGTTTTTACGTCTTTTGCCCAGATGTCATGTTTTAATACAACCGATCTGTGCCATTATAGATCTTTGTCGGATAACAATCTTTTTGAAAGTTAGCCGTACTCGCATGTTACACGCGCTAGCGTCTTGGCTAGCACATGCTTGCATTGGACTGTTATTATGGAGCCCTCGCGTACTACTAGCTTGTTGTGTGTTGGATTCTGACTTAAGTTTGCAGTAGCTCGTATCATACGCTTGGTGCGCCTAGCCATGAGCGCACACTTGACATGCACTTGATTTCAGTGTTAAGTGCACATACATGTTAACGTTATACTGCTACCCTGTCGGTGGAAGTAGACTATAAAACGCTCAAAATGCGGACTCTTGGGCGCCATGTTAGCGCGTGGGGGAGGGGTACAGCAATGTGACTGGAGCGCAAGTGTTGCTATCCTCTACCAGTCCTGGTTCAGACTCAGGTTTCCCATTTAACTTTTGTTATTGAAGACATTTCGACATGTGGTCGTTTCTCTTGTGTTTTTTTCCCCCAGGAATGCACCAGTGTTTAACAACAAAGGGTTTTCTGTAATGTCATTTGGACCCCTGTCTGCATCAAAATACACAGTAATAGGCAATTATGCGGGTTGGAGGATACCTCAATCCTCGGAATATTAGGGCTTGTGCAAGGATGAATGTGCAAAAGGATCTCTAAGAAGTTGGTGTCTAAATTTTGTTTGAAAATGTAATGTTCCAAATTTAGTGAAGAAATTAAAGATGTTTTGCAAAAGAACAAAACAAAATGGCACACATGGACAGATAAATTAGACAAAGGAATCTAATGTGCAAATAGTTGCACTAACTGCATCAAAAACCGATAATTCTATGATCCAACTTAATTTGAAATTACATCCAGTGTGTGTGTGGGGTTTTGAGAGATCTTGCTATCTAACAAACAGCTCTGTAAACATAACCTCCTTGGTGAAGGTTGCAAAACATGTCTAACATTAACATAACAAGGGTCATTCTGGCTGGAGATAACGGTATTGGTTGAGTGAACTGTTAAATCACATGATGCACTCTTTGCTAAATTACTGGCAATTAGAAATGTTTAAGTGATTGAACAGTTTAATTAACATAATTAATGTACAATAATTTGTTTGTCAAAAGTGAGGATGTGTTGCTTCTCTCCGTTTTATATCACTGTAAATTGAACGCCTGTCAGTTTTGGACTGTTAGTCCCAGAAAATACACCTTCAAGACATCACCTGGCCTTTTTTAATTTATGACCAGTAATTTTCACAATTTCTCAAAACTTTGTGTACTATACAATACATTATTAACCAGACATATAGTATTTTAGTTGATAATGAAAATAGTTGATTTCAGCCCTGAATTGAAAATGCTGACATACTCTTGATGCTATGTCTCATTTATGCTTGCAGATCCCTGTGCACATCTCCTCTGGAAAGCCCCTCATTGTGGATTTAAAGGCATCCTAATTCATTGTGTGAATGAAAACTCCCCATGAACAGTTTGAACTCACTGTAGTGTCAAAGTGCTTACAGTGCAGGTAGTTTTATAAAATCTACTGCAGTGAATGCACTTTCAGCACTATTCTGATAATGGTAACTAAAGGAGCCGGCTTATTCAAAGACATCGCTGGTTTGTCAGTCCGGGATTGACTGACTGAATCCAAAAACACATGAATATACATTTGACAGGACATCGTGTCCATCCTGCTGTGAGGTTCGGTGTCCTGAATGAAGCAACTCTGTCTGGTGCAAGGCCCCTCTTATCAAACATGTTTGATATTTGTGAGGCATCATGCATCCTGTCACTTAATATTTGTTGCTGAGTTTTATCCATTATCTTTTCATTTAGTAATTACCATGAAATACAGACCAAATAATGTGAAGTTGAACTTGGTTTTGTGCAAATGTACTGTTATGACAAATCATTTGTTAAATGGATAATCGGCATAGTGAGCTTTCCAGTGCTTACGCTAAGGTGCATCTAGTGCAGATAGTGAAGTAGACTAGCACCTACTGCCCTAAGTGCTCCTTCTGGCATAAGGGGCTGGGACTGTCATCTGCTCTGTCTGTATCTGTGTGTGCATATACTGTGTGTATGTACATATACACACTTTTAATTGTGGCAGTTCTCTGTTAGTTTTGCATAGTTGCGCTGCAAGAAGAAAGAAGTTGTGCAAATCTATGCAAAACTGATGGTGGCCTGTGTTTTCATCTGAATCCTTTTGTGAATATTGTTTCTTCCTCCATGGTGGTCAGTCAGATTTCCACTACAGCTCTGTTATAAAGGTAAAGACAGGTTTCAGTAGTATTAAAGTGCTTATAGTGCAGGTAGTTTTATGTAATTCTACTGCATTGTGAGCACTTAAAGTACTCCTAGACGCGTGTTTCTTCTTGGAAAACTGCAGAGGTAGCTTATGCACATGGGTCTCTGGTTAGTTTTGCTGGTTTGCTTTCAGCTTTTCTCTGTACTGCTGTGCAAATCCATGCAAAACTGATCATAGAGCTGAAATGAATCTATCAGAAGTGATCCCTTTCTGTGCAGGTTGGGAGAGGTAGCAATGCTCTGTACTTGAGTGGTATTGCACTTGTCCCGGCCTGTTGAGGACTTGGGGAAGTTCTCCTGTGAAATGGCCCACGAATGCACCTAGGATACATTAGTATTGGACTTTTGGATTGTCGTCCTTATGTCACCATCTCGTGCTAATATCGATGTGCCATTATCTGGATCAATCAAACCGTAAAAATGTACATTACTTAATTTGTTTCACAGTTAAGCCACCTCATCTACCAATTGAATATTACATAGATGTCTAAAGAAATGTTTTTTGTTTTTTTTCTTAATGTCACAAAGTGTGTAAATACTGTAATGGTATGGTTTGACAAATATTCAGTTTTGAAAATAAAAGATTTCCATTGGCTCACTGAGGGTTTTTCTGCGTTTTGACCTGATATATAAGCCATTGATCACCTGAATGAATGTCTGAGCTGATTTCAACAACAGAGGCTGCTTTACTGTAAAGAATAAATGTTAAAAAATTCACATAGCCCCATTTTGTTTCCAGAATATGAAAAACTGCTTTTGTTTCATGATAAAGCATGTACATGTTGCTGTCATGAAAGTGGGTGTAAGTTAACCAACATTTCTTGTTTATATTCACTCAATTTTAATATTATTTGGAGTATCTTGGCAGCCTAAGATTGTCATTTGTTTGTTAATTCAACTTTTTTAAAGTTGATCTAATGCAATATTGTCTTGTCAAGAGGGTTAAACTATCTCTTAAGGGTCTTTTAAGCTTTTCTCAAGGGCATGGTTGCTTGAGCTATGATGAAATAATATGCATAGGTTGAAAGAAATTATGGAAACACCTGCCAGTATTTTTGTCATACACCTGATCTGCTTAAATTGGAAGAAATTTTATGTTGTCCTCAAAGGGGAAAAACCTTTTTGAAATCAAGTCAACACACTTGTCAAGATCATAAACATTTAACTAATGTAAAACATCTGTTAAAACAGATTTCTAGAATTTCTTAAATTATTTAGAATAAATAAAAGCCATACTGTTAAACATTTAGATGTCAGCTGTTGATCAGAAATGTGTGTTGTTCATCCTCATGAACATTTGGAAGCTCTACATGCACACTACAGCAGGTATTTTACAGACTATATATGAAAACCTTTAATAGCGAGACAATAGTGATGTAGCTGTAGGTTGGTGTCGCTCCTTATAAGGTGTGTTTTGAATTTTGGTAGTGGGGATAGTTGTTCATTTGGAGTGTTCCTTTAAATTTAATTTGCAGTTTGAGGAATGCAGTTATACCTTCCTCCAGCAGAGGGAGGTATCTGTATACTTTAAAATAAATGATCTGCTTATTTCAGGGTAAGTGGCCAATCTACAGTATGGTGAATTAAATGTTAGTACAATCTGAATCAAGTACTATACAAGTTTAACACAAATATTCCAACTTCAGACACTTATTTATTGTGTAAAAGATAAGCGGCAGCTTGAGTTTTGTGCTTTGAGCAAGTATTTGATGTTGACCTTAGTTTTTACAAAATCAAGACGATATTCTTGGTGTTTTTGTCTAATTCTAGATGTAATTTTCTGTGTTTTAAATTGTCCCAGTGTACAAACTGGAAGGATGTTTTCTGTTGCTTTTTACCTAAATTCCATTGTCGCAAGCAGATATGTGTTACATATATTAACAAATGAATGCTCCACCTAACCTACACACTAGACACACACACACACACACACACATCCAAAATCTGGCCAATGAACAGAGTTTTCATTATTTGGCAGAGAGAGCCATTCACTGGAGTGTTCACCTTTCATTATCATGTCCTCTTTACTTGACAGTCAAGATAAATGAGAAGCGTCCAGAAAGGACATGAACTCAAAGATGCATTTCTGCTTGTCAGCCCATGACGATTTCTCTAGCAACCTCTATTTACTTTGACGTCTAGAAAATCTTATGCCTTTATTAAACATAGAATGCTGCATGATCGTGGGTTGTCAGCTAGATGGCAGCTGGTGTTTTTTCAACTTGTGCTAGTGGGGCCAAACTGTTAGATCAGTTAATGCTGAACTCATCCTTGTTTCAAATACAGAATATATAAATAAAACACGTAGGAAAGCTCATGGTGGACAAACTTAACCCGTTTTGGAAGTGCACATTAAAACTCTACACTTGTTTTTTTAGACATGCTAACGGCATGGCTCCAGGGATGGTAATGTCTGTCTGCCTGATGGTTGGTCAGTTCGTATACGTCTGTGGTCGAGACTGAAATATCTCAACAACTAGCCTACAAAATGGATTGCCATGAAATTTTGTACAGAGATTCATGGTTCCCAGAGGATGAAACCTAATGACTTTGCTGATCTCCTGACTTTTCTCTATTGCTACCATGAGGTTGATATTTGTGAGTTTGGCTGAAATGTCAGAAGCTATTGGGTGAAGTGGCATGCAATTCAGGATGAATTTTAATCACATTGGGACTCCCTGACATCTAATGCCATCATGAGGGCAAAATTCCAATTTGTTTAATATTTTGGTTTATTACCAAACACCTGCAAACTTAATGGAATTCCCATCAGCCTCAGCTGTACAATGTTTAATGCTGATTAGCAAATGTTAGCATTCTAACTGAGATGATGAATATCATAAATACACCTTCTTAACATCAGCATTTTAGCATTATCATAGTGAGCATGTTAGCATGTTGCTGTTAGCATTTAGCTCAAAGCACCACTGTGCATATACTGTAAGTGCACCTCAGCTGCTATAGCTGTAGACTAGAGCTGTCAGTCTTGTGACATCAATACCATACCATTTTTTTTCATCCAAAAGGAAGCTGAAAATAAGTCACTTCATTCATTTCAATAAATACACAGTAAATGGTGAAATAGTCTAATTTTCAATAAAGACTAGTCTCACTTGATTGCCTTTGTCAGCCACATTAGAATAGGTATCAAAAGTGATTACTCTGCGAAGGGTGAATTGTGCCGAACAGATGAAAACATCTGATGGCACGCTCAGGTTGTTAAATATTTCAAGATGTTGTTTGGGACATGTCATCGTATTACATTTGCTATGCGATGGTGATAAGAGAGTATCTGTTCATGAGCTATTAGCTGTAGCCATGGGAAATGAACTCCCGTGCAGATGCCAGTTGTCTCAAGTTGTGCAAAGGCAGACTCTAATCAAGACACAATCCTCTCAGCACAAAAGTGCTCTTTGCTTGATGTGTTGGGCTTTCTGCCTTTCTGCTTGATTGTGTTGTTCATCTTGTGGACATATTCTTCTCTAATCTGTATTCAGAGTTTAGTCTCTCTCTGTCTCTCTCTCTCTCTAGCCCCTTAACCCATGACTGGTATTTTTCAGCTCAGGCAGGCTTATGCAAAACTGACCTTTTATTGTGAACAGTTATTGCCCTCACTCTTCCTGGATTAGAGGAAATGATATAGGACACAGCGGCCAAATTAACAAGACTGTTCATTCATTGTCTTGATGCAATGTGCTCTCCTTTCCTTTGAGTAACAACCAAAATCTTAAATGAATATGCTGTAATTCCTTGATGATCGGACTGATTGGAGTCTGTTTGTGCACAATTTGTTGGGTGCACTTATTGTTGTGACTTTGTCAAGGATTACAAAACAAGTTTGAGTATGAGTCATTCTTCATGGAGGTTTGGCTGTTGCTGGTTTCATCAACATTTAATATCTGCAGACAGCCTCAAACACTTGATCAACAAGTCCTGAACACAGACTCTTGTTGTGATAGTAATTACCCAACCCCAACTGTGTCTGCTTTTAACTACAGATTAATATGTGGCACTCATGATGGTCACAATTTAGCAGCTATCAAAATGTTTTTTCGCTTGAAGAGTCTTTAGCCTAGAGGGCTCTATACAAGTACTCTCATGGTTATCAGGGTGTGACTGATTTTAGAGAAACTTGGTTAGTTCCTCTTAGTACTTGTAGGGCTAATTGAATATTCAGAAGGAACCTTGTGTGTGTTGATGTTATGTCTCAGGGGATTGTTTAATTCTGCTAACAGACACAAAAAAGCCTGTGTCAGCCATGCTGCTGAGGCTGCATTTCACTGCTGGCATTCACTCTGACTGGGGTCTGTTCTTTCAGCTGACCTCTGTGAGTTAACCGTGGCTCTATCTCCAGGATCGTGCCCGACCGGGGAATGAACTCCAATTTTACGTACGCATATGGCACACCGCAGCTGTCAATTTATGCTAATGCACTTTTGAATTAGCCATGAAAAACAATTAATTTTCTGAGCAGGCTGATGAGGAGTTTTCACAAGGAGCTTAATCACAATCTTTTGTGCTCGATCACTTGCTGACTATGTGACTTGTGAAGCGAGACATGGACAGAATTCAAAGAATGTCCATTAGAGATTAGGAAACAATCTCTTGCCTGCTTAATATACTGTACACACACTTGATCTGTTGTGATGTCAAGATGGACCCTTGTGATTTATCTGAGTTAGTAATAATCAGTAATTCTAAGTTGCTCATTTGTGCTCGTAATACACATCTTCCAAAATAAAGGATATCTCACAAGTTACAATACACAAGTCTGAGAACCTTTGACAGCAGTACCACACACCCCAACTGAAGAATCCAAACTGCTTTTAAACCTTGAATGAGCTTATGTAATATTTGTGGCATGATATATCAGTAAAACCAGACAGATGCTGCCACATGATTCCACCAACAGTATGTTTTACACACACTATTGTGTCATACTTTCTCCGTGCTATATAAAGATGTTTCAACCATATAACCTTTTGACAAGAAATATTGTTACAATGCAATTACTCCTATATGAGCATGGACATATGATTCAGGCAATGAACAATGGTTGCAAGTTATATGTGGATCATGATGAATAACTCTCCAAAAAACGTCCTTGTAAGAAGTAGGCCAGTTTGGGGATGATTGTGGGAAGCTGCAGTCTCAAGTTGGGCCCCAAAGGCACTGTGTGCAAGACAGAGCACTGATGTGGTTATATACTGGGCTGCTAAATCACATACAATGTCTTTAACCACACTATTTCACAGCTACCAATCTGTGTCCTATTTTTCACTCAACCCTACTGTCACCTGTCTCTCGTTTCCTTTCCTTGGGGAGTCAAGGTTCCCTTTAGCTTGAAAAGCTCTTCAATCGTTTTTCATCTGCTCAATTAATTTCCACTAGGCCAGGCAGTAAGATGGTGCTGGCAGAGCTTTCTGCACTGCAGATGTTGAAGCCCCAACTGCTCCACAGTTTTCTGGCCCTGCAGTGAGAGGCAATTTCAGGGTTGTTACTGAGAGGACAGTGGTATCCCACCTGTACAACTACAGTGTTTTACTGTATTTGTGACTTCCTTTTGTCAAACACATCAAACAATGCTGTTCAGGATATACCTGTAGTGTAGCAGCTGTCTCTTCTTAGGGGTTTCTGTCCAAATTGCAGTGTTGAGGAATGTCTTTTTATGGATTTTAGAGAAGCTGGATGGCAATGAAATTGGCTACTATCTCTAGGTTTTGGGGATGTTGAAAGGCCACACAGGGCAAATGGTGGTGAAACATTTGTGTGTATTCCATCAGTATTATATGGTGTGAACTATCCAAAATGTACCATCTGGGCTTTTGATCTCATTCATGAACTGTGGAACTATAACACTATCTTGTGCCCATGTTTGTGTTTTTCTTTATTAGTCGAATATCAAAATTTCATGTGTGATAACCTCAAGAAAATGGCTTTCACACACATCATTTTTCTAGTATTTTGCCACCAGACTGGGTTTTGTGGGGGCAATCTGGTGGATTACTGTATAACACAGAACAGGATGCAGGCTGTTTCCAGAACAAATACAGCAAATGTTTTCAGAAGGTTTCTGAATGGCAGATGGTGGATTAAGTGAAAGCCAATACAGAAATCATTTCAATGTTATTTCCTCCTTAAAAGAGGGAAAGAATACTGAAGATCCTAATTAAAAGTAAACTGGTTTATGGTAAATGTGGTCTTACATTTGATAGACTATTTCTATGATGAAATAGAGGCTATCATCTACCTCAGTCATATTTATATACAGTTGAAACATCATCTTTATTAACACACAATTAACACAATATATCAAATTTTCTGTTCAGTTTTCTGCTTACTGATTAAGCTGGATGTATTTTCACACTTTTAGAAGAATAGCACATGATATATCGCTGATATATCTGCATACATGGTGTCTCACATTTCTGTCACCTTACTCTTTGTGCTCAGTTACACCACTAGTCATGCTAACAACAACAATGAAATGTTAGATAAATGACAGAACCTTGTGTGCCATTGTGTCCACAATACATACAGTACATTTTGAGAGAAATATGTATTTATTTTCCAACAGACAAAGAAGAGAAAAGATTGCAGCTGTGTCTTTTCAGCCCATTCTTATGTTTTATAATGGCAACATGAAACATTGGCTTAGCCTTATCTCACTTAAGGCATTTCACTGCGAGAGTTATGTTCAATTGAAGAGAGGCAAAGCTTTCTTTTTAGTTCTGAGCATAACTCATTTCCCCTCAAAGAACATCTTCTCTCCAAACACGTACTGTATGACGTCCGCTTGAAGAAAAACTCCTTTTGGTGTTTTTTAAAATCTTTTAAGTTCTGCATTCATGGACGATAATCTGTCTATGAGAATGTCACAGTGACAACAGATCAAAGGAATGCTCCACTGATTTTATTGTTGGCTGCAGTGATAAATATACTGAGGAAATTTTAGTTGATCATAGGGGTTATAGTTTTATTTTAGTAGCTTTATTTTAGTCTCCCTCTCTAGCTCTCTTGCTCACCAATGCTGAGCATGGCCTCACAAGGGTTTGTAGGAGAGTTGTGAAGCCAGGTCGCCTGGGGTAACATGCACTGACCCGTTCAAGTCTACGCCGGCCTGACCCACATGACTGTATTAGTCTGACGGTGTTTTTTGTCATTGTGTTGTCAATCTGGGGTGCTCCTGATAGGCTGCCTTAGTGAGCGCTGACAGATCTTGCACCATGCACCATAACTGTTGCTTGTATCATTAAGGCATACGGTTGAAAACTGTATTATTCCTTTAAGCAGCATAAGAAGTGGTTCAGAGTTCTTTTACACATGTGCTCTGATCTTAGACCATCTGTGTGGGGATGCTGTCTCATCGCCTGACATTGTCCTTTTTTTTTTCTGCATGCTATATGAAATGTTTGATACAGACGACTCTGGGAAATAAAACCTTGTGGCAGGAGAGAGTTATTGACAGCTCAAATGACGCATTGATTTTCTTTGAAGAAACCAAGTGAGTAGAGAAAGACACATGCCTCTTAGTAGTGTCTCATTAATTAATAAATTGTCTCAAAGGGGAAAAGCAGTAGTCTAGTAACACTGCATCTTATGTACTGTTGCGGGCAATGTGGGTGAGAAGCAGAAGACCTCAATGATTTATAAAACCACTGTCCATTTGTCAACTTATAATTAAGCAACATTTTGATAATGGGACAATGCTCAGGCCATTTTTAGTCTTCAATGTAGTGATCGGAATTCGTCAAATCATATATCTCAGCATGCTGCATTATATGATCTGCTTCTAAATGTAAACTGGTTTGTCCCATGTAGTAAAAGGCAATAACTGACAATCATTTAACTGTATTTAACCTCTTAAAATAACCCAAAACTCAGTCACTGATGTTTTAATTCTACATGTAAATGCATATTGCTGAAGACAGGTATGATCATTTGCAATACCTTCCTGCCTCACGCACCATGAAAAGATACGTTTACAGTTCCACTGTGGCCAATGAATCATATAATTTGTCATCACAGAGTGATTCCCCTCTGAGCTACTATTAGATTACTATGTCTCCTAATTACTCAGTCTGAATTAGCATAATATTTCAGCTCCATCCTCTGAAAGTTTACAAAGTAAAGCTGCAAGCAATTATCTGTCACCATCTTCATTTTGTAGAATTGATGGTTTGACCCCACTTGTCTGAAAATCACACTTGACACTCGTACTCCTGCAGGCAATGTCAAATGAGACAGCTGGGGCCGACTCCGGATGACACACATCACTGACTGCTGCTAAAGATGTACCATTTGTCAGAAATAAACTAATATTTCCTTTCAGGCAGTTTTGAATGTGTGTTAGATTGGACAGATCTCCTGTGGTACACACACAACTGTGGTACTGGCATGCCCTTTGTCCTAGATGTAAGAAACAGGTCTTTCTGCTAATGTGATCCAAAGAGTGCTCATAGAGTCTGGTTGAGATTTACTGTTCGTGGACAGTTTTGACAGGAAACTTGGCGATGCTGCCAGAGTAAATTCTGAAAGGACTTAAGTGACTTGCTCACCAGAGAGACAGGCATCACAGTGCATTGGGCCAGACATTGTGAAAACTACAGTGAAGTGCATCATGGCCTGCCTCGCTGGCATAGTGCTGCTCTCTTTTCACAACTTCTCAGAAAATATACTGCACTGTTTACACAATGGCTTTATGCATGCACTTCATTGTAAATGAACAGAGGAAATCAAAGAAGAATTCCAACTATGCGTGGGATTACATGAAAACAGGAGGCTTGAGGAGTTTATTGATAAATTAGTGGGTGGAATGTATTCCAGGCATGTCTAAACCTGCATAAGTACATCTATAATGTTTTGTTTCAGGGTGAGTGTGTTTTTCATTGGAAAACAAAAATATTGTATTACAATGAAGGAGATTTTCACCACAAGTAATAGCTGCTCATCAAACAGAGCATCATTTTAGTGTATGTTTACTTATAAGAATTATACACAATAATGGAATCTACCTTAAGCGTGTAGCATCTCTTAAGAGGCCTATCTGTTGTTCTGCAAATGAAGAACCTCTGTCTTAACCTCCATCATCCCAGTGCAAGCAATACAGGCATTGAATTAATGAGCTGTAACCTCTGTGGCAGCATCATCTTGGTAATGGAGCGTGGACTGAGCAAGTTCACATCATCTCGCTGTAACTGAGCAAAAGGCCCAGAGAAACCAGGTAAGTTTGTAAATGAAGACGGATGTAGATTTTAGTTTAAGATGGGCAAATGTATTGGTACGCCAGGCTACATAACAAGTCCCTTAATTACAATTATAAAATCCTAGGGATCTTACAAAAGGGGCGGATAGGAGACTGTTTTATTTTACAGCATGCATACCCTGTGATTACACTATAATTACAATGAAAGAGATAAAGATAAATCAATAATTTAATTAAATCAACACTCTTACCCATTTTCCCCATCTTTCCTGCCTTGTTACCCTTTAATTACTAAATAGGTACTCAGTAATTTCAAAAATACTTTCAGTGTAATTTATCCCTATTCCCTTCCCTCTTGTCTTCTTCCCTTCTACTTGCATATTTGTCTTGATATAGGTACCAAATAAGTATTTTATTGATACCCTGTATATACTACATAATTAAACTGTAATCTGCAGGTTGTAAGCTAAAGTGTTACCGAATCCTACACAGAAAACCACCACCACCAAATTAGTACTGGCCAATTCTAGTATTACATAAAAACTATAAATAATCTTACAAAAACTATAAAATTCGGCTGGACCTTGTTGTTTCCTCAGGCCTGGAGAAGTGGAAGCCAGAAGACCGCCACACACTTGTGCTCCAACACCTAAATAACACACACACACAACCACAGAGCAAACCAAAGGGAGGCAAAATGTGCACTCAATTACCACCAAGTGCTGGCAGGAGGAAGACCACACTCATTTAACAGGCACTCAGTAACATCCACTAATAACACCCTATAATGAAAATTGCAATAAAAAAGGATTTGACACAAATTCAATAGGACAACGTACAAAAATACCAAACAGAATGAAAACAACAACAAACAAAAAAATCTGGGAATATTCAAAATAAAGCAATGTCTCAGGAAGGAAGGCTAGGAAAAGTTGCAGTGGAAAAGTAGTAAGAACAGCAGTACCCCCCCCCCCCCCCCCCATAAAATTCAAAAGCCATCACAATTTTTAAAGCAATTAAGATAAGATACCTGTCATCAGTTGTGTGTCATGTCCAAATGATTAAAATTGCTTATCACCTGTTACAATAGATCAGAAAAACCCCCCAAATCAAATCATGTACAAGACTTAGAATAAACTACAAACATACTGCTTCTCAGTGGCCAATGTCTGCTTAACAAACACCAATGATTACCTGAGAATGTGGCTTTCTACTCTATTCTATTCTCACTAATGGTCAGAGTGTTTGTAGGTGAGGCACCAGGGCCACAGGGAGGAAGGAGGAGGCAGGGCTGAGTGCAAGAGCTTTCAGGACTACCACATAACCAGGTTTTATGCTGCAAAATAACACATATCCTCATCTCTACACCATCAGTTACAGATGACTGTATCTTATAACAATCACTCGACCAAACTTCCATCACAGCCTCAAGTTAAGGATGTGATAGGTAAGGTTATTCCTGCCTCATAGCACAAACTGACCTAAATAGGTAGCTTCAAACCTCACTTTTCAAAATGGCCAAGTGTGATATTGCTAGAAATTTTCATAAAGATGTACATGGCTTCCTCATTAGATCTCTGCTCTGATCCATTGGTTTACTGGCTGGCTTATTTATTTCAATTACAGGGCACTGTAAACTGTCAGAAATCTGTCGATTGCTGATGCAATTTCTTGGCTACAGACAGAAGTCGATTAATGTACCATTTGCTTTTTAATTCCATTATCTTCTTGCCCTTGAGTTACATCATTTTTTTGTCTTTGACTGCACCAGCATTGATTTCACCTACAGTATGAAATGATCCAAGCCCTTTCTCCTGCCAGTTCATTTGTCCATTTGCAACGAATTTGCAATAGCAGTGCTTTCATATGAATGTCAGATAAAGTCACCTTTGACTTTTATAAAAATTTAACCAAGACCATGATACCAAGTGGTTTAGTCGTCTAACCTTCACTTTACGTTAATTGTACTGTACTTGCCATAACTAAGATGTTTCACTAACCTTAAACAAGTGCTTATTGCTTAAACATAACACAACATCATACCTAGCTATAACACAAAAAAAGAAATGTAGCCAACCTTGTGTATATATATTCAGTATAAACGATAATCTTCGAAAAACAATGGCAGTTTTGCAGATGATTTTTGTCAATATTTTAAATTAGAAAAGGTAATCCTTGCGTTATTGCAAGCACCAAACATATTTATCTAATGCAAAATAGTTGTATAGGAGCGACTGAGAGATATATAGCAAACACATACATTTGTTTGTGTTTATTTAAGAAATCATTATTATTATTATTATTATTATATTACAATAATTTACTCTTCAATGTAAATGTCATGCTTGCTGAAACTTGAACTTAGATGTAACAGGGTTTATCCAAAGCAGCATATGTATGCTGAAAAAATACCACAGGCACATGATCACAGCAATACTTTTGAGCTCAATCTCAATACCTTATCTTAAATGAACAAATCTGAATATTAACTTTTTGTGTTTTCTCAAAAGCTCAAATAAGTTTGTGACTTTCAAATAAAACATCATCTAATTAAAAGTTTGGACCATACGTAAGCTGAGAACAGTGAGGCTCATAGTGTTTCAAACTTGTCAAGTATATCAAGGATTCCTTAAGGCCCCCTCACCCCCACCCCCACATCTAACTTTCATTCATTCAAAGGGTTCTTCATTTTTGTTGCAAGCAGTTTGGTGTTTGAAATTGAATGTATTCTTGATGAGGAAAGCTGGGAATTGGCTGGCTGTCAGATCAGCACTATTATCTGCCTTTTAGGTTTGAAGCAAATTAGACTTGGGGTCCCCAAGGTGCCTGGACCCTTGCATACTGCTGGTATTGAATTCTCAGAGTGTGTCACTTCCTTGATGGAAATTCACTTTAATCAGAAGAAGATTCACAGCCCCTCTGGACTTGTTCACAGCTTTTTGATTTGTTTTCAGGGCATGTCAGATGGCACATTTTTTTCACCTGATAGTAAGAAATGTTCAAGTGTATCAATTAAATACCCAATTACATTTTTGGCCAGTTATTAATCTGGTGCAGGCACACAAAAAATCTGGTTATTATTTAGCTAACACAGCCAATGAGACACACATAAAACCTCAACACATGACAGGCCCAAGAATGAAGAAGAGATTCTTTGATGTTGCTACATCTACCACGATTATGACAGAAAAGTGAAACTAAGATCAAAAATATAGGCAGAGTACCATCTGCATTTGCCATGAAAACAAATTCATACAGGAATGGAGACATTTCTTGGTATATAAATTGGGAACACCAAACACAGTTAATTATATTCAAAATGTGTAATTGGCTACATATTGGGTATTGGTAATTGTTTTTAATTGTGTTTATCCTGAGAGGTATGCCAAAACAGTTTGGTGCAGTGCCTGGGGTAGAGCAACATATACAAAATGATATGCCTTGCTGGTGCATCTGTATACAACCACGTTTTCTGTGGTGGCCTTTATCGAGGCATAGAAAGGCACACAATTATATATTTTTTCTGACAATTCTTGCAAAGGGACAGGGAAATGCTGTCGTCAGTACATACACTGAGTGTATCCTGGTGAGAAGGCTTTGAAAATGTAAATATATCTTAGGAACAAAATTTTTGTACTGAAGCACATGCTGGAATTTGACCTCTTGGACCTTGAACAATGAACAAGAATGAACCCCAACCCGCTAAACACACACAAACACATAACTCACACAATAACGCGCACACATGCTGTGTTCCACATTTTTTCTGCCTCTGCTTTTTCAAAAAAACATGCCTGTGCACACAACAACGCAAGTGAAACACATGCTATCAGTGCGCTAACGTGGACATTTCAGGAACAGCGCGGTTTGGATCTCTATGCTTCGTCTCTGTTCCCATCCATCTTGTCTTATCTGTGTTTATAAGCCATCAGGTGTGTTGTGTCTTGCCGATTCCCACAGGTAATTTGACTTGCAATGTATTTTCAGAACATCTTCCAGGCGCCCAGAATAGTCCAAATCAGTTTGGTTTCTGGCAGATAGAGCTAACGAAGGATTAAACCAGAATGGAGTGTCAGGATTTGGCTTGTTTGTCCCAGCTGTGTTGTTTACAACCCCCTCTGCTATAGTCTGCTCAGCCCAGCACAACAGACCGCAGACAGCAAAGAGGCGTCGGACTCCAGAAGCTTTGTCAAGCCTATCTCCCCTCACACTTATTTGCAGGCTCTGTGTGTCCGCTATTGGGGAGTGATTGACCACAAGCCTTAGATTGAAATTGATTGCATAAGGGCTATAACAATGAAAGACTGCTGATATTCTGGCAGTGGCAGTGGAGGAGAGTGAAAGGATGGGATACTGCTGTCACTAGAACAACTGGGTTCTATATTAACGTATTGTCTAGTAGTCAGATTCCTAAGATCGGAGTAGGCCTTTGATCCCAGAGATACTGTGTTTCTAATTGGGTTGTATTGATCCATCCTGCTCCTGTTCATGGCGTCATAGTCATGATGAATGTCAGTCTGCTGCGCTGAATGAAAAACTGAAGTAACCAGCCAAATGTTGCCTTGAGTTCAGCTGGGTTGTCAGGGTGATGTGTGGTGCCAGGCTCCAGACATTTAGAGAAGAATGAAACTTAAGTGGCAGAAAAGACATCATTACCAGTCTGCTTTAAAGTTTTGGATCACTGTTGTTGGAAGACTTTAAACCAGTTCAGGGTCAAGTATCAGTTTGTTATTACCCTATTACCCTAATGAGAAAAATGCCAAAATTCCAATGCCTTTTTTCCATCATTAAAAACAATGAGAAAACTGAATTTAATCAAATTAAAGAATTCTTTTTAGAGGAAGTTCTTTGACGACTGCATTTTCATGCACCAGATTTGAACCAACGTTTTGTGTTACAATGGGAAGGACAGGGCCCATGTACATGAACTTATGCCTTAAAAGAGAGACTGGGATACCATCCCACATCAATTTCCCACATCTATTTTATTGATTTGCCACTTTAAATGAACAATAAAATTAGGTGACAACAGCAAACACATTTTCTAATCACACCAATCAATATTTTGAAATAATGTAAGGTATTTAAACAAAAAGGTAGCATGGTGTGTTGGAAATATTTGTTGTTTCTAGGTCTGACAGAGAGTTTTTCTATGTACTGTGAAGTACTAACATAAATCTATTTGGCCATAATACCTAATACAAATATTACATTATTACAGTTCTGTCTCAGTAAACAATGGCATGAGCAAAACTATAACTTTTAAATCTAGTTTGAGTGTATTTTATCCTTTAACAGACACACACTTACTATATGATATAAGACCAATTAGACCAGATGAATAAGTGTGAATGAGAACAAAAGGATAAACCTAATCCTGCCCTGAAGCCAACTGATTTTATGTTGCATTTATTATTCTGACGTGTATGACTATGGAGTTATTATTTTTAGACATGTTGCGTGCATTTACTTACGTTGCTATGAGCAATTGACATTAACTAATTAGTGAGCTCAGTGCATGTCTTTGAAAATTCCTCTGACATTTAGAACAAGCACCACAGTAGTATACAAATGCACGACATGTTTTGGATCGTTTATGAAAGTTTCATAGATCCATACCATTGACATTGACACAGGCTTCATCTAAGAGTACCTGCCACTGATTCATTATGCTGCATTAGATGCCCTGGGAGGCGGGAAGGGGCAAAGCTTGAAGGATTGCACAGCATATTAAATCTGTCTTGCTGAACATCAGTAGAATGAAGAAATCCCATGAAGATCCAAATGCAGATATAAAATAACAAGTCGCTGGTTGAAAATGAATGACTTTTAACTCACATGCAATCCTGGGAAAGGAAGGGTAGCATAAATTGCAGGTAGTGATATGAAAGATGAAAAAAAGCAGGTTAATGTAATGTCACTTACTGTATGAATGGATTATTTAATTGATGGATTTTTGTTGCTTTATTGCCTACAATGTTTTAAAACACCTGCCCATGTCCCTCTGCAGTCTCTGGATGAGTCAAAGCATGATACTGAGTCACTGTCTAATTACAGAGGAATTGCAGAGAATAATCTTATTTGCACATAATTAAATTATGAACACATGTTTAAGTAATCAATCTTCTGATATTTGCAAAATCTACAGCAACATAATGAAAAGTTCTTAATTATGAGCAGCTAAGTGTTCGTACTTGAAACAAACCACGGTCTTTAAACACCACTTCCATAAAAGAGCCCAGACTAGACTGGGGCAGCCAAGGCCATCAGACTAAAGATAAATCATTGAAATGGTCAGGTCTAATGACAGCACACTTATCTTTATGTGCTAATCTACCCAGCTTTATTGCTTTAGGCTGGCTGTTTGCTAGTGTTTGCAGGTTCTGTCAGGTGGAATTCCTCTCCTCATGGAGGTCCACATTCAGATTAGACTGCAATCCAATGTTACGAGAATGCTAATTAATTTTCTAAGTCAGTAGGTTCCCACGGGAGGAAGGAGTTTGGGCTTTGCTTTGTACAAGATCGAAAAGGATAATGATTTAAAGCGAATGTGAATTTTGTAAGTGCGTTAATTTCAAATGTATTTATTTTTCGCTTTTGAGGATTCAAACTACAGCACGTTTTGGTTTGGAAGGTTCTACCTGAATAGGGCTATGCTACAGTCGATTATAGCAGACAGGATTTATCATGGAGAAAATGTGTTTTGTAGTTTGCTGTATTTGCATACTGTAACTGTTGATCGTTCTTCATTATATAATGGATTCATTTCTCATAGTCAGCCCTAGACATGCCCCAAAGACATGTTTGTTTCTAATGCAATGAACAATTGCTGAGGTGATGAAGAATGAGTAATGAAAATACATTCAGTCTTCCCTTGCCTCCGGCTCCTGGAGAATGTGTGGGACCTCTCTGGCCATACTTTACAGAAGCTTCATTGGTGAACCATATCAGGAGAGGAGTGCTGATGCTGTCAGAGATGCACACTATTAACAGACATGCCTTGATTTTCCAACTTTTGTATGTACCTGTAAAGTTTGTGACATCATAACTTAAGGAGGATCATAAGGAGGCAGAATAATTGACTTTTTAATCAACACCTTACAGTGCACAAGTATCATTCTTCTTTATGTAATAAATTCTTAAGAAGTATCATGTGTATTACAATGATACTATAAAGGAACAAGAGCAAGAGCAAGATATTGTACATCAGTTTCATCCCAGCCATAAAGGTAATGAAAGATTGAGAAAAGATGAATGAATCTGCATTACTATAGACCTTGATTAAATAACTTTCCCAAGGTATTAGCTATAACTGCTGCAGATGTCTCTTTAATTTAGCACTGGGTAAGCCATGAATAAAGATAACGTAAACCTTTACACCTTTCATCCATGATGTGTTAGTGATTTTTCCTTTCATATTAATAAGCAAAGTATGTAGTCAGTGAGGAGAAACAGCCCCATTGCACAATGTTAATACCATCATGCTTTACAGTAGTTACTGAACAACTCTTTATGTGCTGGGCTGTGCAGGTTTTGTGTCATTTTTTAAGATGCATGATTTTAGGAGAACATCTTCTTATGTGTGACAAGACTAAAGTTTCACATTACCACAAAGCCCAAAAAATTGGAGATAAAAACATGAATTGGCTTACCTCTACCCCACTCAGTATTTGTAAGGTTTGTAGGTATTTTTAAGGTTGTTTTGGGTTTTTGAGTTTCATCCTTGTACAGCCATCCATCATAGAGGAACAGCCTGAAATTATCAAGGGTCTTCAGATTTCATCCGATTAATTAGGGTTTTCATTTCTTTCCAGAGTATAATTAAAGTCTGCAAATTATCTTAATTTCTTAATGTCCTAATCTGAACCTATTGGAAATGAGATCATAAACATCACAATGTTAATGCAGATTATTACTCTTGCTTGAGTCTACACAGTAAAATACGCAATAAGGAAACCCACTTGGATATTGTAGTTTAAATTGATTTAATTAGAATCACTTGACTTGATTTCAGGTGATGGCAATTAGCTTTGTGTCTGTTGTTGGATGTGATTAGTTCATTCTAAACATAATTACAATCTGCAGTTAAATAACGTGCGTACAAGTGAGATGTTTTAGTATTCAGTTTTTAATGTAATGAGAGTGTAATGGAAAATTACTCTGTTTAGCATTTTTATGTGACCTTATTAACTTCTTCTTAGAAACAGGATGTGAAACCAAAAGCTATTTGTATGTCTACTTTCATATCTGCACTCGGCATACCTTGGGCTGAACTATCACACCTGGGGAGCAGCTCACCATAGATGTTAGTTTCGGTTTCTACGACGTGTGTTCCCTCTATAAAGGAGGACCGTACATTATATTCTTTATCAGACTCCTGACTAGAGTGTTTGACTCTGTGTCTGATCCTTTCTGCAGAAAGCTTAATAAATATTACAAAGACAATTCTCAGGTTCAAGACTCTTTCATTTCAGATTTCCACCACATGAGTCATGTTATCCCTACATGAATACTGCTTAAACTGATATTGCACTATAATATAATACTGTATAATATAATATAATTTACATTATCAGCATAGCATCCCATTAAGATACCTTGTTATTGCAGTTGCAGTTATTGCTTTCATCTCTTGCTCTTCAAACAACACTTCAACTGCTGTCAGTGGTTACGCATCAACTGACATTTCAACTGCTGTCATTTTCCATCCATCCATCCATTTTCTTCCGCTTATCCGGGGCCAGGTCGTGGTGGCAGCAGGCTAAGCAGTGTTGTCCAGACGTCCCTCTCCCCAGCAACGCTTTCCAGCTCCTCCTGGGGGACTCCAAGGCGTATATATAATCCCTTCAGCGTGTTCTGGGTCTACGCAGGGGCCTCCTACCAGTTGGATGTGCCCGGAAAACCTCTAAAGGGAGGTGTCCAGGAGGCATCCTAATCAGATACCTGAACCACCTCAACTGGCTCCTTTCGATGTGAAGGAACGGTGCTCTACTCCGAGCTCCCTCCGGATGTCCGAGCTCCTTACCCTGTTTCTAAGGGTGTGTCTGCGATCTCATTTTTTCACTACCCAAAGCTCATGACCATAGGTGAGGGTTGGAACGTAGACCGACTGGTAAATTGAAAGCTTTGCCTTCTGGCTCAGCTCTCTCTTCACCACAACGGTCCGGTACAGTGCCCGCATCACTGCTGATGCTGCACCAATTTGCCTGTCCATCTCACGCTCCATTTTACGCTTGCTCATGAACAAATATCACTGTTTTCCAGCAGAGAACCATGGACTCAGACTTGGAGGTGCTGAATCTCATCCCAACCGCTTCACACTCGGCTGCAAACCACCCCAGCTGAAAGTCACAGCATGATGGAGCCAACAGAACCACATCATCTGCAAAAAGCAGAGACGCAATTCTGAGGTCACCAAACCGGGCACTCTACTCCCCCCATCTGCGCCTTGAGATCCTGTCCATGAATATTGCAAACAGAATCAGTGACAAGCGGCAGCCCTGGCAGAGTCCAACACCCACTGAAAACGTGTTTGACTTTGTGCGAAGATTGAGGGAACACAGCTCTCACTTTGGTTATATAGGGACCACATGGCTTGTAGCAGTGACCCCGGTACCCCATACTCCTGCAGTACCCCCCACAGGACCCCCTGGGGGACGCAGTCGAAAGTCGTCTCCAAGTCAACAAAACACATATAGACTGGATGGGCAAACTCCCATGAACCCCTCAGCAGCCCTGCAATGGAGAAGAGCTGGTCCACTGTGCCACGGCCAGGAGGGAATCCACATTGCTCTTCCTGGATCCAAGGTTCGACAATCGGTTGGAGTCTCCTTTCCAACTTCTTTGTATTTTGACTTCAACTTACTGCAACAATATCTGGGAATCCCAGTCATCTGTTTCAAATCTTTCCATGGCAAAATTTCAGTGGTGAGCACATGTACATTTTCTCCAGAAACTTTTCAAGTTCTTCTTAGTATGGTATCCATTTTCCTCTTGTTCACTTCTGTGAAGAAGTTAAATACTTCACTTGCTTCATTTTGTTCGCATTTTAAACACAATGGGTGGGTTAGAATAAGAATAAACAGGTTAAACAGATTTTATTTGTGTGTTCCACCTGAAATTGCAGAATTATTATGGTGTAGGGGTTTGTGAGCCTCAGTAACCATGACCTTGTTTTGAGCCTCATGCTGCTAGTAAGGACACCCAGGGCGAAGTGGTCTCAGCTGCAGGTCTAGGCAATAGCAATTCAAGAAGAGCTCTACAAGTGATTAATAAAACCGAGTGAACCTCACCTGGAGTAAAAACTCAGTGCCTTGGTGGTGTAGGCTTGGGAGAGGTGTACACAGTCAAGGGTTTGGTGACTAGGTAAGCCCTTAGGCTCAAGAACTGTCTAATTATCTTGATTATTAATTTAGCATTGACGAAGCTGGTGTTTGTTCATAATTCTCTCAGTGGGTCCTCCTTCTCCCTGCTCTGCTGAAACACAGCAGCTCGTTTCACTGGGAGTGGATTAAGAATCCCTGTCCTCTGAGCATCTGTTTAGTGCAGCAGGAGATGTTATGTTTCCTCTCAACTCCAGACTACTAATACAAAAGCCTGTTTTTGCATCTCAGAGAACGACACAGTTGCCAAAGATATAGACTGATACAGGCTATTTCTCCCAGGAAGCATTTCAATGCCAGAAAAGACAACTAAAAATAGACATCAAATAAGAATTTTTCAGAGACAAACACTAAAACTTTTTCATATACACTTATTTCCCAGTTTGTAAATGTTCAGAGTCCCACAGTGAGGGCTGGGTTGGTTTGGCAGGTTTAGAAGTTCACTGAATAAAATTGTTGAAAGTAGATGATTTATAACTGACTGTTCAGGGGCTCTCAGTAGAAGTAGGTCGGTTTGTGGTGAGTTTCTTTCACATGAAGTACTAATTAGAGCAAGAATATAAAATAGATTTTTTGATTAAAAAGTGCTGTTTATTGTACTCCAGTGTTTAGGAGGTTTGTGCGTAGTTTAAAGCACACATGCAAACTTACTGTCATGGCAAGTGCCATGCCACTTTGTTTTCCTTATGTTTCCTCTGTTTTTTCCCTTTCTCTGTTGTTTCCTGTTTGTCTTGTTCTCCCCCTGTCTGTCTATGAGCTTTCTCTCCCTCCCTACCGCAGTAGGCGATCCTCCTCTCCTATTGCATCAGCCACTCACCTGTTCCTCATCCACTCATCAATGCTACAGTATTTAAACCCTGGCTTCACCTCCACTCCCCGCCAGATTGTTCAGTCTACTTAGTTGGCCAACTACGCACCCTCCTGCCTGCCACCGCTCTGCCCTGCCTGCGTCTCACTCAGTCCACTCCTTCAGCCTGCCTACCAGCTTTTCCCACACCACCATTCTGCAGCCACTCCCAGCCACGTACCTCCTCCATCTCAGAGCCCTGGAGCCCTTGGCCACCTCTGGTCTCCTGCTTTCCCCATCATTCTCAAACTCTCTCCTACAGCCCCCACCCCCCACGGCTCCAACTCAGACTCACCTCGTTTGGCTCACTTTGTAACTTTGCTAGAAGTTCAATTAAACCCTTTAATCCATTCCCCTATGTCTCTGAGTCTGCTTTTGGCTCCAACAATTTACCTACCCCCTTACACTTACCATATACAGAATGAATCACAGAAAGAAAGAATTTTATGAGACCTGAGACAATATCTTTTTGGGTAGTGGGTGAAATTGAGATATCAGCTGATCTGGTGGAGGTTAGTGAACACTTCTAAAATGCCCAAAGATATAGTAATGAGACCAACCTCACAGGGAAAATTGCAGCATCGCTTATTTGTTCACATTTTCTTGACAAGCAACCTCTTGCTGACGTGCAAATAACGTTCCTCTCAAAAAAATGTGATGGTCATTTGTTCAAATAGCTTAAAACAGCATGACATTCTTATACTCACACATAATGCTGAAAAACCCAAGCCAAGCTGCATGTAAGGAGACTCATGCTGTTGCTTGCAGTTTGGATTCAGGAGTAATATCAGACTGCAGAACAATACACAGTGTTTTCACTCCAACAAAGATAATGAAGGGATCACAGGGATATGCTGCTTCATACATGTATTGAGGATTTGGTAAAGACAAGACATTGAGAGAGAGCTGCGTTCATATTCTTGACATTAAGTCAAGTATGTTCTGTGCTTGCCACATATATGCCATCAGATCCATATAAACACGTGTTTTACCCTCTTCCCTGTTTGTGATGTTCATGGACACTGTGAAACAACAACAGGAGTTTTGAGTCTGTGTTTAGGCATTATCCTTCTGGTTTCATTAGATCATGGTGTCAGCTCTGGGATCTCCTCACCTCCAAGTCTGACACCTTGGTTATTGCTATGAATTAACATGGGTTTTCTCAGCTATATGAGGAGTGAGCAGTTGCCCCAAGTTTTACAGTTTTTCAATATTCTCCATATCTATTTTCAATTTCTTGTTCCACTTTTCTTAACTTAGCTGGCCAACTAACTGGTCATTTTCTAGCCAATTGCACGTGCACAGTAACCTGGAAAACTAATAAGTCAATTTGCTGACCTATGCAATACTATATATATAATTTACAGTCGATTTGGCTGTTACAGGTTGAGGTAAAAAGGGCTTCAACTTGACTTTATTGTCTATGTATATGGGATACTTGTCTTGCAGCCAGGTGAAACACAATACACACACTTGAAGATAAATCATAATAAAATACATAAAGCATATCACAAAAGTGTGTAAAACATATGCTAAAACCCCATACACAAGCTCACATAAAACAATGCACATCAGCATAACCTGGTGTACATCTAGCCATCATCATCCCACCTGGTCATCAATGGTTGAAACAAGATCACCATCATCACCTTCCAATATCACATGGAAGATTGATCACCAGCTGACTCATCCTGAGCATTTAACAGTTAGGGATCTCAAGTGCAGTGATGCATACTGGATCATGTGGAGAAAACAAATGAAACTGCTTTATTTAATGTTTTATCTTGGCTATAACCCCCACAGGCTTTGGCTGGTGCCCAAAAGAATATGGCTGAAATTCAAGCAGCCAAACTCTCCACAGGCTGTTGCTCTTTACTCCGAGATATTGTGAAAAGCTCCAGCAATCTCAGATTATCTCAAAGCTGCACAATTGCCTTTCCATATTAGTTGGAGCTAGATGAGGTGGTTCAGGTACCTGGTAAGGATGTGGCGCTCTCCAAGGTGCTCATTAAGCAGCTGTCAGTTGCACAGGAACTGTCCTAAGGGCTCACTCTGGGTTGTTCCAGGTGCCAGGTGTACTGGTAACTGCCAGCAGGAAGTAGCCAGACAATGACTGAAGGTGTTTAACTATTTGATCTATCTATTTATGTAGTAATATGAGTTATTTCTCTTGGTTGCTAAGTCTTCAGTAACTGTTCCTGATGTGCCTTCGCCTGATAATGTGTTCTTTACAGGTACTGCTGAAGTGTGACAGTTTGGAGTATAATTGCATCCGGTTTGTTGCTTCCTGCACTGTCAAGGGATTGCCAAAGTTATAGTTTAGTCACATTGATGGCTGCTGTGTTTTGCCAAGTTGTGTTTGTGGTTTTGCCAAGATAATGAAACTCAATTTTTAGTGCATCCACAGTCTTCCTGCCTTTCAACTGTGCTTGAGTTTGTGACTATTTTTTTACACTTTCCTTTGGAGGAGTAGGGTATAACCAGCTGGAAGGAGACCCCAAGATAAACTCAGAACACACAGGGGGGACTACATCTCGACTGTAGCTGGCCTGGGAGTGCCTGGGAATCCTAAAAGAGCTGGAATAACAAGCTGGAGAGAAACATGTCTTGGCAACCCAATGTATCTGAAATAGAAAATACATACATTCTATAACAAATGGCATGCACAGGCAGCACTGAAGGCAGGCCATATGCCCGTGCACACACACATACCGTCCTGTGGTGCTTTACTGTCTAGTAAGGCAACTTGACAGCTATCTTAGCTGAGAATTTCCCATGAAATTAATTTTTCATTGTATTAAAAATTGTCATTTGGATGAAACCGTCCCCTGAGTTTCAAAGTTAGATACATGAATTAATTGTGACATGTCCAGGTCAAAAAGTCTCACTATAAAAGTAGAGTGGAGAATTCATGAAAGGAGCTGTAGGATGGCTTAGACTAACGACAGCATATGAGACTATTTTGTACCTTAGATTATATGAACAATAGTATAAAACTAGTTTGCAAGATACCATGCACACAACCACATACACTAATCATCTGAGACAGAGACACACAGGAGTGTAAATGTGGTTCAAGAATTATGTGTTTTCTGATTCAAACCCTGGTTTTCTTTTTAAGTGTTGAAGACCAGCGTCTTACAAGGTTTCTGAATTTGTGACTGCCAACGTTTACAATGCCAACAATGTTTTTGGTGCTATTTATGTGTGTTTTGGGTCAGGAGGAGATACAAAACTGCTCCTGTGGTCATACTGCACCTTGAACCAATATGGACATACACAAAGTATTTAAAAACATTTTTTACAAAAATGACTGACTTTCCAAAAAGCAACCTTATTAAAGAATAATAAATGTTCTCTCACCACAAAAAAAAGGAGAACCACTATTTCCCCCCTAAACCTGCACCTGTGGATTTGGATATTTGATCCACAATATTCTAATGCAGTGTCACCCTCTGAAACAAGTCAATGCCACATTAAAGTACCTTTTAAAATGTGGTATCTCATACCAATAGGAATCCTTTGCACAGTGATGGCAGCCATGTTAATCCACTGTTGATCTACCCTGAGATCAAGCTGTTCTGAAATCAATAAAGCCATGAAAGCTTGCCTTCTGGCCTTCATCACATCCTTTACATCCTCTAGTTAATACAGTTTGATACCATGCTACTGGTGTTTCGCTTTGCTGTCAGATGAATGTGAAAAAAGCTGTCAGCGTTTACATTTTCTGAATTCAGTCAAATCCCCAATCACAGGAACACAGCCACAGTATAGGCCAAATAAGTGTTTCAAATCATGTTCAGAAACAGAAAATAGAAGACGGATGAACCACATTTTACATTTCACAATATATTATTACAAACACTCAAATATTCCTAAAGGGTTTTTAGAGATTTACTGTAATAGTCCATGTACAGTTGGACACCTATGTACTGTAGCTGATAAAATTTCACAACAATTGCTTCTTTCAAAACCTGACAGTTTTTTTTTTAAATTATATCTCATATTTCACCCCTTCCTACCTATGCATTTTTTCTCATGTAGCCTATTTGTATCTCTGTTTTTAGCTGCCGACCTGCAGCCCCCACTAAAATGGATGAGGCTGGATTCCACTCCATATTTTGTGTCCCGCTTTGACATGCCAGTATATCTGATCTGAGCACAGAGCTCTCCGCTCCACACAGCATTTCCACTTCAGCACAGCGACCAGCGGCTCAGTCTGCTGAGCCAAGTTGAGTTAACACGCCGGGAAACGCGCTGCCTGGATTCATGTGGCACCTCCATACTCGCTGTCCTCTTTCCTGCGGCGCCGGGGGACTTTTAATCATTGTCGGCTGCGATAGAAACCCATTCTGCTTTGGGAAATGTGTTTGTAGACACTAATAGTTGAGTTGCAACCATTAAACGCCTAGTCATTAAGTACCTGCGGATCCACTGCAGGGGAGTTTTACCGGCAAGCGGGATACTGCAGAGAGCCTTAAACAATAAGGATCTTCACAGAAGTGAACAATGCTCAGACTAGAGACTATCATTTGCACTTTTTCTGTGCTGTCTGTTGCAGCAAGAGCAGATTTTAAGGCACGGAATTGCAGCGAGGTGAGGGATGCTTGCATCGGGAAAGGCTTCAGCTTCGCACATGTTCCTCTTCAGGAGATCCCAGGTAAGGTTGGACTGCCAAACAGAGCAATATAAATAGCCTCGGGAATAAACCCTGTCTGCATTTAATGCTAAGCTCTGGATGGAAAAGTTAAAAATCCCCAAGTATCCCATTGCATTTATAATGCAAAGTCGCTCCTTTCACTGTTGGTGTTTAAAGCGGGTTGAATGCTGCAGGGGCAGCCCGTGACTGCATCAGCCTGATCGGTTATACAGCACCTCAACCACCTGTCACTCACTAAGTTGCTGCGAGTCTAACTGGGCAAAGTTTTTAACCACACACAAGGGTTATACTCAATTACCAACAGTCCTAATTGGCCTGACTGGATGCGCAGCCTCCTGCATCGTACAGTATGCCTTAGTGAAGTGACAGGCCTGCTGTTATCAGGAAAACCCCCTAATTTAAAAGGCCTGAACTCACAACCACCAGTTTATGTGAGATGGTTTACTGATTACATAGGCTATTCATGCTGCGATAACATTATCCAATCAGCCAACATCAATACTGAATGTGAAAAAGAGTCCCCCAGGCAGGCAGCTGTGGTAAGATCTGCCTGCGTGTATCCAGCAGAGGTCTCCGACCGTGCTAACCAAGCAGCGATAATGAATGGTCAACTCTGCAGATTAACTCTGGTGCTGCGAAAATTAAGTGATAAGGTGAAGTGGAACTGCTGGCTCTCGCAGTGCCTCAGTAGCAGTCCCTAACCATGAGTCACTGATTCTGCATAATTTCATCCATTAGGCCTATACCCTTTGCAGCAATTATTTCAAACACCTTATTGAATGAATGACACATTTAGGCCTGTTTGCATTTGGGTCCTGTGACACTAAAACCTATACAATGGATCATATAATGATACAGGTTTAATAATGTTTAGTTGGATTTCCTACTGGCTGTCAGGGCTTGGAAACTACAGTAACAGTTTTTTAAATCCAAATTTCAAAATACAGCAATACTGTAAGTGTATATAGACACAGTCTGTTTTAGCAGTTCAGATCATTTTAATAAAAATGACTCCTGTAAAGTTTTACTGCATATATCAGTTAATACATTTTTAAATTGTACAGAATTTGTATTATTATATACAAGAGTTCAATTAGTCATGTACTTGCCATGTTGTTATTATGTAAATATGCCTGTATCTGAAGAAAAGTAATTAGGAATAATGGGTGTTTTTTTTAAATATTTCCTCAGCCAAGTCGCCTCTCCAGGTCACCATTGTTATGCTTCAGGGCCAATGATTCTCTCTATAAAGCAGAAAATCTGGCATAAGTAAAAGGCAGCATATTTGATAACAGGCACACCTGTTCAGAGATGGCTTGAATAACTAACTGATTAAATCCTTTGGATCCATGTCCCTGACATCACGACTAATCTCCTAAATGAGTGAAAAATTCAATCTCTCTCATCTCCGAATGATGTCACCCTGAATAAACGTCTTTTGATCTCGTCTTTGAATGAGTCATAACCTTACGTGTCTGCTGGAGAGACAGCGCGTTATCAATACCTCAGCAAATTCACACAGTGATGGGGCATAACATCTACACGATCAAAAAAGAGGTATCTCCTGAAAATAGTTTCAAGTATCAGAAGCAGAAATGCATCTTCCCTGTTAAACTTTGGAGATTAATATAATTATAAGTTGATTTCAAATTTCATGTCATGGATGGTATTTTACTTTTGTGTACTATTTCTATTGAGTCTATTGAAAATAGATTAATTGCATGGGTTTTGTAGTTTGTTTTTGGATAAATCGGGCATTTCTCTAATTAAAGTGCACTTAAGTACACAATCAAAGTAGAAATACTGCATAGTTAAACATTCTATGAAGGACAAAAATATTATAATGCATAATGGTTTTATTGTTTGGGATGTTAGGGACACTGAAAACACAAATTTGTGCAGCCTTTTATAGTCATTATTTTCATGTAGCAGGTTTGTAATATTGGTTGTTTAGGAGGTGGCACTGAAGGGGTTAAGAGCATCCATGTGGCAGACGGGGGGCATCTTCAGTGATGACATTACTTTGGAGTTGATATTCCAGTACGTGTAGATTAGTTGGTCCTCTTGGGACATGGTGTAGAGCGGCTCCTAAAGCTTCCCGCATAGCTTATTGTTTCTGTCAGCCTTACAGCTGCCATCACACTCGATTCACTCCCTGATTTGGCAAAAACGTCAACCTTCATGTTACCGGTCCACCTCTGCAAATGATGCATTCACTGCTTCTACATACTGTACATTTAAATTACCGCTCTTTGCTGTATGACCTCGCTGCTTCTGATGTAAGATGCCATTAGAGACCACGTTAGACTTAGATGTTAGATTTCTCTTATCAAGTTATGCCACATGTTTGATTTATAATCCCATTAGACTACTTTTAAATTCTTAATCACATGAATGCTGTTTGTTTTCATTAATAGCTATTTGCCTTTTTCAACTTTTACTGTTTTTATTCAAATAAGTTGTTTTCTTTCACATTCTGATCATACTGTGTGTGTTTTGGCCAATATGAGGCACTTACAACCATAGAGAAATAAGAGCAGTGTATTATTGCAGGAGTATTGTGCTCAGCTGCACTTGTTGGTGTTGGTGGGTTGAATGCTCAACTGGTACTACAGTATGTTTTTTCATGGAGCTTAAAAATGAAAAGCTTAGAATCACGGATTTTGGCTGTTTGGTCAAACAGAAAGAACCAGGTCAGGTGGAATGACATCAGTGGAGTCAGTGTTATTGACAGAAATGTTGTTATGATCCAAAGCCTAAAGGCTCAGTTGGTACAGTAATTTCACAAGACTTAAACGATGCTTCTGGCTGCTGCCCAGGCCAGGCTGGAGGCTGTCAACGGCTACGTGCTGGAGACATTTTGCATGGGAGCATGAACTTGTGGATTGCTCTACAAGTCTTTGAGCGTTCACACTTTTAAAAACGCCCGGAGCATCTCCCTCTCCACAGCAGACTTTATTTTTATCTATTTAATTCAACTGTTAGCAAATTCATTCAGTTTTAGCCTCTTAAATCCACTTCTTCATTACTCTGGTTAAAGATCAGACCTGCACTCAGTCTTGCCCCTGCTGTCTCAGTTTCCTTTCAGTGGATTACCCAACATCTGAGACAAGATAGGAAGATATGGAAAGTGTATCATACAGCACAGCAGACTGCTGGATTCAATGGAGCTTCTTAGCATGTCCTATTCTGTGCTACCATTTGACGTCCAGCTCTGTTTACTCCCAGCCAGGAGATGGAGATAGGACAGAAATAACGGTGCTGATATTTTATGTGATACTTGGCTGCCTGCACAACGAGGCAAATGATCTCTACTGAAGCGTGTAATGTGCACAGGTTCTCTACTGTCATGTAATGGGATGGAGAGGATTAAAAAGGTCTAAATGGGAGTGCCTGCGGAGGGAATGGCCAGGTGACTTTGTTAGTCCCCGCAGCATACGCCAGTACTGCTGTGATGTATTATCAGATTATTGTGACCTTCCTGTCAGTCAGACATGTGGAGATGGATCTGAGAGTGATGTCCTGAGAGGGATCACAGATTTTGCTGGGTTTATGGCGTGCTTTTACATTTCACTTTGCAAACATCAAAATATTTGATAAAATTGCAGATAATTGTACATGGTAGCACCAACATTTGAGGCTTCATTCTGCTATATAATGTAATGTGAATGTGTCCTACTGAGAAGCAGAGGGGGGGGACTATCAGGGGAGAAGAATCCAAACAACCATCGTTTTTCCTGCGGCAGAGGGGATTTCTCAAACCCTGCCTCCATCTCAACGTCATCAATCATGCTCATGAATGCCAAAATGGCCTTATGATGGGCTCTCTCTGCGGGTGTTCCCTCCTGAGAGCTGTAGGAAACATTGTCTTGCAAGTGTTTTTAGGGTTGGAAGCAGAACAATACAACACTCAAAGCATATCAAAATTATCAATTTAATGCTATCCAACACACTAGTTTTGCATTACAGGCCCTGAAAACTCATTTTCTCAGTGAGTTTCTTACTATGAGCTGTGGGGTCCTACATGACCTCAAAACAGTTTTTTTTACTTCACACGTGAGATTTCTGTATTTGTGGTTTTGCACATACTCTGCTCACTGGGTTAAAGTGGACAGGGCTCAGCTGGATAAAGGCGATGCCACTTACTTTTGAGCAACATTCAGAGTTTAGCAACATTTGATTCAAATTCTAATGACAGTTGTGAAGTTGTTTGCTTATGTTGCCAGCACTGTCAATCAACTCTGATCAAACCACACCCACATGGTCCTGCTGAAGCAGATTAACAGGTGTTTTTGAGTGTTAAACTGTTAATATTTATATATTTAATAAACATTTGGTAAAGCACATTTTCTTCATTTTTTCTCTATGTACAGTATCTGTTCCTTTGGTATATGTTGGCTTTAATTCATCATCAGTCGATATTCACAGTATGTCACTGTCAGTTGTGTTCAGGCCATTTGATTTGTTCAAAAGCAATACTGAAGTGGACCACTCGCATGTTCACCATCATAAAGCCATGCAGTTAACTTATTTTGTCTGACCAACAGTTCAAAACCCATGTTATTTTATCCTGTCCCAAAAAGAAGATATCTTCAGATGTGAATGTTGATGTGTTTGGGTTTCTTTAAGGAGGGAAACTCATGTCTTCAGGGTTACTGTGTTTTTTAAACACCAAAAGTATTTTCTGGATAATATTTCCAAACCCTAATCCTGTCTGTGACCCAAGCTTTCTGTTTATTCTGTTTGTGGCCTTCAGCGGGGTTTATGTCCAACTTTCTGTTGCTCATAACCCTAGCTGCTGAAATGTTAATGCAGGCTACACATTTTAAAACCAGAAGGGATTATAGTTTGCAGTTGGGCAGTTAGTAATCTCTATAAATAGATATCAGCATAAGAATGCAGAATCTGTAGGCAAGGGACAAGATTTTGGTATCCAAAGTGTTCTGTTTTTCATTTGTAGTCTGAATAGTATTGACCGAAAGTCCCGAAACATTGGCCGTTGCCCCCAGAGGCTAAATCGCTGTCAGACGATAGCCGATGGGTTCCGTGATTGGGCAGTAACAATGCTGTTTTAGCTAATTTACATATTACCTGAATAAGGAAATCATTATTCAGATATTTTCAGTGGAATTTCATTTGTTTCAATATGGCAACAAAGCTTTCTTCTTTAGTGTTGGTCCTGAATATATTAAGAATGGAAACAAAAACACATGAAAGAGACGCTGGGTTATTGAAGCTTGACCAAATACTTTAAGCCTGATGTGCTTTGTTTATACCACTGATAAGCAGCTGTTGTCATATAGGTTACTGAAGGAATGGTGCTGCGAACACAACCATGAAGAATTAATGTTTGTCAAACTCATTTGAGATAAATCGACTGTGAAAAACAAGGAAATGGATTGAAGTGATTCTCCTGAGACAACATGGCAATAGCTGCTTAATGGTTTAAGAATCATTTGAAATGTGAAAGAATGAGTGCTCCTGCTGTCAACAAGAGATTGAATAGATGTTATTTTGATCTATTAGCTCCTGTCAACAGCTGTCCAATTAAATTCTAACCTGGAGCCACTGAGAAGGAGCTTTTTCATACTTCATTTAAGAAGCTGGTATAAACACATTTCCAGCTGGTATTACCAACATAGACTACACATACTGTATGCTACATGCCTGATTTGTTATAAAAATAGAAGCATTCAACTCATTTTGGTAGTTTACATCTTCTCTTTCAACCAGATTCAGTTGATGCAGTGGACATCATTCTGTTCATATAATACCAAGCTCAAAATGGACTTTCCTCAAATTGAAGTGGAGGGCAGTTGAGAAGTGTTACCTTGGATAAATTGTGAGATTCCGTATCAATTTTTTTCTCGCCCGCAAATCCCAAATCATAAAACGCCACCAGAGTTATGTTGTTCTGCACGTGCAAGATTATCAGATGACTGGCGTTACTGTTCAGACATTTTTGGCACACATCTCTTCCTTGATATGTGACTACCTTGTCTGATTCTATTTTTTATGTTTTTATTTTTTTTTAGAATTGTTTACATATTTTGCAGTAGCTGACAAAGTTTTACTGTCTCTTTTCAAGCCGTCCACGGATCATCACTGACTTTCAGAAAACAATCCTCAGGATCAATGTACGTTTCTTCAATGACACGAAGATCAAATTTTGGCTTTTGGCTGTGACATATAGCTGGTACTTTTCCCCGACACCTCATCTGACTGTCAAAACCAAGCCATCGTGAAACAAAGCCCCCTCAAATGCCTGGTAGCTGTCGTTAGATCTATCTTTAGCCACACGTCTGCCACTCCTGTCTTGTTGACAACGTCTGACTAGACATGATGTGCAACTGGAGAGGATGTTTGCCTTTATACTGCTCCTGAGGACGGTTCAGTGTGGTGTGTTTCAGCAAGCCGTCGTGGGGAGCTGCGTGTTGTGCATTTGAGTTGTGTCCTCTCCCTCTCAGTTAAGCAGTCTGTTAGACTAGAGGACACTGTAGCAAGGTATCAGGACTAATAATGGCCAGTGTCGGTAAACTAACCTGTAAATGCTGAGTGAAAGGTAATGATCAGTGCAGGTCTCCAAACAGCCACCAGCTGCTACCTGTAGTGCAGTCCTCTGCCATGCTCCACTTAGCAAGTTGACGCAGGAGAGAGTGGCTTGACTGCTCTCCTCTCATTCTCAGGGGCCTCTAGGCGTGCTGCCCACGTGGATCGAATATCCACACCGGCCTTTTCATGCCTCCACTAGGCTTTTTTTTATTACATACCCCTCAATAAATATCAAAGCCAGACATAGTGCTACATATGCTGATTATGTGGTGCTTGTCATTCCTAAATGTGCTGCACATGGTGTTAGGGAAATCCATACATTAATCTTAGCTGTAATGATATTGGTGCACCTTAGTACATGAATATTCACCAGCTATTACTCTCAACGTCAAACATAACAAATCATTTTTATCATCAATGAATCTGAATTGAATTATTTTCTAAATTAATTGTTTGGTCTGTAAAATGTCAGATGATAGTAAAAAATGCACTTCGCACTTTCCCAGAGCCCAAGGTGACATATTCAAATGTTTGTTTCATCTGAGAAACAGTCCAAAACTGGGGAAAAAAAGTCTAGTTTACTATCATATATGACAAAATGAGAAAATCCTCACATTTGACAAGCTGGGGGCAGAAAATTGTTGCTTTCTGACTGAAATTGACTGAAACAATTAAATATCAAAATTATCCATTACTTTTCTGTAGATCAATGAATCTAATAATGTGTTCAGCTCAAGCTGAATTCAATCACTTTTAACTTGAATGGTTGTCTCCTCTGTACTAGAATGTCCAGAATTTTGGTCTTTGAAACCAAAGGAGTAGGTATCAGTTGCAGCTTCAGGGACTGTTTTGTGTTAAAATGCCCAGTTTTGGGAATGATTGACTTGAAAACAAAATATACTGTCTAGAAAACCTATTCCTCTACAACAATTTCTTCAAAGCCTCTTAAAAATGTTCCTTCTGCAGCGACAGGGCAGTTATACGTTTATATTTCTCTCCTCAAGGCATTTTTTTATCACACATTTAAAACTATTTCAATATGAAACACCATACCGTTGAGTCAACACTTGGCTGTTTTATCATGCACACAGCCGCGCACATGGCATGTTGCAGTGGAATATCTTGACATATTCAAAAAAGAAATACTGACACATTTGCTAGGAGTATGAAACTATTCTAACATCTTTATTCCTGTCCTTTTTCCCTTCACACTGACTCTCCTGAGGATGAAGAATACCATCATACCATTGTACTGTGCTGCTTTTATTGTAGACTGTTTTATGTCAGTGAGAATTCATTTCCTCTTGAACCTGTCCTCATTCACCCAAGGACATATACTCCTCTGTATCTGCATCCCCCAGTTATTTAAAATACGAGCATGCCTTTCATTATGACTTCTGACATGACCCAAAATGTGATAGGAATAATGTCATTCAATTTTGATTGATGCAAGTTCTAACTTGAGTGAGAAACTTGGCTATTCTGTACACAAAACCCTCTAGAGACATTATTAAAAGCGAAAAGGAAAGCCTGTATGGAATACACAGATTTATAGACCCATGGTGATGATCGCATGCACTGGATTTCATTCTATTCTTCATTTTATGCACTGTAGTTCCTGAGGATATGATCTAATTTCTACATGTAGATTTCTTGTCAAAGTCTGATTATCCATATGTCTGAGGGCATGTTTCAGTGGGCTATAGCGTGAGAGGTGAATGTCTGCTACAATCAAACAATGTGCAATAAGTGCATTGGATGTCTGAAAGCATATGACATTGAGAGAATATGATGAGTGTTGGATAGAACAGTGATTTACAGCAGCCCCTGGCTAACCTCTTGATTTATTTTCAACAAGGACTTGAAACGGGTGAGGGATCTTAGTCTACTTAGGGTCAGATATAATGAGATCCTTACAGTGCATATTTTCTAGATGTGATGCTCGTAAAGCCAGAACATAACTTGCATATTACTTTATTCATACAGTATGCCCACCCACTTACTTCCATGCAATTAGACAAATTAATTTGTCATACATTTGTTCACTCACTCATAGTTAGTCTGTCTCTGCATATGTCTTGAGACATCGCAGTTAGCCAGCATCATTAATTTCCATCCTCTCTGCAAGAGTGTTTAAGATGTGTGCTGCTTTGTGTTTGCTTCCATGCTATGGATTCAATCATGCGTTGAAGCTAAAATAACCCTAGTCACACAGAAACCAGCCTGAATCTCTTTAGCTCAGATGTTGCAACAAGATATTTATCAGGGAAAACACTGAGAATTGCTTGAGCCAATCAGCTACAGTAGAAGCCCTGAAGAAGCTTTATAGTAGCTGTCTATGATAACAGAAATGAGCAGCACTGCATTTGGGATTTGAAATGAGTGCAATATGTTGTGTGCTGCTCTGACTGGTTGAAGGTCTATCCTGTTGCCCATCTGGAAAGGCGGGGAATTGCATTAGCCTTGGATAGGCTTGGACAGCCTTTTTCTTGACTAACCTAAGCAAACATCAACTGAGCCATTTCTGACCACGGTGAGCAAAGCAAAATGTAATAGAACTGGAATAAAATTGCTTTATTCTGCTTGCTTTCCTGTGGGTTTACCTGTTTTGAGAGTTTTATTCAAATAACAGTCTGTCTCTGGATAAATCCCAAATCATCAAGATGATTGATGACAAAGACGAGGCAAAAATGTAGTGAATTACATAAATTACATGCCTATGTGAGGGTAATTAATTGGTCAAAAGGAGCATCTGGAGCACCAATGAAGCAGTAAAACGGAACATTTTCAGAGCTTGCCTAACATGGTGGCAGATAAAATGCATGATAGCAACAATAGGGTTTGGTTGGAAAAAATGAGCAGATACTTGGACTCACTTTACTTTGAATATTCTGGCAAGAGAGAGTGAGTATGTTGTTGTGACTAAAATATCCAAAAAGTTAAAATGTTAAAAAGGTTTTTGGCTAATTTATTGCTGGCTAAAATGTCCAGAGCTTTTGTTGACAAAAAATGATTATATCTTAAAAAAGGCTACCAAAATTCAGATGACTTTGCGGTTGCCTTTCAGTGATGAAGTGATGCGAGAAGGAAGAAGAAACTGCACTTGACACTAGGAATGTTGATCTCAGGGTGGCTTCAAGTGTGAAACCATAAAAAGTTTGTCAGGAGGGAACCATGGGACACAGCAGATGGCAGAGCACATATGCTGTGAGTCTCTTTGGCCAGGTACACTGATGAATACTTCTGAGAGTTGGCCTACCTTTGCTGGTATGCACGCAGGAACTCGGACACTTCTCCAAGCTGACTCATAAGTTGAGTTTGTAAAAGATGTACTTGCCATAATGTCTTCATAAAGACTGAAAATAACTATTGTGCTTGACAGAGCATGTTACCGACAACATAAGTATTTCTAAAGTCATGTTATAATTTTACTGAAAGGGACATGAAAGTGTTAACTATTTGGTGATTGCGTCCTCCCTGTAGTCGCCCTGCCTTCTAAATTTGTTACATTTCAGTTCCTTTACCTGTGCGCTTCTGCAAGAATGATCATAGGAACCAAATTGTATTCATGTTTATTAATGATGTGGTAATCTTTTCTCTCTATCGTGTCAAAAAAGTGGAAATACTTGCATGCAAAGTTGAGTTTTGTAACTTCTTTTTTTAAGACTGACAATTATGTGTTAATGTAGTTCTGAAATGGTCATTTTTGCTACACCACTCATTATTGTGGATGGGGAATGGGGGAGCAGGGACAACTTTGGTGTGTGTTTGGGTATTAACACCGAATCAGACAGCTCTTTCTCAGGGACACAGAACTCACATACGTGTGACACGAGCAATTACCAAAATAGAGGGGTATTGAAAGGCACCGGTGGAGGTGTTCATTGAATGTTCTGAGCAGTTAACAGTGACAACAGATGCATGAAAAACATCACAGGCTCCTACAAATTAATAGGCAAATGAACATAAAACATACAAACAACAGCATATCTAAAATAGAGACAGAAAAACAATTTATCTATTAAGGTCTATCTATTATTACTCTATTATGTAGACTTATTACGCAAACAAATTCCCTCACCTTGGCAAACATCGAGAAGCTTCACATGTGAAAACTGCTTAACCCTGGTAAAGGGTTACCAATGCTTGCAACAAAGGTATTTGCAGTCCATTAAAAAAAAAAAATCAATGCTGAAATCCTACTATTAAATGGCAGGTATTGTAAAATGTGAGCACACCTCAGCAGGAAGACGGTAGAATTTAAATGTCTTTGCAGCGCTTCATCAGCAGTGATAATAAGCAAGCTGATTTGACTGACACTCCATTTGATTACAGACATGGGAGTGACATGAAGTAATTGCGTCTTATGATGACAGCTTGGTGTTAATAAATCGCAGGGTGCATGCATAAACCTCTCTCATTAAAACTCAACTTTACATTTTTCAACGTGTTGGTGCATGGTTAACACTAGTGACATACCATTAGTATGTATTGAATCTGCATCTTGTTTTCTTATTAATATGTTAATGTGAGTAGGATCTGCTGCTCCGTATGCATGTTAAACATGATCTGTTGCCGTGGCTCGATGCTAACTGAAGTTATGCCTCCTCCTGTTAGCCCGGGACAAACTAAAGGACAGGGAATGGGTTAGTACAGTGAGGTTAGGCTGGGACAAGTCTTTTTTTTTTTCACCCTCACAGTCCTCTAAATTCTGAATGACTCGCTAAAGGCCAGCTTTGATACAAGGCTATTAGTGGGACATAATTCCCCCTCAGCTGCTAAAGTATAGCTTGCTCAGGATCGCGGACAGCTTCAGGTGGAAATCATACTACAAGCATACCCTACAAGCAAAAAGACAAACAAAAAAACTCCCATCTACATATACTTGGTGCAGTACAGATATAATTAGTAAAGAAACAAGACATTTACCTGAAGAACACTTGTTTTTAGAAGTGTTTCCACAAACTCTTTGCAACTCTCGTGGGTCACACTCACATTGTTCATTTTTCTGTTTGAAATGTGGGACATGTGGTGATAGGAAAGCTGATCTTCATTAGTTATACTAATCTCCATAATAGAAAACTTATTTTTTAATCTATACGGTTATCCAAAGTACTGTGATGTTACAAAAAAAATTAATTTCATGTTGTGTCACTGCTTGTCTGTGTGAGTGAGGAACAGAAGGAGAGGGGAGAGAGAGTGAGAGAGAGAGAGAGAGAGAGAGAGAAGCATTACTTTGACAATTTAGCAATGCCAACAAGCTGTTAAATGTTTCACCTCCGCCCAGAGCTACTGCTATAACAGTAGATTATGTGTTGTAGTTGTACAGTATGCTTAAATGGTAGAAAACACAGGACTGTATCAGTGCCAATTTACAGTTTATTTGGGAAAACTTGCTGAGTTCTATAGAAATGCAAACAATGGAACTGTATTTCAGCCAATAATGTCTGGCGGTACAGTAGAATTTTCTATCCCTTTTCCCAAAGCCATGAACCAGCAACATATGTGTATATTGTCTCTAATATAGCAGACCAGAGCTGGTGTTCACAAGCAGACTTATGGCTTAAGGTTTGATTGTTATGAACAAACTGGGTATATGAATTAATGGCGGAGAAGTAGATTATGCCATAGGACTGGTTTGAGAAGTTTCTATTCCGTAATATACTTTGATTCTTTGGGGGTGATACTAATATGAATTCAGTGAGAAGCAGATATCCCTAACTCAGTCATTCCAGTGACTGTGGTGTTATATGGGAGATCAACTACTGGAGAAGTTGGCCAATGAGTTGCATTGCTGGAAAAGCTGTGAGTGACGAGGCAGCTGAAGGATTATTAACTCATGTGTACTTTGAAATAAAGAAAAGGATGGAAGGATTAAAGAAAGGAATAGAAAATGAGCTGAACGTGTAAGCACTGACAGCAACTGACATTTGAGTGAAAGTGTAATTAGTGAAAAGAGATGACTGCTGAAAGTAAGATATATATATATATATATATATATATCTGTAATACAATTACAATCTGTAATTGTTTGTGGTACTTGCAAGGGTTTTAAGAGGCAGGTACTAGGATATTCTGAGTGGTTGCTAGGTGGTTGCCAAGGTTTTCCCATTGGTTGCTATGGCGTAAGTGATTCTAGTGGTTCTGGGGTTACTAGGAGAAACAGGTGATTTCCTAGGTGGATGTTCCAGTTGGTTGCGCACATGTTTGTACATGCATGGCAAAGAGATAAGCTTCTCCCAATCGGTACATGGATACAGCAAATTGCAGCAGGTGGAGTGGAATATTTTGATATACCCTTTTTGAAGACTCAAAAATAGCTAATTGGTTCAACTGAAGCTCCATGAATTGAGCTTTGGGATTGACTCAAAATAATCCACTGTGCCCGTGTTCATCATAATAAAGGGAGATATCACCAGTGCAACAATGTGGTTCACTAATGTGTTTGAAATAGTTTTTGAACAACAATGGAGGTCTACAGCAAAAAGGAATATTCTATATCAGGCTTTTGCTGCAGGAAATACTTGACATAGGATCAATTTGTTCGTAGCGGTCTTTTCATGTCGTTCACAAGAAAGATGTCAAGTGTCATCAAAATAATATAAAAAAATAAGTTAATTTGCTACAAAATCTTTATATGACACTACAACAAAAAATTTAGTTATTTCTTTGCTGTCAAAGAACAGTCTGGTCCACACTCCATCCTGTCTCTTGCTAATGTGTGGTCTGTGTTCCAGTAGATAGATTATCTGTGAGGCCACAGTGCTGTTTTAACCTTGACAGGGAAGGTCGTGGCACTTTGCTGAGTGGTGAAGTCCCCTGAAAGCTCCTTCCCATATGTTGACGTACGACAGGCTTATTTTTAAGTGATGTTTAGCTCTGGTGAGACTGCTGGAGCACACAGTAGGTTTGTTGCGTCAAGATGGATTTTCTTTCCCTGCTCTTGACATATCTGATGAAAAGACTGCACTCAAAATGTGTAGACTGAGGGACTTGCCAGTAGACAGTTTGTGATATTAATGAAGTTCCTAAATTCATGTTTTTTATAACTTTATTTTTTAAATAGGTGATGATTTAAAGTAAAAATGTCACCTGCTTTTCAGTCAGTGCAGGACAACAGTGGAGGAAGTGTGTAAAGAGTGGGGCTGTATGATGCTGGAATTGTGAGCTTCGTGGATTAAACATCTGCAATGGGAGGTCCACCTGAATGCTCCAATGACATAATTATCCTCGAAGATCAAAGTTTTTTGTGGTGGTGTGTTCTATATTGAGGAAATGTCCTGCTATATATATATATATATATATATATA
>LKNJ01000532.1:57418-73520 GCA_002120245.1 Maccullochella peelii
ACACACACACACACACACACACACACACACGACATTCATAGACAGTCATATTTGTCTGTACTATGTTATCAAGACAATTGAAGAATCTTGGAGGTGCACATTTACATGTAGGAATTAAATGAAATTGTTATGAATCAAGTTATTTTCTGACATGCTTGGTCCACAGAAAGCTAGTGACACACCATGGATATGTGTTGGAACTTTTTCATCTCTTCCTCTTCTGTATTTTTCAGTAGAAAGGTTGCTGGCTGACGTGAATGTGGCTGTGCTGGGTGCAGTTTGCTTATGACATACATGAATTCTGGGTGTTTTTAAAAGGTTACTTCATGTCACCATTTGTAGATGCTACTGTGCAAAATGATCTTTTGCTTATATCACATTGTTGCTCAGTCATTATGGTGCTTTCTAAGTGAAATCCATTTCTTGTTCTGCTGCTGTGCAATCTATCTGTTGCTGCATGCAGGGGAAATGTTACAGCTGCCATCTGCTCACAGCTGCTTGCCTTATTGGAAGCTCATGCTCACTGTGTTTTGTGTGGGGAAGAGAAATCAGATTGTAATGTGACTGTGGGGGACACAATTCAAAAATCTGTGAAATGTCATCCATGTAAGTCATATCACGACACAGTCCAGATACAGGAGACACGCTAATGTCGGTTATGAAGTGAGCCTTGGGTCTTGTTGAAAAGCGCCACAGCTAACAACAACACACATGCACATTCTATGACATCCTCTCTATAAAGGGCTACTGTAAGTCTTAGGCTGAATTCACATCAAATCAGGTGCTGCAGCGAAAACGCCAGTCCTCCCATTCATTTGAACGTGGGTGGCGGTGGGGACCGCAGGGGATGGCGAAAATTCAGCCTTTAAGGTGGCACATTTGTGTTGTCATGTCATGTCAGTTCAGTTCATAGCTGGATTAAATAGCTGTCTGCAGTGACAATCATTCATTTTTCTTTAATCAATAGCTGCTTTCGATTTTATCAAGTGTTTGTATTTCCCTTTCATTTCCTGTTGTGCTCACCCTCCCACACTGATATTGGGTTTTTTATGGAAATATATTGACAACAAAAAATTTGAGAGAGCACAAAACAAAATTCTGAGCTCTACTCGCTCTACAAGTCAACATTTGAGAGTTTCTCCAGCTGTTTTGGTAGCTTCTGAGCACTTGAGGTGGCAAGAGGTTGCTTGCCAGCCATTTTTGACTAGCAAGCTGAAACAGGACACACCTACATCTGGACATCTTTTAAAGTCTGCACAGCTAATCATTATTCATAAATACAGAAAAAGAAAACCCAGCATCCGGTTAAGAAAATCACACTAGAAATAGAAGTTAACACGAAGCTAACAAGGCCACTATGATCTGTAGCTCGTGACTACTTTTAAATTCATTTGACTCTCAAAATTACCCTGCCATACTGACTTAAAAACTAGATCATTTGCCAACAAATTGAATGTGGTCTTAGTAATTTAGTGTCAACGCATTTTGGTTTTTAAGATAATACAGACACCAAATATTGCTCTTTGTCTCCATCTGGTGGCAAAGCTGTCCCAGCTTTTATTATGAAAGTAGAAGGAAGGGTCTAACAGGATGACCCTTCACTTCCAGGTCAAACTGAACAGGTGACGCTCTGCTCTCAGTTTGAGTTTGCGCTCAGGAGATAAAGACTGCCAAAAGTGAGCGCGAGCAGCTTTGATCATGACGAGTGTGATAATCCCCATTGCTGACTCAAATGTAGTTACACAATTCCTCTTGCATGCTCAAATCATCTGTTACACTCGTGATTCTGTCCTTCCTCGTGCACAAATCTAATTCTGCTCTTACGAATCTGTGCCTGTGCGCTCTGAAAGGTTGCCTTGCAGACTGAGTAGCGCTCCAGTTGAATGCATGCCATTACATTGCTTTATCTGTGACTCTTTTAGAGAGAACTGGAATGATGTAGATCATTAACTTTTGATTCACTTCAGTATTTACCAAATGTCATTAACTATGTAATGTGCTAGAGAATATTTTAAAGGAATGTATTATCTGTTCTCCCCACTAATTTAACTGTGATAACCCCTTGTCAATTATACTTGTTATTGCCAGACCAAATGAGAAACACCACCATTGTTCGTCTTCTATACAAAATCATGTTAAAGATCCTACAAGGCACAAGCCATTGTTTTATTCTGTCAATTTCTAAAATTTGTAATTATTCTCTGTACAGAAAATTAGCTCCTGTGAAAATATTTAATTTCGTGTGGGGATAAATGGTCCCTGAAGTGTTTCATGTTGGTGACACTTGAAATGTCAATTGGTTTGTGAGCAACGGTTCTGAGAAACCAAGGGTTATGAAGAATAGGAGTGACTATAATTCATTGGCATGTATTTTATGTAGATTTACTTTCACCACCACATTGTGTATATTATCTACACAGCAACCTTTGACATCACAAAATGGTTGCAACCTCATTTGCATGCACCATGTTTTTGATTTTGCAGGTTATTTAAGAAGTTTAAATACTGTATGTCTATGGTAACAAAACCATAGAAAAAGTGTGAATGATTGAAAAACAGTGTTGCCAACTATTATCGACAGAAAGTAGCTAAAGTCTGCTCAGAGAGTCGCTAGATGTCGTTGCTTCACGTGCCAATTTGTATATTTATGAAGTCACAATCATTTTATTGTGAAAAAAAGTGCTGTGTGGCTACTGATTGATCAACTGAATGACGAAGCGGCTTACTACTTACAGTAGTAACCTAACCAAGCGTTACTTCCGAGGCCTGTATGTGGGGTTATAGGTCATGACAGAGCCCTGTTTACACAAATACATATACCTTACCACACACATTCAATGCGCATGATCAGTACACACCTGCACATGCGCTCTCCCGATGTCTACTGTGCAAACATACTGTAGGCTACACCAATCCATACACCCAAAACCACTATTCTCTGGCATTACTGTTGAAGATATAAGAGGCTGATCTTACATTCCTTATCATATAACTAGGACTTACTAGCTCTGTGCTGTAATACAGAGAGCAATGCTGTTTCTTAATTTCAACTGGTGAGGATATTTTAGCATGTATATGTAGATATCTTGTATGTGGCTATCAAGAAAATATTTAAACCCCTTTTACAGGGTTATCATTTTAAAAGGAGTCTGCTGGAAACATTAAAAACTCAGCCGGAGACAGCATTTCCAACCAACTCAAACTCAGTGGAGCAAACATTAGCTTAACTAGCTAGCTAGCTGCTACAGTTGATTAAATATGCTAGTGATAGTTGTCATTTCAGGTGACAAAACCAACGGACGGCAGCTAAAAATTAGAAGCATGCTTTTGTGTACCTCTGTCTAAAATCAAGGTCCCATTGTTTCAAAAATGACTATGAATTGCGAGTAGTGAATCTGCCACAGTTATCATTGTAAACTGCATGCCATGCGAGAACGGAAAGCTTGACAGGCATAACAACAGTAACTAAGTGGGGCTGAGGCTAAGCAAACCATCAATTTGAATGCACTGCTGCTAATTAAGACCTAATGTTGGGATTTTGGAGCCGCAATCCCGCACACTTTTCTCGTAACAAGAAGGCTATGGAGAACATAAAAGTTAAATACTGTTATCAGCTCAAATGAAATGTGTCCAAAATGAGACCTCTTGTAAGTTTTATTGAACCATTGAGTCATTTTAATCACACAACCTGCTGGAGTGAGAGCTCTGGATTTTAGTGTAACCGAATTTCCTGTGAATTGGCATAACCACTTTTTATATAAAAATCACAAATTTTCTATTTCCAAAACGCAAATGAACCTAGAATAAGGAAGACTGTGTTTGTGTGTGTGTGTGTGTGTGGAAGGAAGAATTTCTTGAAGTGGCGCAACTGGAAACATTGTTTTCTGTCTATTTTGCAGGTGAACATCTTCGTGTATGTCCTCAGGGAAACACATGTTGCACCCAGGAAATGGAGGACAAATTTGGCCAACAGAGTAAACAGGACTTTGAGAATCTGGTTGATGAAATGAGTCATGAATTGAGAACCACCTTTGTTTCCAGACATAAAAGATTTGATGGTAAGTCTTATGCTTTATGCTGAATAATGCTCCTGTTTTGTCTCTTGTTTTTAACAGTTTAATGGTCAGTCACCAAAGAACAAAATGCTACAAAAGGAAAATCTAGGGATTTAGACTGTATGTGTTCATTTAAAAAGGTTCACTGTTTGTAGTTCTGTAGCTATTCTCCCTCAAGAGGAGACGAGATGTGAAAATCTCATTAATATGCCTTGGAGTGTAGAACCCTCTTGTTGGATTAGACAAACATGGCTTCTTGCACCGAAGATTGACAGCGTGAACAGCAGTACAGAGCCAAACTCTGCATTATTAAGGTTGTTTGGTGGTCTTGTGCTGTGTGTGATCTTGGCTTAGCCCCATGGTGACTGTCTTGACCACCACACATCCACTGAGCTTCTGCTATGGGGGGGGCTCATTACTGAACCAAGCCTCACTCCACCTCTCCCCCTTGGTATCCTTCTCTATGGAGTCAGCTCCTTCTAGTTAGTTTAATGAGAAATAATAATCCCCCCAGCTCCCAGCATTACTGCGTGGGAAGCAGCAGTTTATCACTGTGGACAATGGTGAAGGGTGGTTAAGGTGGAAATTGTCAAGCATAGCCACCTGTCAGCATTGTCAAACAATTTATTAGGAAAGCAGCATAAAACCTTTTAATGACTTATCAATCAAAAATATTACTGTATCTGAATTCTTTTTCTCTCCAAGTGAATGGCAGGACAAAACTTAACCCCTCTTAAGGAAAATGCCCTAATAGTTCCTCTTTTTTAAATCAAGGAATATTGGATTATAATACTCTCTTAATGTACATTAAGAGTGATGAAACACATAATGCAAACAAGACACTGTCCAATATTATTATTAGTACTTAACCCTTGGCATATACTGTATAACAAACTCCTATATTTAAAACCCCAGATTAGCTTTTGCTTCCTGTAGTTGATAAATGTTTAGTTTAATAATTTCTAGTCATAATCATGAAGAAATAGTAAAGCTGACTGTAAACTCTGGCAACCTTGACTGAAATTATGGGTAATTCATCAGTGCCAGTATAAGCAAACACTGTTGTTTTAAAAGTGCTTTACATGAGAAAGAAAAGAGAGATGTGGAAACCACAAAATATAAAGTTATGAAAGCTAGAAAATCCAAAGGAAACAAGAGAGTTTAAAGTTTGAGGTGCATTTTTTTGTTACTGTGCTGAGACTTTTGCAGAAGGCTATTCAGTCCAGGAGCAGCAACAGAAAAAGCAGACTTACCTGAATAAAAGGATATTTTAAGTGTAGCGTTGCGGTTGATAGGTTACATTTGATAATAAAATGAAGCTAATTTATTCTATGGTATATGGATTACATTTAGTATGATTAATACATTATCTTGGCCTCCTGTGACATGGTTTGCATTTCCAGTTGCATAGAAACAAGCTTCTTGCTTTCATGTAGGAACACCTGCACATAAACAGCATAGATCAATAATTTAATATTTAATTTTGAGTGTTATCAGGTCACACTAGCTTTTATCTTGAATGGTTGTGGTCCAGTGGTAGCAGACCTCAGCTTCTTTGATTTGAATTAAGGCTTATCTTCCACCTAAGTATATCTTCTATGATTCCAACAGATATATAATACATCCTTTCTGAGACTTGAGGGTTTTGTTGATCCACAGTATACTGTATACCTCTTTTACATAATGCACAGTAACGCTGAGGTGGCTTGGCCTGGGCCAAATGTTTGTGTTGTGACACCTCTTTGTGTTGTATGATCTGTTAACATACTGTCGATATGTGTAAATTACATAAGATATATCATGTCAACATCTCCTCTTAGATCTCAGGCTTGAACAGCAACACTCCCAAAGATTCAGTTAATCCAAAAGTAATTCTAATCTTTGTCCAAAAGTAGGAGGTCGAAGCATAGATTTTCATGTTGGGCTATCAATGTCAACAACTGAATAATGTTTGAGTGATTAATAGTGCAATTCAATACCCACCAGTCAATGTCTTGTCTTTCTATGCTCATTCTTTTCAAACTATTCAACATATTATATGAAACAAATACTGTTCAGTTACAGCATGCAACTCTCAGATGATTGCACACTGCCCAGAAACTCAATGTCATAATGCCTGGGTGATTTTTTGGTCTGTCTGTTTTTTCCAGGAATATACACTTCTTTAGCTCACGTGATTCCTGGAAGCGTGCATAAATAGTGTTATTTTGATCAGCTGCTGTCAGGATGGTGAATGTCATAAGGAGGACTCCTGTGAGGGAGGAAATGGGGTTTGTCCAGCAGCACTTAGATGCATGACTCCAGGCACCCCTCTTCCTCTTGGGGTTTGCTGCCACTCCCTATAATTTCATCAGCGTCAAAGCAGATGCCATATGCAGGCTTCAGCTCTGTAGCCCTCTGCTGTCCGGAGACTTTGTGTCTGCTGAGGGTCTCGACTGACTGGGAAATCTGGGATATTGATTGGTAGATTTGAATTTCACCCTTATCTTTGTGTCATTAATTGAATCTGAGTGTTTGGTGTGTGTGTGTGTGTGTGTGTGTGTGTGTGAGTGAGTGAGTGAGAGAGAGAGAAGTGTGGCTATTAGTTTTGAGCAGGAGATTGAACTAGTCAGTAAATATTAGGAAAATGCATAATTTGTTTATTATAAAATTTCTGCATTTCTCTGACTCCATTGTAACCTGCCACAGGGCATCCCTGAAGCCTGAGCCTGCTGATAGGCTAGTTTTCCTTGCACAAAACCTGTAAGAGATGTACAGGGCTACATAGGAGGAAATACTTTGTCTGGTAAAGAACTGTCTATTTCAGTAGAAAACTTAACTACTTTGTCAGAGCAAATAGGCCTGTTATTTTTGTTCTGTCTCTCATTTTTATTGTTATTTGCACAGCTGTGTATTTTTTTAAGCAGGAGAGGAAAACCTGTAATTGTACTCTATTTTAATCAGTCTGTTATTGTTGTTGAAAACAACTGAAGGACCATTCTCAGAGAGAGGCCTATTTATTTTATATAATTATAATAAAATTATAATATTATTTACATGCTGATATATTGTGCAGCTGTATATTTTCACGCCGGGAAGGAAACCCTGTCTTTGCATTTTATTTTGATCAGTCTGTTTTAATACATGTGCTTATGACATCTCACATGTGGCTTTGGCTTACAACTGGACAGTTAGCCCATTTCATAGAAAATTTATATATATATATATATATCTCGTGTCTCGCCATTCAGCCTTAAAATACCGAGATGTGATTTTTTTGGTCCATATCGCCCAACCCTAACTCCATGTTCTGTAAATTGTATTGTCTCTTCATAAAGCAGTGTTACATAAATAATTGTGCTGGCCTTGATATTGAGTCTGAGCACATAGTTAAAGATCCAAACAATACAGAGCTGTTAGTTCATTTAGATGCTCTTTACCATCTTTTTAGCAACTAGCTCTGGAGTCCCACCTACACAAAGTCAGTGTATGTGTATATTTTCTTCTCTTTATGCAGAGTTTGTGATGCGTGTTACTGTAGCTGACAGTAGCTGGTCAGCCCACGCATACCTGACACCACAGCCTATGTGTCACATTGAGAGGGCACAGTCTCGACTATGCCAAGACCATCCAAGCAGAAATACAGAAATATCCAACAAGCAATGTTACACAGTACGGTTGTGTGAAGAGAGAAACGCATCATCTGAAAAATCAGTGCTGCCATAGTTACTTCAGATTACTGATACATTTCTCCTGTTTGCTAATTTATGTATCAAAAATCATGTCTGAATATTCTCATTGTTTTCACCGTAACATATATGCTAAGACCCCAGGACACAACTGGTCAGAGAAATTAGATAAATGGCTGGCACAGAGAATTCTTTTCCACATGCTCATTAAAGACTAAGTCACGGGTCTTAATTGCAAATCAATTGTTGGTCCTCCTCTGACCATGAACACCACGGTGCTGGGTAGCCAAATAGAATATTAATGTGGTCCACCCTCCAGAATTGATCTTTTTTGGAGTTCCTGACTCGCACGCTATTATCGCAGTTAACCTATTATTATGTTGGTGTTATATCGAGTTTTTACGCAGTGATTTTTAGTGCTTTTTTTTTTTTTTAGTTTAAAAAGTGAAAAAAAAAATCTCTCCTCTCTCAGCAGCCATTATTGAGGTGCGCTTGGGCAAAGCACTTAACCCGAAATTACTCTTCAATAGTTGCCAAGCATAGAAGGCTGTACTGTGCTGGCCAGCTACAAGGTGTGACTAGATGAATGTGAAGCTGGGCGGTGCTGAAAAGGGCATGCTTGCTCAGCAAAACCTTTCCTCTGTTAGGAAGTCCTATTGGACTATCCAGTTAGAGACTGGAAGAGTAGGTGTGATTCAAGTAGTAATGCCACAGTATCTCTGTACACTATAGGGTTTTTATGTGGAAACGCCTGGGACTGTAGCAACCCTTATCTATAGGATTTCCGATGGACAAGCTTCTATGTTTTTGGAAATACAAGATTAAATTTAAAAAAAAAAATTCAAAGTCTATCTTTTCTAATCCCAGTTAACATTTATGAACCAGCACTCTATCAAAAGTATTCCTGTTTTTTCCCCTCATGTTAAAGAGTTGGATATGGTGACATATGGAAATATGAGGAAATGGAATCTCATTAGAATAGATTACATTAGACCTTTTTTTGTTGGATGTCTTGTCTTAACTCACCAGCATACCATTTACTTTTATATTTAGCAGCTGGGATTTTATTTATTTATTTATTTTTTTGAATGCCTCTGATTTTAACTACCACTGTGCGACTCACAATTGGCATGCCACAGGAATTAATACAAGAAAATGGAGACATAAAAAGGTCAGTCCGTCATGTTTTCTATAGTAGTATAGCACTCAGAGCAGCCCTCTGTAGACCGGCACTTCCTGTCAGACCAATCAATGACCCAACTTATGATTGACATGTGGAATTTGAAAGTGCTCCTTTTTGCAGCAAAATTGCTAGTTTCATGTACTGGCATGAGAGCTCAAGGAAGCCAAGCCATGTGCATTATATTATGCAATTTTAAAAATCACAAAGTGAGAGATGAGGCCCTGTTGAAACAGGGTTCTCCGCGCATCTCCAAGCTATATGCAGCTGAATTAGGTGCTTCTCAGTTTGAGGACAGCAAACTTTCAAAGGTAACTGGAGCACACTGATTGATTTATAGCTTTTAATTGTGCAGACAAGAGATATGGCCCCCTCTTTGATTGGCTGTAGTCCTGTAGGAGAAGACACTGAGTGGCTCTGCTGGAGATTACAGGCTGTTTACTCTGCTGCATGAGGACCAAACAAGTCCTGAGGGTAGCTTCACTGATAAATTACAGATAGTTTTTACAACGTGTTGGTTTGTTTTGCATAGGCAGCATCTGACAAATGATCAGAATTATCTTCTTGTACTGAATTCATTGACTTTCTGTGAGTGCATTTGGCTCTTTTGGTACCTTTTTTTATTGGTGTGTGGCCTTGAAATAAAATGCTGCACTCAATTGTAAAATTGTCACCACACACAAATGTCATTACACAGGAGCTACCGAAGACAGTGCGGTAGAGCATTTTTTTAGGTGCAGCATTTTAGTATTGGTTAGTCCCTTAAGGAATTTCTGATTTTATAATCACAAGAATTTATGCAAATGGAACCAGTTTCTTGCATTTGTGAGCAGTTCCACAATATTTCTGCAAAATGTGTTCAAATCAGTTTTGGAACTGATTGGTTTTATTGAGGCCCCAGGTTTGAAATTGAGCTAATGACCTACTGTGTCCCTGAGATTTTGCAGTATTTACACATCCTCATTGTATTGATTCTTTAAATTTCACTCTACTCTGAGTCCCTGTTTATACCTATAGCTACTTACATCTACATCTGGATTTTGTCTGAGACAGGTTAACGCACATTTTGAGATATCCACCCCACGTCCATCTCAAAAAACATCCAGCCAATTGTAATCAGTTTCTCAAGATCTAAGACTGAAATTTATATGAACATTTCCTCAAGTTTTAAAGATTGAGTATTAAGCCATAGCCTATGATATGGATATCTATTTTAGGTGGTCATTTTCTAACCCGATTTGTGCTTTTGATTATTTTGTGTGTGCACAAATTTATGTGGATTTCTGCTTGCACAGATGTCGAATGTGGTCCAGGAAGCTAATGCCACAGTTTCCTGACCACAGTGTTTTTTTTTTTTTTTTATCATAGATTGTAATTACTCAAAAGAAGGAGAGTGAATTGTGGTTAAAAAACCCCAGCCCATTTTATCCTCCAAAGTTATGGCTGGTCACAGTTCAGGAGACTTTGCAGTAATTAATTCTGCAGGCCACTTCCCACGAGAGTCCTCACAGTAGATGTCATCCCGTCCACAGCTACCTCCATTGGTTATGGGCTTATGACCAAATCAAGTTGACTTCATAGTTTCTATTGTCTCCAAAAACTGTGGTCTGCTAATAAATGAAGAGCACGTAACTTGCCTTTTTTCCATCATCTAGCTCAAAGATTTAAAATAGGAAGGCTCTGTTTCAAGTTTGCTGAAATACAGACTACTGACATCTAGGAGAGCACCAATCAGTTGGTTTCTGTGAGAGCAAGCAGCTGTGGAAGCACAGGCTTTCTCTTTATCACAGAGAGAATGGCTCTGTGTAGCCTCTGCACAGCTCTGTGCGCACAGTGAGGAATTGGAGCCAAACTAAGCTTTATCAGCGAAATGTAATGAACTCTCTGTGAGTTGGGAGTATTAGAATCGCCCCTGTCCAGCATTTCAGCGTCATTATCCTCTGTTTGCAGCTCTCACAGCCATTCCTTTGGTCAGACCTCTTAATTACTAGGATGTGTTAAAGATTTATGTAAGCTTTCAAGATAATTTTGGTCTCTGGCATTTCACTAAATTTGCTATTGTAAAATATGATCCCGCTCATACATTTTCACTAATTAGATTAAGATGTCTTTTTCAACAAAATATTTTAGTCACTGAATTATACTGAGGCGATTCATAATGTAATTATTCATCGTAATCAGTCCAAAACAGAGCTTAGAATTATATCAAATATACTGTCCACATTAACAATACATTTTGCCTTAATTACACTGGTTATATTCAATTAATATTTCAAATGACACATTGGGCAAAGAACTTAACTTCATTAAGATGGCTTTTCTAAAATGCACATTTTTGAAATGAAATTAGTTTTGAATCTGTCATTAATCAGTGTGCATATCGCTCAGCACCACTGACTATTTTCATTACCAAAAACGAGTCACTGAAGCACAAATCGTGCTTGGAGCTTTGCATATTTAAATAACTACTGTAGTCTTTCATTTACTATAGTCTCATGAATACTGAAAAAATAACCATACTGTATGTACCACTAAAAGGGCAATATCCTCTTAAGATTGCAGAAAAATATGTGTGAAGTAAAGCTAATTTTATCAGATCCCCAATGGAAGGTACCAGTGAGTGTTAACTCACTGATAAAACATGCCAATAAACACTAATAACTTGTGATAAGAACAGAGAAAGCAAGTCTTTATAAAGCAGGTAGCATGTGATAAATCGGAAACAGTTTTGGACTGAATAGATGCATGCAGGATTAGAACCTAGTATTTCTGCTGTGGCAAATGTGACCTTTACCCTCCAAACTAACATCAAGTGAGTTGTAATAACTGCTGGTTGCAGCTAAAAATACATTTGTCTCAATCTGGCACTAACATTATGAAATAACATCCTGTCTTTTTCTACCTATCTTGCCGATGACGCGTATTTTTCACATTATACTTTCTGTTATGTGTGTGCAACAGCTCTTAACTAATCGGATGTGATTTAGTATGGTACTGTATCATGGAGAGTCATACCATTTTGTTTCTCTGCTGCTGTAATCTTTAATTTCACCTGCAATGCTGAGTACTAATGACCACTTCAAGTCCATTACACTTTTGTCAGGGGCATTCTGATGAGTGACTGTAATGAGCATGGCTCAGAGGGGCTGGATGGATCTGTTAGTGGATATGTGGACAGAGTATGTCATGTGACCTAGCTATCATGAATTGCTTTACTGATGCTAATTCAGAACATGCTGATCGTTAGATGGGTGGCAGTTACTGTAAAATGCACTGCTCTTTCCACCAGCGCGTACCTCCATGAAACTAGAGACCTTGAAGCTGCACTAATCAACATTTTTATATTAACAATGGATCAAATGACTGTGTATAATGTGAAAGGTGTTGCTTGGAGTGATGACCCCACAGAGATTTATCACCCTACTCTGTAATTCCTCTTAACTCTATGAAGTGTTTTAGAGTCATTCAGTGCATTGTTTTGATTTTTTACCCTTGTGACAAATCTCTGATAAACCCACTGTACACTACTGCCCAGCACCAAACAGCAGACAGACAAAGTTAGTAATGTAACTGGCAAACATAGTGCAGCTTTTAGCACTATGTTTCCATCAGGAGTTGGCAGAGACCAAAACAGAACTAAAAGGAGAGTGAATATTGGACTTGAATTTGTATGGTGTCCAGAAACATGGCTCCAACATAATGCTAATCTGCCTGGTGGATGTGTAAATAGGCCACTGTTTGCTAACATGTTCGCCATATCAACTTTATGAGCGGATAATATGTCAATATTGTGTTAACAGCTCTTTCCGCTGCCTCCAAATAGCCAAAAAAATCAATTAATGCTGCTTTAAAGCTTTAGATCGGACATATTACCCTATAAAAGACAATAATTGAGGAATATAAAACACTTTCTGCAATCTCCACTACCCTTTATGGGACTGGAGTCTCCCCTGGCTAGTCTTGAACTATTTCACTTTACAGTTAAATGTGCAGAGTTTTGAAGCCTATTGAAATTTTAATCTTGGTCCTTAAAAGCCAGGACTATCATTATGGATAGCAGATGGTCAGAAATATCACCTCACCCAATTCCTGGTAAGTCATAGAGGTCATCAGGCAAACAACAAGTGGTACCTAAAAAAAGAAAGAAAGAATGCAGAATGGCTGCAAACCCCACAGACAAAACTGTATTGTGGGATCATAATCATATTGAAGGATAATTTATTACACTTCATCTGACAGCCTTATGCTTCCAGCATATGGAGCAATACTCCAGTGTGAATCTATATATAAGAAACCATTCAGCAATATATATATCCTTTCTATCAAGGTACAGGAGGGTGTTTTGGGTTTACAGCCGAGATATGGACAATACAGAACTCGTACACTGCAAACATAGAACTTATTGCTTTCCAGAAATATATGAGGAGTACTCCCATTGCAATGTCAAAAGTAGTTTACTGCAGATTAAAATCAACAAAGCTGTGAAGTCTCTTTTCTCTCTTCTCTCTCAACATCAGAAGCCCTAATTGATTTGCAATTTTGGTATTTTTTGGTTGTCAGCGTATTTGCTGTCGGCATCGTAATCAAGCAGACTTCCTTTTTAAGCAGTGTTCTATCTTGCAATCAGACACATTTAATGTTATTTTGCTGCATTTCTATTTTAATCACAAATCTATGTATACAATGTAACATGAAAGCACTTTTTCTTTTCGTCTTCACCCAGAATTCTTCCTGGAGCTACTGGACAACACAGAGAGGTCCCTGAATGAGATGTTTGTGAGGACTTACGGCACGCCTTACATGCAGAACTCAGAGGTCTTTGCGAACCTGTTTGCCGAGCTAAAGCGCTATTACACGGGAGGAAATGTAAACCTGGAGGAAATGCTTAATGACTTTTGGTCGCGGCTGCTGGAGCGTATGTTCACGTTGCTCAACTCCCAGTACGTCATCACTGAGGACTATCTGGAGTGTATCAGTAAGTACACCGACCAGCTCAAGCCCTTTGGAGACGTGCCAAGGAAGCTCAAGGCTCAGGTTACCCGGGCATTCATCGCTGCACGCACATTTGTCCAAGGGCTCTCTGTTGGCCGGGAGGTGGCCCAGAGGGTGTCTAAGGTAAAAGTGCTCACCACTTTTGTAACATTCAAATTTAACTGCACACCCAATCAACTGCTTTCTTCTGTCATTCACAAACTTAAAACAAAACCATATTACATTATTCACTTTCTGATTATGTTGTAAAATATTCAGCATTTCACCACAGCTGAAATTAAGACTTGCTGTGTATCCTACACACATTTTTGCAAGCCCAAGGTCTTGTTTGGTGTTTCTGCAGCAAACACACAGTTCCTCCGAGGTTTTTCACTACGAACAAGTTCCTCCCAGATACTTTTCTGACTAATGTGTTGTCTCATGGTGCATGTCTTCAGGAAGTTTGGGGCTCGAGGCGGCTTTCTCAGTGCTGTCTAGAAAACAGTGTTGAAGGGTATGTGGATTGCTCAGGAGAAATGCCCAGACAATGAAAAAGGAGAGAAAATAAATTTCTGCCATCACTGTTTATTGCTCTATTGCCTAATATTTGTTCACCCAGTATACAGAAGCCATTAATCATGCTGTAGCCTTAGTATTCCGTTTGATGTGATGTAATCTTAATGCAGCTTCTGCAGTACATCATACTGCCCTGGGAGTGTATGTAGTTTTGATCATGTACAAAGTAATATTAAAGGAAAAGCAAGAGGCTAAGGCTTGGATTTAGTCACACTCAACAACAATAGGGCTGTTTTTACATGCCTTCTTATGGGTTGAGAGAAACACTGGTAAGCCCTACGCTGCAAATCCCCAGCCACCCTGGTTTCTTTTCTGTATTGATATCAGCTAGATTGGATTATCAGCACTATTATAAATATTTATAGACCTTCTGTACAGTATATAAACAGAAGGCAATGCAATTATAGTAACCCTCAATCATCAGAGACAGAGAGGAAGACACTGCTGTTCTCTAAGAAACCCAACATTACTTTTCTGCAGTCCCACCATGGTGCACTTATTGAACTTTAAACATGCTCCCTTCACTGTGTGTGTCAGTTCCCCCCTCACCAGTAGTAGTGGTGAGGCTCATTTAGAAGCAGCCACAGAGGATGTGTTGTTAGTATGCGTTTACTGAGTTACACTCAGCGTTTCTTACAAGCCAGCATGTCCCAGCTTCACCTCTTGACATTTCAGTGGGACCAGAGATCCAGGTCATGTGTCTGGGACTGTAGCCCTTTGATCCCCACACTCATCATGAGGGATTGGGTGTAAGCATAATGGAATAAGACACCCTGCTAGAGGTGTCTGTTGCACGGTGCCTTGAAGATGTGACATCCATGCTTATTGCTGCTGGGATATATATTGAATTAAAGTAGATGATGTAGTACTTTATTTCTTTTCACAGCTTAAGAGACAAAACCCAAAACCCAGGGGAGCTTTGAGAAAGCAGAAACTCGTGCCTGGCGTCTGCATCTCACAAACAAAGCTCGTACTTATCCCAGATCATTACCCAAACAGTGCATCTGCTTCTGTTTATTTGAAGTGATTAAAATCTTATAATCATCTGTCTGGTTATTGATACTTGGAATATTTTTAATTCTTGTGTGGATAACTAAAGAGAATACTTTTGTTATCTGAATGCACTCTCTGTAGTAAGATGGCAATGAACTTGACAGATGCAAAGGTGTAAACAATGTGGCGACATTGAGCTGTGTTACCATTAAAGCCACGGTGACCACGGCTGCATCAAGTTTGCAAGATGAAAATGTTATGAAATTGCACAGCATGCTGCCAGTGTAGGAATCATTCATTCAATCAATCACTTAATTGCATTTCCAATTTTCATACAATAGAATGAATGGTTGTTGATTTGTGTATTCCCCCCTATTGTTCATTGTTCTATTGGTCATAATTATTATTTGGGAGATTTTCACAACTCAAAATATGAGGGAAGGTGACACACTACACTGTTTTTGTTTAGGATTATTAGAGTGTGGAGGAAAAAAACATTAATAGTATCTCATATTTTAAAATACTACTATGTCACTAATTAATGTGATGATTTATGATAAAGGAACATGATTTATTGTTAAAAAAAAAAACAAGTTTGAAACTATAGATTCTCTTGACTGTTTTTTTTTTTTTTTTTTTTTTTTTTTTTTTTTTTTTTT
>LKNJ01000532.1:73526-154192 GCA_002120245.1 Maccullochella peelii
TACTACTACTACTACTACTACTAATAATAGCAAAAATAATGCTAGAGAACAGATTCCTGTCTATTTTTTAAGGCTGCCCTACACTTGTGTCAGGTGTGATAGATGTTGACAGGAGCATTTTTAGAATATCCAGTGTCAAGCTAGTGTCTGACAAGTTGCACCGGTAGTCTGCGAGGTGATGTGTGAGGGTTGTCTGTTAGTCAGGGCAGGTGCATTAGAGCCTTCCTTGGAGTCTGACTCTGTGAGGCGACAAAAATACCTCCACTCCTCTTTTTATGATACTTACCATTGAGGTAAGAAAGAGGTAGGGATCCAGACACTTCAAATATTAACACATATAACCAAGATCAGGTCATTTATCCAATTTGCAGACCCAAAGAAGGTCAACCATGTTTTTATCTCCTCCAGGTTTGACTACTGTTCCTGACTTAGCAGGCGAAATATCCTCTGACTACAGCTAAGACAAAATGTTGCTGCCATTCCCCACAAACCTGATCACTGAGATATTTTGCCAGGGCTCTTTTAACCTTTTAGTGGGTCTAAAACACCCTCAGGCAGGTGCTTTTGCTTTTTTTGGGGGGAATTTTAATTGTCATCTCATTCTTATTTTATGTAGCCATCTGTTGTTGTATTGTTATACTCAAAATCACTTTGTAACATTGTTTTGAAAAGTTCTTTATGAATAAATAAAAAAGTGATTATAGTCAGATGCCACTCAGTGAAACTTTCAGCAAGTGTATATTTTATTTTCACTTTAGACAATTTCCTTTTACTTTCCATAGTTTAGGCTTCAACAACTTGCTTCCCAACAATACAACCCTTAAGGCAAATTTGTAATATATAAATAAAAATGGACTTGCAACAATATTACTGTTTAGTTTTTTGGCAGTACAGATAAAGAAGATACTTTGGCTTTTCCTGCGATTTTCTTGCAGACTTCATATATTATCTCCAACCAGCTACTTGTTTTGTGACGTGTTGTTTAGCCACAGCAACCGTATGTATTTGGCTGTAGCTAAATCATATGAAGCTTATCTGGGCAGCATAGAGGACAAGACTGGCGACAGCGTAGCCAAATGCCATGTCTACAAAGTCCTGAACAAGAACCACAGCGTGTTTAATAACATTTTATATGGCTGCTTTTTCTACGCTTTAAGAGCTGACTATCAACTGATTCTGTGGTTGCCTAGCAACAACACAACAATCCTGCAGGTTGTTCTGCTTTAATGATATTCACAAGAATGGAAGCCTGTGTGATCGGGTTCATAGGTTTCCACTGAAAGACTGAACAATTACGTTCCTCACCCTGCTGTGATAATACAGTTGCATTCAGTTTTAATTTTATATTCTGAACTCATTCAATGTCTGTGTGTGGCTTGAGGTATTAAAGTGATAGGAATTTCTCCTCTTCAGGGTCTTTACGTTACATTCATTTAACAGAAGCTTTTGTCCAAAGCAACTGACAATAAGTGCATTCATAATCTATAGAACAAAAAAAAAAAAAAAAAAGTGTATCTTCAGCACAGTACAAGTGCTTGGAGTTTCATTTTTGTTTTTGTAAAGGAAATGAGACATTAGTAAGGGCTTGCATGGCGTGTCTGGGTGTAGTCTGAAAGTGTGGGGTTTTAGCCTGAAAGATGCTTAATAAGATGCTTGTTGGTGCTTCATGGAACACAGAAAAAAGTCCATTAGCTGCGACCCAGGAGCTTTGACTTCAAACATCTTGACAGGGTCCCAGAGTGTACGCATTTCAGTGTTGCGGATAAGAATGTTGAGTGCAGCACGCTCTTTAGAAATCATCTAATAAAATCAGTTTTACAGGTCACACAGTCAAGTTTGTATTTTCTGTCTGATATGTCACTGTACTAGCTTACACATGGCAAAACAGACACTGATAAGATTTTTGCACTTTGGTATGTACTGCTGATTCAGCCAACAGTCCGCTGTTTGCTCTAATTTGTTCTATTCCCTCACTATCACAATACCTCCTGAATGAGAGACGAAAACACTTCTTTATAGTTTGTGAAATCCCTGCTGTTCACCAAAGTGACCTACAGTCTATTCAAGTCAGTTTAATTTACAATAAATAGACAAATTTGTGATTTTAGCCTAAGAGGGCTTTACAATTTGAACTTGAAACTTAGAACACTCTATCCTTAGACACTCATCCATTGCGGCATCAAACATTTTCAAGAAAAGAACCTGAATGAGCCGGATGCTTGGTTCGAATCAGTTACTTAGAATTAGCACCATTCAGTCAATGGGCCAAAGTGCCCCATTAGGCTGTGAATTCTTCTAATTTGTCATGTAACGACCGGCTCGAAGGTCGCAACATAAAGAGGGACACCACATCAGATACAATTTTTTTTAAAAATCCAACATTTACTTTTAGCAAAACAAAAAGAAATAGACTAGGAAAACAAACAAAGAAACTGGAGTTGTGATGTGGATCTTGCTTTTGGATTAACATAGCAACACTATGAAACAAATTCACTCAACACTCAGTGCCAAAATTGGTTGATAAACTGACTCATAATGTTTTCCACCCTCTTCAAATGCATTATGAATTTAATTGTGATGAATAAATTAATTTAAATTTCTCCCACTGAAATAGTCCTGTGGTTCTAACCAAAACCACTTAATGGGCCTCCAGTCATATTTATGTGAACTGAGATACTTGTACAGATGTACATCTATACAAGGAGCTCTTAAACAGAACTTAAGTAAGACATCTGTGTTAGTATTGATCAAATGTCCAGAACTACATTATTTTGTTTCAGCATTTCTAAATCAATTTCTGTAACAGTGTATGCGTGATTGCTGATTTATACACCTAAATCTATCATTAAGTTATTAACAATCCTGTTTTAGAGGTGCTTTGAGTATCCGAGTTTTTGATCTCATTGGTCAGCAAATTGCCTGTCTACTTCATTATCGATACATTAATTCAGTTACAACAACACTGATATATTTCAATGTGCCGTTTTAAGCCTATTGCTTATGTAGGCTTTCTTGCAAGCCAAACAAGTACAGTTATGGAGGTGCTAAACATGATTTATCAAGTGTCATTGCTGTCGAGTGGTTATCTGTGAAAACACACTTAAAAAAATATTGTCAGTGATATTTATGTTTCTTTTGTCTATAGCATGTTTTTTTTTTTTTTATTAGTTGGAGCTTTGCATTTCCTGATGTGTGTTTATAACTTGATGAAACCTTAGCGCTCTTCAAACTCCACTTGTCACACAACAACATCAGATCCTTTTTCTAAGTGAATGGAAATAAAAACCAGAGCAAGATGGGTAACTGAAATACAAAATGCTTGACAGCTAGTTCTGACTGATGAGCGGGCAAATAAGTGTGTGGCTTTATTTAATACTTGCCATATAAATGCAGGTCAAATTGTTGGACAATGATCACACACACACACTGTGATTGACAGTGCTCACAAATGTTGAGCACTCTTTGGTCAGTAGGACTTCTCTCTTGTCTCAGCTGTTGTGGCATTTCTTAACATGCATACTAATATGAATCTTTGCGTCACGTGGCATGGTTCAGTTGGCAGGGAAAGGACCCAAATGCAGACAGTGCAAGCAGACAGGAATTATTCCAAAGGTTTACTCACTTACTGGTAGGTACAGGTAGGCAGGCATCAGGCAGGCATCAGGTAAACAAACAGGTAAGTCCAGGTTTGGGAGACAACAGGAGCAGCAGGAATACATCCAACATGGGAACACAAAAACAAAACACACAAGCGACAGGACCGGTATAAGCAGGGAAGAGGCTGACGAGGGAATCAGGGGCAGGTGTATAAAAGGGAGCAGGTGAGGCTAATCAAGAGACACACAGGGGCAGGAACAGACAGCAAACAGGAAAGACAGTACTTTAAAATAAAACAGGAAACAGGCAGATAAACGGGTTGTAACACTTTGACTGACTAACTTTTTCCAAAATAATAAAACTTTGAAGTTTCCAAACTGTGTTACACAAATTGTTTTTTCTGCACAACTCACTTTAAAATTGCCAAGAATCCTCAATTGTGGTGCGTTCAGAAAAGTTACATTAAGTAAAAAGAAAACGGAAAATGACATTTAAATCCTCCTGGAATGCAATTATTAAATGACAGAATGTGATTCAAATTATAATGGATTTTGAAGGAGCTGTCCAGGTGCTAATGCCTGCTGTCACACTCTGTGTTCTTGCAGGTAAGCAGCACTCCAGCATGTATCCGAGCACTGACCAAGATGCTGTACTGCCCCTTTTGTCAGGGCATACCAGCAGTTAAACCCTGTAAGAACTACTGCCTGAATGTCATGAAGGGCTGTCTGGCCAATCAAGCTGATCTCGATCCAGAGTGGAATCAGTACATTGGTAAGTCTTTTCAAGCATTACTCTAGCCATTTTTCACCTGGGTCCTGCTGTTCTGTTATTTCCCATCATACCAATGAGAGTTTTTATATATATATTTATGCCTGGGTGTGTGGCTCTGCAATATGGTTAAATGGGACTAATGGAGGTAGGGGATACGGGGGAAAAAAGCACAGAAAGCATGTTACATCATATTAGCACTTACAATAATGAGACATGTAAATTCACTTTTCACATTTACCATTACCTAACAGCTGCTATTTGTTGCTTTACACAGTGTTGCATGTTAACAGCAGGCTGAAGCCACCAAGTAACATGAATTACTTTAAAACTGTTTAAACTATTATTTAATCTTTTAAGCTGCATGTTTTGGACCAGCAAGCTACTGTATAACAAAGAATAAGCAGAAAGCTGCAGACTGGAGTGTTGGTTGGGTGAGATCTGCAATAGCTGCAAACAACCCTTTTACATTACAGGGAGTAATTGGATTCAATGTAGTATAACAAATATGGCTTAATGTAGCTGTACACCCTTTGTCTGTTATGTTCATGACAGAGTAGACACCTTAGTGTTGAAACAGAAATGCTTTTGGCAATTTGAGGCTGATGTTTTATGGACATAAAGAAAGGCCGTAATAATTTATGTCATATAAGACACTGAAAACCAAATGGTGAAATGTAACCACTGCTGAATACTTAATGTTGGAATTTAAATGTGAATTTACACAGATTTTTTACTTTATAATCCATTTATCTGAACTTATGTAGTTTGACTTTCCCTCTCTGAAATCTCCAGGAGGTTAGATTTCACAATTAGGTATTGAGTTGCTTATAGGATTCCAATGATTAGGGCCTTTCTTTGCTTCCATAATGTTGGGTGTTTCTTTTGGCCTAAGCAAGCTGAATGTATGTAACTCTATAGTAAAGCATTTCACAATGGTTTTGTTTAAAATGGACTGATATGATAAATAACATGTAAAAAGATGGCTCAAGTCAAAATGTTTAGCTTGTAAGTGTGCAGGATTACAGAAATAGGTGTGTTATGTTGTCGAGTTTGAACTTATATTTTAAGAGAGGTTACAGCTGGTGCTGTGCTGGTATCATGTGTAGACAACATCAGTTCCATTGACTCACATTGGGCCCTCGGATAAGAAGGTGCTTTATTTGTCATTCTCATCAACATTTTCTTGCATGAAAAGATTTTATTCATGGGGCTCTCCTGCTGCGCTAAATGGGGACTTGTAATAGGGCAGAAGTGCACCGCGGGGAGTGTCGAGTTTTGTGAAGATAAGTTCAATGGGAACTTGTTCAGCTCCGAGACAGAAAGTACAAACATGAATGTAATATTTATATATTTATTTATTATTTCATAGAATGCCTTGCACAGATGAGTCCTGCTGTCATTTTGATAGGCTCATCCTGTAGGATTGAACTAAAGTGGCAACAGTGAAAACATGACTGGGCTGCTATGAGAAACAGGAGAAGGAGCTCTGGTTGTTCCTTGCCAGCCTTTGGCAAATAAAACATTGAAATCCCATCACTCAAAATTGAAAATTGCATAGTTGGGGTGTTGTATGACATAGCCGTTTTTACTAAGAAGTTGGGACTTTTAAGCTGAATTAAAGGCACAGTAAGTGTTCATTTTGTTGTTACCTCTTGTCTTTTCTCTCCCTGTGAAATGCTAAAATATTGTCTATGACTCATCCTGTTTACAAATGTATATAATGTATCTGAAAAATGTATGTATTTGTATTTGATCATATTTGATTGTAATAGCTAGCAGGGCGACATCATGGGTCAGAGATGTGTGTTTTGATGTCAGTTGACAAAAACATTTGTCTTTACATTTCCAAAAGAACGGGGTTGAAATCTAATTTTTTAATTTCTTCTTATCCCCCACCTCCTGATCTAACATGGCTGGTTGAGGATTCTCCAAAAATGAATGCTCACAAGTCATGCTCACCTCTGAGCGATCAAGTCCCTCGAAATGATCCCCGTGCCCACATACTCTGTTTCACTTGTAAATATGTCACATAACAGAAGCTATAGATGTCAAACTGCGTTTCACTGGGACTTGAAGTCATATTTGACCACTATGGGGCAGAACGACTCATAGCAAAAGAGCCCTCATGTTTTATCAACTTATCAAGTGTGTTTTAGCAAACACAAATGCCTACTTATACATCCAGCAGATTCAGAGTACCTGACGAATGTACATCCAGTATTCACTCCCCTTTTAGCTCGTTTAGTCCTCCATTTCCTGAGAAAACATTTTAGTTTTTTTTTGGCTTGCTTGATGTTCGGTCCTCCCCACCAGTCCGTCGTTGTTTTTGGCACTCTGCCATTTTACATTATGTAGTGTACAACCAGCTTGTGTATGCTTGTGACCTTGGAGCAGCTGCACAAAGTTTTGTGCCAGTCTTTGTGAGAGCCACTGGGGCTATATGGACCAGCGAACCAAAGCAATGAGGGTGAAAGCTGGAAAGAGCTTTAGGGTGGAGATGTTGATTCTCAGTGGGATCAGCAGCACTACCAACATTACAGAGAGTCATTTGATTCAGTGTTATTACCAAAAATATCTCTTAATGAAGCTTAAAAGATATGTTTGATAAACACATGTACATATAGACTTTGAGGACAAAAGTGAGGAATGAGAATCAGCAATAACCACAACAGAGTGCATAATCAAGAAAAAAAAGGTGAATTCTTTATTTTACAATGGATTACAATGTCAATCAAAGCATATGAGTCTTCTGGTTTAAGTCTTAAGTGTTTTTTTAGTAATCAATGAGATCAGGGGTAGTTTTGCTTGTTTTGCAAAGCACTGGAAAACAACCAGAGTTAAAAGATTACTGCAATGATAAAATACAATATGTACCTACATCCATGGTGTCTGACAGTTTATTGCTGTGACTATACATTGCATGACAGGCAGGAAAGAAAGATAAATTTGTGGGTGTTTGCAGTAGATATGTGCATGCACTAATATCGATGTGGAAGCAAATCTGTTTCACGAATGATCCATGGTGGCCTGAATATCTTTGTGTGTTCAACAAGCACAGGGCAGAGTAGCTGCAGTGCGGCAGGAGAAAGGACAAGACTGACAGATGCCAGCACATTTTATGTTAGGGAACTTTCTCCTAAAAGCAGGGATGTAGTGGAGTGTAAAACACACATTAATGAAGTTTACCAACCCCTCAAAACCTGAAATAGTACGCAGATTTCATTGTGCTCAATACGTTCTCATGCACTTTTCCTTTTGTAAACTCTGGGGTCATTTTATCTTCCACTGGATCCACAAGTGGGAATGAAAACAAACACTTCTCTGAGCTGAACACAGCAAAAGCATTGACTGGTACAGCTTCCAAGGGATACACAGACATTGGTAGTCCGGATGGACATCTGAAAATGAAAAATGAAGGTTTTCTGAAACTGCTGTTAGATATTCCTGCAGTTTAAACCAAGTCTGCAAATACTGGGAAAGGTTGAACAGCTTGATACAGGTTTAGCTTTAAAGCCAATTCCTATATCCTACAAAGTTTTACACAATGATAATTTAGATATATAATGAGGGCGAATTCACATATATATAGTTATTTGGACGATTCAGCTTCACCAACTCTAGCAACTTTGTGTACTACTGATAGAATTCATTGCATATCCAAGTGATCATTATGAAAATGAACTACAAACATAATTACATATTACATTATTTGCTCACGCCATCTTGTTGCAAAAGAATACATATTGTTAGATATTTCTAATATTTGAACATCTTCAATATGTTTTTGAAAACTCATACTGTTCATACTGTTTTAATTAACACAAAGATTATACTTGATATATTTTCAAGGACTACTGTATTTATTAGCTTTACTTGTGCTTTTGAAAAGCAGTGTATAGAGACACATTGCACATATACACGAATAATTCAGTTTAGGTTTATTTGGATTATATTTTATGGGACTTATGTCAAGTTATGCTTCTTGATGAAATTATAACATGTTTCATTAAAGACTGTAGTATAGCTCGCTCTGTTGATCAAATCCTTAAAAGAACCACAGTCAGCCATATTTGATCTTTCCCGACACCAAAGGGTGTGTTGGAAATTTGAGTTGTGTTATATGTTGAGTTGACCTACATCCTTAAACATTTGATCTCTGTTTAAAGTTTATAAGAATTCAGTCAGAAATTGATAAAACTGCTTACGAGTGGCTAAATACTTGAGCTGGCCCACCGCCTTACAGCAAAGCTTGTCATGAAAGCTAACAGAATTAGATATCTGCATTTAACACAAGGAATCTCAGTATGTATTAATGCCTTTGTTTGTTCACACAGATCCATCGTTATTATTTGATATTCTATTTGTTTGATATTTGCTTTTATCTTGTATGTTATGTGTTAATATATACTGCACTATATACTTACTTACTTGTTATATAATACAATTACTATGTAGAATCATTATGAGCAAGTTTCTAGTTAACCTTTCTAGATGAATTTCAATTGAATAAAGTGAAATTGTCGTATTAGCTCAATCCTTTATTGCTGAACTTTATTTAGCTCACACTTCGTATCAGCAGCACATTGCAGCATCTTCCAGGCTTGTGATTTGTTACGTCAACAGCTCATGACCTTTCATGGGGGAGAAGGGCTGATGCTGGAACTTAACAATTAATCAGTAATGTTATTTGTCCACAGTGGTGCGAGTGGATATGCAGCAGTGGGATGCATACATTTAGCACACATAAAAAATAAAAACACAGGGCACATATATACAACACTAACACCAGAAAACATAAATACACAGTAAAAAATGCTCACTCAAAATTATAGCATTTGATAAAAGTCAGGGAAAATGCCTCAACAAGTCACCAGTCCATCAGAAGAAGTCCAAACATTCACACTTAAACTCACTGACCACATTTTGCCTATTACAGTATTTTCCTTTTACTGAATTGGATTCATGCAGTGATTCAACTAAAGTCTAGTCATCAACGTGCAAGAAATCCATTGTGATTGCTCTACAATCACCATTCTGCCATATTATATTTCATTACTCCACAGTGCACACTTTAGTAAGCTAATATTATAATTAACAAGCCAAGAGAAGCCAGGCAAGTTCGCAGTACTGTATGTCAGCTTGTGGAGCGGTAGAAGGAAGATGATGGTGTGTCTGGTTTACAAACCTCTGACCTGGAAACTTGATCATTCATTGACTCAATCATGTATGTCACATCCTGTACTATGGTTAGTGGGATAAAAATACAGTTAACATTATGCTTTCAGTCCCCCTTCATTGGTTGGACAGTGACACAACACCCAACACAATGATTAATAATGTAATACCAATATTAATTCAACTGATTTACTAACTATTCACGGCCAGGCGCAGAATTAATATCATTGTGTGTGTGTTGTTACTCTAAACTCATGTCTTTACTTGTGTACATACACAATATTAAGTTCTTTATGTTATATCATATCACCTAATTGCAAAGAATACAAATACAATTTAATTCAACTTTAAAGTTATTTAGCTATATTACTGGTAAGGTTAAGGGCTAAAGACAAGTTAAGCACAAAACTGCAATGATTACACAGTTGATCAAAATATTTATTAGTCAATTAAATAATTAATCGGTAGCAATTTTGATAATCAATTAATTGTCACTATTTGTTCATTTAATCATTCTGTTGTTCTTCTCTTCTTCAAAGTGAGTATTTGCTGCTTTTCTCTGTTTTTTCGCTGTTGGTCAGACAAAACAAAATATTTGGACTAATTGGAATATTGTGTTGAGAATTTTTCACTATTTTTGGACATTTTATTGACCGGATGATTAATCAATTGATCAAGGAAGTAACATGCAGATTAATCGATAATGAAAAGACTTGTTAAATTAAAAAAAAGGTCCAATGCTGAATAAACCTATAATATAAAACTGTCCCAAAATAAACCACTGCAGGTGTGCCATTACTGTTGCTTCTGTTGCTATTAAAGCCCAGTGTAGCAGCCCTTGGCAACATAATTACAGCAGAGAGTCTCTACAGGTGCAATACTTTATTCTCCTGACGTCGAGATGACCAGTGGTATCACTTCGAGCACCGTGAAAACTAAAATAAACACAAAAATGACTGCTTATTTCTTATTACACAAGACTGTAAACAAGTCCTTAGATTTTACAATGTAACATTTTCATTTGCACACCTACACTGCATATTAAATTACTCCTTTATCTCCTTTACCTTTTAACTCAAAATAATGCAACACGTCTATACAGACAATATTTGATAATTGAGTGCTGCTCAATTAGCATACAACATTTTCTAATACCAGATAATACAACAGTGACCTTAAACAACACTGTACGCAAACATATTACAGCCTACAGAGTTTCTTCACATAGAACTACATACCTCGCTCCACTTACCAAGGGTGCAGACTTTACAGACATGGCTGTCTTCACGCACAGTGCTGCTAGCTTGATCGTCACGCTGTTTGTCCGAGCCAAAAATAGCACATACATGCGCTGAACATAAGACAAAGGAGTTCACGAACAGTGAGTATAAACATTAATACAAACCCACTCAGTTTTAAAGAGTGCATGACACTAAAGTTCTACAACATATCATGCAAACTTTCATGTACCACAGAGGAAAGTGAAATCTGGCGCGTGATAATCTGCAATCTAGCTATACAGGTTCCCGGGTTCACAGCGTCAAAAACCCACGCCTACGTCAGCCACTGACTGTGAATAATAACTGACATTAAGGTCATTTACACCCAGTAATGTACAAAATTGGTTGCTAAGAAACAAACACCTGTCACAGCTCACATTCAACAAGTAACAAAGTAAAACAGGGCACCATCAGAGGCTGTACAGGCAGCATGTCTGTTAATGACAGCTTCCACAGGCCAAACAGCATATTCATCTTACCTGTCAGTCTGTTTTTAGGTTTGTCTGTATGTATTATAACGTTCATCTTCACCCATCTATTTAAAAACCACTTATCCTGTTCAGGGTCGTGAGGGTTGCCAGAGGGACACCCTGGAGTACTTGAGTGAGATAACACATTAAACAGACATTCACACTCACATTCACACCTACAGACAATCAAGAGTCACCATTTCACCTTAACTGCATTTCTTTGGACTGCGTGAGAAAACCCACACAGAAACAGGGAGAACACACAAACTCAAACACTGTGTCTCCACTAATATATATTACAATAGATATTATTAAGAATACAATTCAGACACAGCTCCACTTGAATGTGACAATTTTGCATTTCTGCCCTTAATCCTGGAGCAGCGCTCATTCTGTCTTCATCAGGACTCTTGTCAATTGGATTATTGTTCCTCACTGTAGATTAAATGTCAGTTCTATATCTTTTGGCTCTGACATTTCATGGTCATTATAGGCTGAAAGATTTTCAATTAGCTTAAGGTCTAACCACAATAAAGGTATTGACTTGGCTCTTGGTGTTAAATTTTCAGCACAGACAGACAGATTAGTATAATGTGTAATGCCATATAGGTGAGTAGTATGCTCATATGAATCATACTCTACAAATGTGTCATTCCCATACTGTAAATTATTGTTACTCAGGCATGACAGTTAGTCATCTTGCCTTTATTTACATGGTGCGCTCAACTAAAAATAGGTTATATCAGCTCACTGAAAAAGAATAAGAAGCTTAGGCTTGAGGGCTCAGAGAGGAATTGTGAGAAACACCTGAGACTTGAAGCTAAGATATTCATCCTGATTCCTGTGACATTCATTCACACCAACATCATATACCTGCTCCTCTGACCAGAGAAGACAAGATATTGGGGAGGCGAAGACTAATCCAACCAAAAAGTGAAAAATCTTTAAAACCTAGAGGCTGTGCCCCTGATAGCAACGATTTCTCCCTACCTTCTCACTGAACAACTCCACTTGTAGGAAATAACACCCTCTGATTAAATAAATTCCAACTTGTGACAGAGCTCAAACAAAAACAACAACAACAAAAAAAAAACTACCACTTAACATTAACCAAGGCCTCACATCCATTTATCCATGATGTGAGTGTGAGGCAGACAGGGGCACACTAAAACAGATGTGCGTTTGAAGAGCAGCTGCACTGCTATATATTCCTCAGAAATGTGAAATGTTTCGAAATGTTTCTGAATTTATTTGTAAGTTTTCTGCATCTGTGCTGCACTTTCACAGTGGAAGAAAAATAACAGTTATTTTTGGACTTTCTGATTTGATGTTTCACTTTCTTTGAAATAAATGATTTGTTGTTAAGGCCACTGTACAATAAATGATGGAAAAACATAATTCCTCTGTACATACATACAGTATGCGTGTCTCAGTGAGGATATATTTTAAGTATCCACTAACAACCTTAGATCAAATGTCCATGCGCATGTGCTTGTTTTGCTTGCCCCGAAGCAAGAGATTAATTAGACAAGCAAATAAAATTTGACCAAGAAATTTAATTTGAAAAACAAGCTGCCGACAGGTTTCAAAAGGCCAATGTCAATTTTAAATACGCTGGTCTCACATTGTCATTTCAGATTAATTTGGAAAGGTGCTGTTCCTGGAAATGATACAGCTTTAGTTCCAGAGAGTCATCTCATTATTAATATTGATATGAAACGCTTTTGATCTGTAGTGTTACTAAATAATTGTGCTCCAGCAGCTAAAATAATACCTATCGTTTTAGGAAACATAAACTAAACAGAGCTCGAATGTCACTCTGTAATCTGTATTTCTTCCTATATGTTACACTGAATACATCAAATCAGAATAAATCATACAGTAGAATAAATGGGCTCTGCTGAGTAGCCAGTCTCTAATCCATTTGTTCCCACTGGAGGACAAATCCATTCTCCATTCTGCTCCCTAAAGACAAGACTTGCTCAGGGCATTAATTATGGAAACAGATGCTAATTACACTATGTTTTTAAGCAGTATAGTGTATGCATTATGCAATAAATTCATTGCAAATACTAGAATTTGATTTAGAAATTAATTGGTAATAAATCCTACTTTGCTTATCATTATAGACATGCATTTTTAAAAAAACGGACAATGTGCAGTTGGATGAGATTAAGAGTGGGATTAGATATTAATTACATGAATTATTATCAGAAGCATGGAGCGACTGATGAACAGCTGTCAGTCTGTTCACTGCACCTGAGAACTCTATAGTGAACATAATCAGGACTCACACACCAAGTCCTCTTGGGTATAAAGAGCATTACGCTTTCTGCATAAATCACTGGCTATTTGTTTTAAGATGATCACTTTGACAGTGTTTACTTGTCTTTGTGTTGTTTAAGAACTCTTCCGGTTGGGTATTATTTTTGTTGAAGGATGTTCTGACGCAGGTTGTTTTTAACCATTTTTGATGTTATTTATCAGGCAGTCTGCACTAATGTCTTCTTCCTCTCTGGTCGTTAATGAATATCAGTCACATGCTGAGGTGATGAATATCGTCCTCTGCAGTTTACACCCCGCGTGTCGTTATCATTTTTTGTGTTGGCAGGTGACACAGATGATGAAACTTTTCCTCTTGCACCCTCACAATATTAACAGTTTTAGAGACTGGTTTAAATTCATTCTTAAGTGAACTGGTTAACTCAGCCACAGTTTTCTTTGCAATCTTGTTGCATTGGTGTTTACAGGCTGTTATTGTTCTCTCAGGAGAGACATGTCACCACATTGGAAGTGATCTGCATCGATTCTATCTGCTCATTTCTTTTTAATTAGGTGATTTGTTTCACTTGGTAACTGGAGCCAGCCACAACCTCACTGTTTATGAAAATTCAAGCCAGCAACATATCCTTTCCTTTGTGAAAAATTCCTCATGAATAAAATATTGAGTGGAAAAACCTCCCCCCCAACACACTGTGAGTGGACAGCCCATGGCTGAAAGTCAGACCACACAAATAGACCAAAATATTTTCTGCTCACAAGAATGCTGGAGGGTTTTGAATTTTGTGCTTTTACCAGCATGAATTCAAACACTGATTTTTCTCACACCTTTACACGTTAAGGCAAGCTAATACTTCTTCCACACCTACACAGTGATGCGGGTTAAACATGCGTTGGTAGCAAATCTGAATGGGTCAACCTGGCTTAGTGACCCTCCTCCTGACCGGGGTTTGAATGCGGTTCCAACAATACTCAGCTTTAGTGAACAGGTATTAATATTAAGTATAGGAATTTAATTTAGTGTTATTAATGTTTAAAACAGATCCAACCTGCTCTCCAGCTGATCTGACAAAGGAAGAGAGAGACAGAGAGTACATGAGTGGGTGAGTGAGAGAGCAAGTGCATTCAAAGAGCTAAAACTTATGTCTGTTTGGTACTTATGTAACTACAGATGCAGACTTGAGTTTCTGTGAACAGCGACAGTCACCGATTAACCTCTGACAGCAGTCTCCTATGAAATAATCAGTGTTGGAGGAAGTATCAAGATCCTTTATGTAAGTTAAAGTAATACCACAGTGTAAAAATACACCCTTACCAGTAAAAGTCCTGCATTGAAAATTTTACTTAAGTAAAAGTATGTAAGTATAATCAGGTACTTAAAGTATTAAAAGTAAAAGTATTCAATGCAGAAAAATGGCTACTATTATATATTATATCATTAGATTATTATTGCTCATGCATTAATGTGTAAGCAGAATTTTAATGTTGTACCTGGTTGAAGTGGAGCTAGTTTGATCTATTTTGTATACTAGGACTGCATCTAATGATTATTTTCATTATGGATTAATCTGCTGATTATTTTCTCCATTAATGGATTGATTGTTTGGTTTGTACAAAAATAAAGAAAAAAGAGAAATGCCATAACAATTACCCAGAGCCCAAAGTGACACACTCACAGTGCTTGTTTTGTCCAACCAATAGTCAAACCTCAAAATTATTCAAAATAAGTGAAAGCTATTAAAATAATTAAATCTTCACATTTGAGAAGCTGTAACCATGAAATATTTGCATGAACAATTACTTTTTAATTTATTAATTATTGATTAATTATCAAAGTAGTAATTTTCTGTCAATCGACTAATCAATTAATTGACAAATTGTTTCAGGTCTACTTGTGTATACTGCTGGATAGTTAGATTTACAACAAAGCATCATATTTTATAAACACATTATATGTTTTATTTGCAATTTTGTGAAGTAACTAGCAGGTAAAGCTGTCAGATAATCATAGTGGAGTCAAGATTACACTATTTCCCTCTGTAATGTTAAGTATAAGTGTAAAGTTGCATGAAAAGAAAATACTCAAATAAAGTTTAATTACCTCAAATTTGTACTTAACTACAGTACTTGAGTAAATGCAATTAGTTACATTACACCACTGGAAATAATGGGCTATATTAATGCTATGTTATATATAGCATTAATATAATTAATTAATATACATTTTCAGTGACTTCTATTTTTGTTTTTCTTAGTAGACAAAGAAAGAGGAGCTAGTGATGATAATTTGGTCTTACTGAATATCATAAATCAATTCTGACTAGTTTCTTCAAAAATATGACCTTAATGCCACTTTTGATCACAGCATAATCTACAAGTGTAAATGCTGCATCTGTAGATGTAGTATTTTTTCCCAGTAATGCTGATTAATGTCTTGGTTTGTCATGAAATGCATAGACGCGATCCTTATTCATGACTTGAAATAACTATTGTCTAGCATGTGGTCACTGATTTCTAGTATCTACAGATTTCTTGATGCCTCTTGGCTTTGCTCATCCTGCATTCTGTATCAACGATTTATTAGAAGACCTCAAAGAAAAAGGGAGCCTTGCATATGATGTGTGCCTAATAACACTTCTGATTGTGCAATCAGAGCTACAGTGGAAATGAAATCAGAGAGCTTGAACTCTCACAAGCAGCAAAATTCAGCCACAGGTCTCTATGTTTAGTTGGCATTTCAGCTCCCCAAACTTGCAACACCCACAGCTAAAGGAATGATGCTGAAATTCAATAGAATATGTAGACTTCTCATACAACTGGCCATTGTCTTCATCTTGTATGAGGTCCAATCTGTGACGTCAAAAGCAAATTTGTGTCAAGTAAGGATGCCCCAATCGATCAGCCACTGACCAGTCTGGCAGTTCTACCAGGTGTCTGAAACAGACAATAAATTTGCAAGGTGTGTTCTAAATCCCTCGTGGAGGAGCGCATCCAAAAAGTGTCAACACCACAAATGACAAGTTTTCAAAGCTAGCTAGCACTAAGACAGAGAGAGAGCGGGACCGTTTAGCAGCTCAATTGCCACTCACTCAGCTATCGGTAACAGAGACATTGCAACGATAGCAACCCTACAGCAAGGACAGCAAGAAACCAAAAGAAATATCAGTCAAAATAATGGCTTGATCACCAGCTGCTCAGTATATTTTATTGTTCTAACTTGGTGTGTTGTGCACATTTAGTTTTTATTCTAATTTTTAAATTTTTATTTCATAAAATGTATTTTCATTCCACAGGAAAGCTATGTTTGTTAAGTGTTACGACGGCAGACAAAGCAGGTGGACCCAAATGCAGGACGCCGGCAACAGGCAGACTTTAAAAAAGGTTTTAATAAAGATAAAGATTTCTTTACAAACAGGTTTCTTGCGTAGCAGGGCAAGCGCATGACATGAGTCTTGATCAGAGGCTACAATCTGGCAATGAGACAGGGGAAACGCAGACAATATATACACAAGAGGTAATGGGGAACAGGTGGAAACAATCAGGGCAGGGCAGACAATCACACAGGCGGGAAACACACAATGGCAGGAAGTTAAGGGACCTGAAACGAGAGGAAGGTTAGACTTTCCAAAATAAAACAGACACGCCAGAACAGGAAACAGAAACATGACAGACATGAAACTTAACACAACCAACGAGACATTACATTAAGCTCTAAGCTGCTCCCAATAACCAAGTGTAGGCTGTGATGGTTTAAGTTGTCTCTAAGAGAGAGCGAAGTATGTTGCACATGTTGCCTGCCAATAAATAAACAGTTGTCAGTTCATGATACTCTCATCTCTTAATTTTAATGCTTAATATACAATGTTGTTAAGAAAAGTTAAATAAATAAATAATTCTGCACAATAAATAGAAAGCTTCAAATCGGAGCCACAAATTGGGGTTTTTCCTTCCAGTGTGAGGTCTGAATTTCTATCCAGAGGATAGATGGTTTTTGAACAGCGGTGATTTAGAACAGTGGTGCCTAAAAGCCATTTCACCTACACCTCTGGAGTTAAATGGATTTATAATGGTTGTTTGCACTGTCTAATCTGTGTGGCTTGTTTCACTACCCATGGGCAAAAGGTTAAAAAAAAATACAAAGCTGCACTGCAAAAACCTCCCTCTACAAACTAGTAAAGTTTGCTAGCATCAAACTAAATATCTATTAAAAATTCTGTCCTTAAATCTAATAAAAATGTTGATATAAATACAGAAACTTCAGAATTTCAAGATGAAGACTAGATTATTGTTCTTGTTCAGTACAATTTAGGATATAAGACCTTGAAATTAGACATTAATTCTGCTTCCGTATACCTGGAAGGTGTGATGCAGCATAGGTGGACTTAGCAGTAAACCTTAAACCATTCAGTTATACAGAAGCCAGATATTTTCCTCAGCCTTTAGTAGAAACCAAAATCAGGGCTAAAAGAGAGTGAATACTGGACTTATCAGGTGACCAGAAGCTGGACTCCAAATGAATGATAAAATGTTGCTCCCTAACTGATGGATGTGTAAATAAGCAACTGTTTGCTAATAAGTTTGCCATATCAACTTAAAAGGTCAGTGTTGTGTTCAGAAGCTCATATGAGGCTTCAGAAGAGATTAGATTTTTAACTCTAAGATTATCCTGCTCACTCTGGTATTTTGTTTCTGCAGTGAAGACTTAAACCAGTTCACCGACAACAAACAATTATTTAAAGAAAATGTGTTGTCTGACTTTTGTCCTGCCTAGTTTGGTCTGGTTCTTGGAATAAACCATCTGCTTTTCTCAATAGATATTCGGGATATTGGTGCGAAAACCACTTTTTAGCTCTCACTAAAAAATAGAGTTCATGTCTGGAAAATCAAGACCATTACCTTGACACAAATTTAAAATGGTGCTTGACAAGTTTATTGATCTTGAATAAGAATAAAATTATATTTAATCACCCTTAAATAAGATATATATTTTTGAATTGCCCTTTTGGCAGTGCATTTGAAATGTAAAGACCATTAAAAAACTGTCATCCATTAATGCTTCCAGCAGTGAGAAAACTGTCAACTTGAAATTTGAGGGCTGAGGAAATTACATTACATGATATACCTTCCAGAGTTATTTCTGGCAGAGTATAGACCCAGCCCGTGCCACTGTTTAAAATCATCCGTCTCCAGAAGTCAAACAAATATTGTAGAACATATTGCGCTCCTTCACAAGGCAGCACTGGGTGAACATTGTGCTCTCACTCTGTTTTGTGCAAATTTATCTGTAGCTTCATTTCCCTTTTGTTTTAGTAGTTCTTTGCTTGCCTAATCACTCACACTTACATGAAGATGTGGCTGAGTGGATCTAATTACAGATTCACTTCCCACCTGTGCAATTACAAATCTGCAGAAAGAGAGAAATTTTGTGAGGAGAGAGAGAAATTATTCTCTCTGGTGTATTTATAAGCAATGAGGCCTATCATTGTCTTTGCTCGGAGCTGTTCCATTGTCTTTGCTGTTGAGCCTGTCCAGAACCTTTGTGCCGCTGGTGTGCTCCGTAGCATGTTGCTTTTACAAACTGCAAACAAGGCTGCTGACTGGGGGAAAGGACTTCTTTAGCATATTTGTGGGCAAAATAGTTGAAACATTCTTGTCAGCATCCATAGACTGAAATTCCATGACATCGCCAACCCCATTAGTAACACGATCTGCTTGTGAATGGCTCATTATTGGATTATGCTGCTTAGTTTCATTAGCTGCGCAGTACAGTATCAGTGCGGCTCCAGCATACGGCTTTTACATTAGTGGACCTTGCTTACTATTTAGTGTGTTATCACTCTGTTGCAAAACTGTACAGTGAAAATGGACAAAGAATGATGATGAGTGTGTCATGATTTATTTTTAAACAAGACTAAGAGTCTACAGTCATGCTAGCAGCTCTCTGAGGCTATACTTAAGCACAACAGGGCTTTGAGCTAAATGCTAATGTTGTGTTCTAACCGGCTCACAGTGACAATGCTAACATGCTGGTGTTTAGCAGGTAATGTTTACCATGTTCACTTTTATTATTACATTACATTTGTACATTTGCACAAGTCTTTATGTCTTTTTTTTTTTGTTTTATTGCTGTTTGGATTTCTTTTTTTTAATTTATCCGCTGTTCGACTTACTGCTGTCCTGTAACTTGCTGCTGTAACACCTGCATTTCCCCCATGGGGGATAAATAAAATAAAGTTTTATCTTATCTTATCCTAATTTAGCCTGTTAACATTTAAGCTCTACATCTTATAGAAAAACTCTTGTATCTTTCTTGTCGTGTGTGCACTGTATTTATGTAGTCATGACATGCTCTTTGTAATCCTTATATCAGCAGAGGATACTTTTGATATACAGTATGTCTTCCTTTCCTGTCTTCCCTGGGCAAGTCACTGGAGGTTGACAAGGCAGACAAGCATTACCACCAGCTTGTCTGTGGTAGCCATGGAGAAATTCAGTTTCTAGGTTTTTATAAGAGAAGAAATTATAATTTTGGAAAAAGCTTTTAATGGTTTGGTAGGAAACATTAATTTTTGATGGTCTGAGTGTGCCGTCTCTGTTTTATTGCTATTAATACTTTAAAAGCTCGATTTTAACATTATGTGGAAATGTGCCTTTGTGCGTATGTGTCCATGTGTGTGTGTGTGTGTGTCTGTGCGTATACAGTATGTGTATGTTCAAGGACTTTTTTGTTCAGGACAAAGTGTGACCAAGGAACAACATGCATTTTTTTCTTTTCCATTTTTATACCATTTCATATAGCACCATTAGATGGTTGACTGAACCACAGATGAGCTATGCATTACAGAATCCAAATTACACTAGAGCCATTTTTCATTCTGTGAAGCTCTTCACAGGCAAAGAGCCATAGATGGGCCTGTTCACTTTCCTTATTTGTCCTTGTCTGCTGGAGGTTGCCGCTGGCTGACATAGCTTGAATTTAAGTGGACATCAATCTCGATAAAGAGGCAGAGCCCAGAGTAATATTACCTCCTCAGATTTTTTTTTAGCTGTTTAGCAAGACAGCGCAAATAAGCATGTTTCACATCACAAACTGAAACATTAACCTCCAATATGAAACGAAATACTGCGATCACGCTGTGGTTTCACCGCATGGTGTCTTTTAGTTTTACATGTCTATATCCAGTAAGGCACAGTCTCAGTTGTTGTTTTTAAAACCCTCAGCTCAGAATAGGACAAGATGCGTCTACTTGCATGGCTGTTTTGTGATGATAAAAAGATTTCCTCAGGCTGGCCTGTGGCCTATCTCAGTGCTGCAAAAGTGATGCAGGGAAAATTTGGCTCAGAGTGGCAGCCATGCCACAGCGGACTGGACTTCATGCACTCCTCATAAATGAGAGTCATTAATTCTCCATGTAGGTAGAGTTTTTCCACATGTGGTGCAGGAGCCCCTCTTCCTCTGGGATAAAGCCGTACCCTGGCCTGACTCAACCCAATCAGCACCACTACTCATTCTCCTGCTCTCTTCTTTTTCTCTCTCTCTCTCTCTCTTCCTGTCTCTCCCTCGCCTCTGTCTGCTCTCCCTCACTTATGTATGAAGACAAAGTTCCCAGCTCCCTATGTTTGTCGAGCCCATCTGATAAGTTGCAGATAAGTCACCGTCGTTGGGAGAGATTGCCATCGTCTCTGATGCTAGAGGCACTCTTCTTTTCTCTTATTATGAAATATGAGTTGTTCCGCGTTGGCTCCCTTGACCTACATTTTCAGTATTTTCTCATGACAGTTTTTAAGCTTACACTTTTTTTTATGTCTGTGTTTGTCATAAAGTAAGCATACATACCTGAGGCAGTTGAATGAATTTACATCATTATCAGATCAAACAGCAAACTATATGGCAAATGCCAAATTCAAAATATTTTCAAGAAATACAAGAACACAGAAAGAAAGCATTCTGCCTCAATTGTAGTTTAGTGTAAAGAAACACATAATAATAATAATAATAATAATAATAACAACAAAAATAATAATAATAATAATGTAAGGTAATAATATAGTATATACTAATCAGCATCAGTGCTAATAGTAGCAAATCTTAATTTTGTTGTTTGAGTTTTCTGCTGGTGCATGTCGCATCTACACTTAGACTGTGCTACTGTAGAAAACCATTTGGCACTGACGTAGTCTCTATATTAAAATCTTAGCGGTCATTAGAGGCAATTTGCAATACACAGTGTAAACAAACAGAAGAGCTCTTCAAAGGCTCAGACTTTAATATAATTGGAAAGGAAATGGAGCCCGAGCTGATCTAATGTTTCTCAACTCTTTTCCTCTGCCATTAGTGAGCTCAGGTCCCAGAAGAACGAAAAGCTGGACAGGTCTGCTATCAAAGAACTGGAGTGTAATTTAGATTTTATTTTTCATTCCTGTACAGTATTTGTCTCCTATTTCCCCTTTAAGTCCTTGGCTACTTTTTACACAGAGTATTTGTTTTTTTTCTGTTAAGGTCCATTGTTTTCATATATCTGTGCCTTCACAGCTTGGGAATAAATGATACCCTTCCCTTGTGATGGGAGCAGCAAGCCAAAATAAATATATAAGCTGTTCTTCAAAAAACAACACGCTGCTTACTGCATTTTAGTGCAGATTAAATAAACTGTTAAAGCAGTCACGAGCATGTAAAAAGCCATTGCTTCCTGTTTGACCAAGGAGGTAATTGAAGAGTCATTATGACAGCCTGCTGGTGAGGCCTTGTCCTGGGAGGTCTGCGGATGGAGAAACCTCCCCTGACAGACTGCCTAAGTGCTGTCTCCAGATCTGGGACTTGCTCAGTTATGAGTTAGTGGTTTGATGATGTCCATCTCCCTGTGGCATGCCAAACACAGACCTGCCATTGCAGAGACTGTGGAACATTAGTATATGAACCCTGTGGTGTTGAAAGCACTTTAGCACTGTTTCATGGCAGTATCAATTAACTCACTCAGCCTCTAAAGGGCAACAGCAGTTGCCTGGCTAGTTTGAGCTGCTGTGAAATCTGCACCGTCACAGTTTTAAATAAAATATTTTGAATGCAACATCTTTTTCTAAAATAATCAGAGGTGTTAATTGAAAGTGATTGAAAACAAATTGCCAGTTGGAGATGATAATGTAATGTAAGTGTCACCTGTTCAACAAGGCCTTCTGGCTTCTGGAGGATATTAATGAGCCACTCACCTTATAGTATTCATTGCCCGCAGGGGATGTAAAAATATGCTTGGCTTTCAAAAGTTCTATTAAATCAATGACTCATCAGCGCTATTTGTTGCATGCAGCATAACATCATTTTGTTGACTTGATTGAGTTGATCTACATAAAAATTGAATTTGTCCCAAGAAGCATTCATGCTTCATAAGTGTGTGTTGGAGGACTGTGATGAGAAGGCGGAGGTGATTGACGATACTGTGTAGTAATCAGAAGGCAAGACACAATAGTTTGCTGTTTGAAACCATTACTTTTGGTGAAACACATCATAAGAAGCTAACAACTATTTTCATGATTCATTTTTTTTATGTATTGATTATTTGTCTTCTAAATGTTAGAACTGCACATCACGATTTCTCAGAGATCGCCCAAAGTGACGTCTTCAAGTTGCTTGTTTTATCCGACCAACAGTCAAAAACCCAAAGTAATTCAATTTACAGTGATATAAAACAGAGAAAACCAGTAAATGCTCACATTTGAGAATCTGGAACTAATTTTCTGTCTTTTTGCATGAAAAATTACTAAAACAATTATCAAAATATTTCACGATCAATCTTTTTTCAATCAAGTAATTGTTTTAGTACTAATTAGTCAGGTATAGCATGATAGCATTTAACGAAATTCAAATAAATAGAAGTCTGCTATATGGAAATTAACTCGCTATTTCTTTGGTTGTCTGTAGAATCAACCTGCCTTTTTTTTTGTTTGTTTTTTACTTTCTGTGCAAGCTGAAAACAGAAACAAATAAGGAAAACATATTGACCAGTTTGACAACTTATGCATTGCATTTTAGAAAGCACTTCTAATGCAGAAAACACAAGCAAATACAGAAAAAAACCACATAAACAAAATGCAAGCAATTATGTAAAACCCTAGCAGATACAGAAAATACAAGCAAATATAGAAACACTGCAAATGCACACAACTGAACTGAGCAACACAATAGAAATGTCAGGAACATGAACGGGAATCCTTTTTGCTTGTGTTTTCCGCATTTGTAGTGAACTCCTACATGTATAATCCAACTTGTAAATATGTCTTAAGTTGTAGTGCACTGGGTTATCTAAAGTGCTACTAATATTGGACCCTGCCACATCAGACATGACAGGAATGTGTCACTAAGCATGTGAACAGGACCACATAACACATCTTACTACAATATTGACTGAAAATAGAGATGGTCATTTATATTCCAATGCAATCATTTCCACTTTAAAAGACTCAACAAAAAATGAATTGCTGTATCAAAGGTTATTTTTGTATGTGAGTGCTTTACCACTTAGATACCAGTGAAAAGTGTTTCTTCAACTGAATGTGTGTCTGTTTGCAACTCTGCTCTCCTTCCCCCAACTCCCCACCCTTTTTCACCACTGTTATGACAGATGCCATGCTGCTGGTGGCACAGAGGCTGGAGGGACCTTTCAACATTGAATCTGTCATGGAGCCTATTGATGTCAAGATTTCAGAGGCCATCATGAATATGCAAGATAACAGTGCCCAGGTCTCCTACAGGGTATGTCAATTAGGGTTATTTCCCAGAGAACAAAAGTAACACCTGAGACAGGTTGTTTAAGTCCAACTTTTCTAAAACTGAAGTGAAACTAAGCAAGCTTGCTTTAAGTCATAGTGGGCTGTGTCTAAGGTGTGTAGTACAACACGTTCTAATTATGTCCAAGTTTAGGTCTTGTGTTTGAATTATATGTTTCAATTTGGTCAGATAATCTTAGTTCAACTAACAGCAGTTAATGTGTTTCCTGTGTTTTACTGCATTTTTCTTTGCCCACAAAATTGTAGTCAGAAAGAAAAAAAAATGGAGGTGGTTGTGAAGAATTTTTTCTGCCTACACCATTTTGGATGCCAGTCCTCATTCAAAGCTAAATGCTCGGTTGGCTTTCCCATGCAACAGATGCAGTTTTGTTTATGGTTTAAGTATATGTGGTATTTTCCCAAAAGCCCGTAAAAACTTAACTCTATCATCTTAAATAGCATTGGTCACAGCTCCTAGTTGAATCACCTATCAACGTGGTTACCTCAACTTGACGAAGAGCACTGTCACGCCGGTAATGTGGCATGAGTGCTTCACAAGACCTTAACAAAACAGCATGTTTTCCCTATTTTCTGCATCCAAAGTAATTTAAACCCCTGACAATTGGGTGCCCATGTTTTTGTAATTGCAGGTTTTTCAAGGCTGTGGCCAGCCAAAACCCGCAGGAATGACTAGGTCTACCCGTGGTGTTTCAGATGTGTTCAACGCTCGCTTCAGGCCGTACAGCCCAGAGGAGCGGCCTACCACTGCAGCTGGCACAAGCCTAGACAGACTGGTAAGGAGAGAGAGCCAATGCTGCTGTTTTCAGGCGAGACCCTGCGTCAGTGTAAACATCATTTGTCTTTCTGACTTGACACTGTTGATTAAAGCTGGTGATTTGCCATCGTAAGCCCCTGGAGCCGGAAATTAATTCTTTGTACTTGTCCTCCATTCAGGCCCCTCTATCGATTTGTGTTTGTTAACGAATCAACAGCTCTACCCCAAGAGGGCATTGGAAGGTGTGGTGCAGTGCACGTTCAGTGCCCTTCTCATCTCTGTGTACTTGGCAAACAGAGAAGAAAGGGATGAAAGAAGAGATGAATAGATTTTGTGAGGCTGACCATATCAATTGTTTGCTGTAAAGCACACCTTTATTTTCTATCAGATTAGCTGTATGTTTGTTGGATTGGATCTTGATACATGGATTTCCATCTCAAACAACCTTGAAACCTAAAATGCTGCATCAGGGTAAAGGTTAACATGGAACTGACAGACCAATTCAGCTGAGAGACAGTTCTCATCATGGATTACCTTTGCAGCCACAGTGCCCTTCTTTTCTCCCCTATAGCCCTTTTCAAAGTGAATCTTTTCAAATCGAATCTCAGTTATGTTGGTGTTTTGAGCTGTTTTTTTCAAAAACCGAAACATTATTTTTTGCATTATTGACCCTTGAAAAGTACCAAATATATTAAATCAGTTTAGTGCAACGGCAGTCTTGCCCACAGTGTTTAAAACATGCTAAATCAAATGTCTCAGTGCTTTGTGTCAGGTTAATAATAGTGTCAGGTTATTTAGTTAATGAATACATAATTTGAAAAGCAGCTGTCATTTTTGCCATCTGGCTCTTAAAATCCCACAACAATAAGTTAGTTATTTGATTTATTCAATAATAATTATGTTTTTGCACAATCTAATTGCTTCTCCACACATTTTTGATGTCTTACATACAGCAGTTGCCTTTTTAGCTTTGTGTGTCCATCAACGATTTCTTCCACCTACACTGAATTAATTAAGACTTTCTGTTTCCCTGCCTTTATGCTGCAAACCAGAGGATTGTTTGGAATGCGATGCAACACAGTGTAAGGTTCAAAATTTTATACTCATTTCCGTTGTTTGTGCTGGGACTGTTGTCTGCAACTGTTTTATGCATTATGACTGGAAGCAAAATTATGTTTTAATATTGTGTGGTTGGGGATGCACAGAATTGTGTTAAGCATTAGAGATTTACAGTAAACAAGCACTGTGAGCTGTAAATCCCAGTGGTATGCAGCACTAAGTGTCAGTCATAGTCTCATTTTCATCTGACATGGGAGTCAGTGTCACCTAGTCTCATTGAATTTGCTGTGAAGGAGCATTTTGCCTTTAATTTATTGGGGGTTCTAATGCAGGAACTCGTTAGACCTCGATAATGGCCACTGTGGTGTTTTATGGCATCAAAGTATCAGCTGTTAAACATGGTAGTTTACAGTCGAGTCGCTAACACCACAGGGATTGTTGAACACATGGTGTCCTAAGCTAGTGAGGATTCCTCTCTAGAGATCCAACTTGAAACTTTGTCAACCCCCATATCTATTCTAGACACATCACAGTCCAAGACCCTCATTGCTAGAGCTAATAAAGTCAACTCCTCGAGGAAGCCAACCAATCAGTAGGTGACCTCCTCCGTCAGAGCTGGCAGAGGAGGGAGCTGTGAAGAGCTGGTGGGGGAGTGTTGCAGCCAGCATCTGCTCTAATGGTAGAGTGAAGTGGGGGCTCCAGACTGCTCATGAATAACTGAGCAATTAGCCTGCTTGGAGATCTCATAAGATGGAGCTCAGTGACAGGAGCTTATTTTTGTCATACGATAAGTACACCACTGTACCTGAGCAGAAAATTCCATTATCAACATCCGTGTGCCTGAGGAATCCATGCTGGTCATAGTGGCCACAGGAAGCTACAAATCGTGACATTTCTGTAATGTGCTGTAATGGGGGTTGTTTGGTTCATGGAAAGAAAAAGAAAATGCCTGGTTTGTCTTTTGGCTCGGTCCGGCTCACATCTATTTCAGATGCAATCAGGTGTGAGCAGAAAGTCAAAACTCTTTTTTAGGAGTTTTTTTTAGGGATTTCAAGAAGTGTTTGAATGCTTTTTGGAATATGAATTTCAAAGAAACGAGCAACAGCATGCATATTAAGCTGTACTGACTCCGAGCCAAATACATTAAACCTTTTTGGCCACTTGAGGGAACCAAAACAAGCTGTAAACTCAACACTGACATCTTAAATAATATGGCAAACTTGTTAGCAAAAAGTTGCCTTTTTACACATCCAGCAGATACAGAGCAACATTAGCATTCTCCACTAATTCCTGAGGGAAATATCTGGCTCTTTAGCTACTAAAATGCTCCTGTGTTCACCAGCTATTGTTGTTAACTTTGTCTGCCATGCTGAGCAGGTAGTGTTCAGTCATTGGGTTTATTAGCGCTGGAATTTTCACTGAAAACAGCTGCCTGCTGCGTCTGCAAAACTCGCTCTCAGTGGTGAGAATGAATAAAAACAGTGAAGTTGCGGGTCTTAAAACAGAACAGTGAAACATGCTATAAAGCTCAAATCTCAAAGCTCAAAGAATACTGAGACTGTAGTCAGTGATACAACCTCCAACTTCTCACTAGAAATACAAAGTCATTAACTATTAATATATAATAACTCCAATATTGTAAAAATAAATATAAAAACAGCCAACAACAGCTGTGTTTTTTTTTTTTATTGTGACAACTTTGTAGTCCTTCTGGATTAGGCTTCTGATAATGAGCTGTGAAAAGAAGTGTTAAATACTGTAGGTATTGCCAAACCAAAGCAGCGCTGCATCTGTACCGTAAACATGAGAAGATAAACCTCATTGAGCTGGGACTACGTAATGAAATAATTAGCTATGGGGCATCCTGGTGGTGGAGTTGTGAAGACACAACCGCGACGGTCTGGGTTCGATTCAAGTCGTCAATCTCTGTTGCATGTTATCACCCCCTCTCATCACCTCCTCTCTCTCCCTGTTTCCTGTCTCTCTATTCTCTCGTAATATCAAATAAAGGCAAAATAAAGATCTATGTGGAAAAAAGAGAGAAAACTGGCTGTATTCCTCATGCATCATGTCAGATGGCCTTTATAGTCCAAGCCACTGCATGACATAAACCTGTTTCCTATTAATAACACCACACTCAAAGTATATTCTGTATTTGTTGTATATAACTGCTGCTGAAATTGTCCTCCTGTGCAGTCTGTTTGATACAACTTAAAGGTTTAATTTAAACAATTACGCAGCACTTTGGCCTGTCAAAACTGTTTAGAAACTGATGAGTGTTATATGAGTACTATAACAGTAGCAATAAACTGTTTAATCTCATAATTGAAAAGTGACTTGAGTGCTTATGTAGAACAGTTTTTGACTGCAGTAAATAAAACAGCCACAGTGGTAGAGTGAACATTTAGCATGCTTAACTAAAGATGGTGAAATTTATATTCAGACAGTGAGACATTGGTTGGTAAAATATAATAAGCAAGCAAAGGCATGAGCGGCCCACTTATAGCCTTACATTTATACATGTCTAACTTGAAAAGTTTGATTTGTATTTCTATTGAGGTCCTGCAGACATCTCCTCCTCCAACAGCCACCATACCGTCTGGAAGAAAATATGCTATTCTCGGTCTTGCAGCATATAGATGCATAACGACTGACTGCTGAGGTAGCTAGTTCACATGAGGTAATCTTACCAAAGGAAACTGCCACTATACCAGACATGTTGGTATAGTGGCAATACCAGACAATGGAAGAAGTACCTTTGCAGTAATGATTTAAAACTAATGGCTTTTCGATTTCAAAATGTTAACTACAGTCATAAGAGAAAAAACAGCATTTGGATTTGTTAGAAGGTGTAGTGCAATGAGTCAGGAAACATAAGCTACTGAACTAACTAGAATCAGTGAAGGTTTATTGAACATAATATGATCTGCATCATCACTGGTCCTTGAATAAGTGCGACTATGCCAAAATCCATGTTTTGCTACATGATTTTGGTTGTAATTCTTGGTCACCTAAGTCATGCTATAATGGTCAAATGAAGCAAATGAGGTGGTGTTGAATCATCAGTATCCACTCTTGAAATTTATGATTTAACATTTATTTCTCTGGATGATCCGTAGGTATAATATTTATTTACACTGTTATGTGGACGACACGCAACTTTATGTTCCACTGACTTGTAGTGACAGACAAATTTTCTCATGTTATGACTATGTCTCTCTGATATCAAATGCTTCCTCCAGCTCAATGAGTCCAAATCTGAGATCCTTTTAGTCGGCCCCCCAAACCTGACCTGTGGCTTGAAAAAGAGTCTCGGGAACCTGTCCTCCAATGTTAAACATTCCGCCCGCAATTTGGGTGTGATCTTTGACTCTGAGCTTTGTTTTGACGTGCAGATCACCAGGGTACCAATTATGCTTTCTCCAACTTAGGAACATTGCAAAGGTTACATTTTTTTTAATCTCAAGCGGACCTTGAAAAAGTCACACATGCTTTCATGTTGTCACGACGGATACGGGGCTCAGCCAAAAGGCCATCTCCAATCTCCAGCTCGTTCAAAACTCGGCTGCCAGACTTTTAACAAATTCTAAGAGACAAGACCATATCACTCCTATCCTTGCAACGCTACACTGGCTGCCTGTTAGGTATAGAATTGTTTTCAAACTTTTACTAATTACTTTTAAAAATCCTACATGGCCTTGCTTCTACCTACATCATAGATTTACTCGCCTAGCCCCTGCCTGCGCTCCTCAGGTAGGACACTCCTAACTGTTCCGTTAGAGCCTCGCAGCTGTGGAACTCCCTACCTGAAGAACTTAGGATAGCAAACTCAGTACCTTCTTTTAAATCGCTCCTCAAAGCTTACTTTTACTAGAAGGCTTTTTTATAGTAATTCTGTGGTTTGTCTAGTTTCTATCCCTCTTCTATCCCTTTTATTTCACCTGTTTTTATTATACACTCCGTTTTATCAAGTCTATGTTTTTATTTTATTTTATTGTTCTTATTTTGTTCTGTAAAGCACTTTGTAACTGTGTTTTGAAAAGTGCCATACAAATAAAGTTAATATTTGTTTGGTAACTGAGCAGTGACAGTAGGAATCACACGTATTTCCCCTCACCATTGTATCTCTTCAGAGCTTATTTAGAGCTACGGTGAGACAGGTGGTCAGTGGGTGGCTTTTATGAAAAGCAATTTATTGCTGTTTATGAACCCAGTTCTTGCTTCTATCATGCAATATGCCAAAACTGCAGAACCCCAATAGGTTGTAAGTAATCTTTTGGAAAAGGTCTCGGGTGTTGAACTAATATTTTTTCAATAGAAAAGCGAAGTGAAGATAGAGGTGTCAGTCTGCAACTGTTTGGCCACGGTTCTAGTTTCTCTTATCATATCCTGAATGAACAAAATACAGAAGTTCAAATGTAGGTTTTGACCAATAGCAGCTCTTTGGAGGTCTGGTACACCTGAGAAATATATGGTAAAGAATAGTGTGTTTTGTTTTTACCTGAAGCTTTCTGTCAGTGTGTATGTCTTAACTGAAACTGCTGCCTGTTATTTATTTTTTCATACCTCTCTGCTGTACGCCAGGAATACGTGTAAAGGTTTCATCTAGCAGCTGCCTTCTGCCATCATTAGTCTGGCAGCATTTATGTGTTTATCTTGAAGCAGGGACATGACTGGGTTACCGGCGAGAGGATCTTTATTTTCCCACACATTGTCCTCGTTTACATTCAGGCACAGAATAATTACCCGTTACAGTGACACTGCTCAGCCTTGTGAAAGTTGACAATGGTTTAAAGTGTCCTTTGATAAGAACTTCTTGTCTGGATTTACCGCTAATTTTGTGAGTCAAAGAATGTGCAAGGGATGGCGGGGAGTGTCTGCGTTAATTTCTTCTGTTGCCTATAGAGAAGCCTGGAGGAGCGAGCCCACCTCCAGCTCAATGAGCCATGACTGTTTAATTGCCTGACATTCTGTCGGAGCACACACCCTCAAAGCTCTGAGAGAAATGGAGATTTGAAAGTCCAAAGAGGGGATGAAGGCACAACAGACTGTCAGGCTCAGAGGCGCATTATAGATAAGAGGTAAAGCTTTTAATTTGACATTTGTAACAACTTTGGTGCAGTTCAATTTGGTGTAGTTTTATTGGTCCTCTTTGTCTCCCTTGCGTAATACACAGTTCACATTTTATCAGTGTGGCACTATAAACAATAAGAGCAAGACACAAACAAGACTAGAATGCAGAAAGAGCCTGTAGGGAACAATATATGTCAAAAGTGAATTCTTTGATCGATAACTTTATGTCCATAAATAGTATTGGACCCTCTTTTTACGTAGCCTTCAGAAGACACGTCTTGAAAATCAATCAGATGTATCAGATATTTATTATTTAACTCATAAAGACATCACCAGCAACTACAAGGTTATTCATGTACACGCTCTTCCCTGATGATTAATAAATGAAACCCAAGTCATCAATGGCCAGAATTCAGAAAGCTCTCTTCATTAATGCTAGGTCAGTTAATTGCGTATGTGCATGTCCAAGACAAATACCTGGTATTTCTTAAAAGGCCGCGATTGATTTAGGATGTTTTTCACCACTTTCAATTTCTTTGTGTGTACTGCTACAAGATGGCACTGTTCTCAGTTCACATTAAACAAGGTTTTCATGCAACTTTCCAGCACTTTCCAGAAAATGCTCCCAGTAATAGAAGAGACAAAACAGGAGAAAATACAATTGATTTTCAGATGATTGATTAAGTACCTTTTTGCATTACAAATGGTTTTAATAAAATCTGATCTTCACCAAAATGTTTGTTTTCTTAAATCCAATTTTCACCTGTTTCTTAATATCCAAATTTCATATTTTTGTTTTTCTGTGCACACAAATATGATGATCCAGAGTGCACCATCAATATCAAATGGAAAACTGTAAACAAATTAAAGGTCCCCTTTCATCTGTGCAGATATAATTTGCTCCTGCCGTTCTCCTTCCTCCACCTCTCTGCCTGTCTCACCCTGTCAAGCATTTTTTGTACTGCTGGATAAAGTAAACATTTTTGAAAACCAAAGTCAACAATAAACAGTGGCTATCCAGCATGCATTCAGGCATACACCCCAAGGTTAGTCTAAACTTGCCACAGCAATTCCCAACTCCTGCTCGAGAACAGAAAAACACTTAACAAAATATTGTAGAAAATACTCTTCATGGAAACTGTAGACACAGTGGTTTCCAACCTGGAGTCGCAAAATAAATATGAGGGGTCATATGAGGAACAAGATAAACAGAAAATGGTGTGTTTGTTTTTCTAGGTTTTGTCTAACCTTTGCTTTTTTCTTGTGAAATACCACATCTATGTACTTCTCCAGACCTCTGGTAATAAGTCTAAGACAAAAAAAAAGTCAGTCCTTGGTTGAACTGCTCACTCTTTTCTGAAACTGGAATTTGATTCACCAAACTAGTTGTGATGTCACAAATCATGCTCTTCCATATACGTCTTAAACTCAGGTTTAAGGTGAGCGCAGAGAAACTTCTTCTCTTTAGCAGATGAATGTGAAAACAGCCTTCTAGTGTCAAACTCTGCTCATACATCATATAACCAAAGAAAATGACCAAAACCCACCTCTCTTACTGTGTCATTAGAACAAGCTCTGTTTGTTGTGTGTTATATCCTCAGGTCTGCTATATGCCTAATCATGCCAATGTGCATTTCAGGGAGTTAGGAGACATTAAAGTCCAAAAGAGATAATCACTCTTGTCCTCTTGGCTAGCCCTCTCAGTAAGAAAAGGTGGCAGCATGGTGGATCGGTGCTTAGAATTGCTGCCTCACAGCAAGAAAGTTTTGCACTTGAATCTTTCCCCATGTTTGCTTTTTTTCCCCCCTCAAGGTACTCCAGTTTCCTACAACCATGCCATGCAGGTCGATAAACTGTTGTTAGGTGTGACTTGGTGTGATTGTCTGTCTATGTTAGCATTCTGAAAGACCAGTGATTTGCCAAGGGTTTTTCCTTGATTTAAACCAGTACATGGGCTCCAGCCTTCCATGACTCTGATTAGGAGTAAGTGTGAAGAGTGTGATTGAATAAATAAAAGGTGCAAAAAGGTAGTTTTTCAGCTGGGTGGTGGTGAGCTGACTGGATTGCCCAGAACAGTCTATCAGTGAATCTTTTTAACGTATGGTGTTTTTGTGGAACCTGCGATATCACTTATTATCACTTATTTTCTGCTCACTTTCTTGTTAGGATAAATTATTCATTCAAAGAGTTAGTACATAGAAAACTTGTAATAGTATAACATTAAGTAAAACTGAATATTCATGCACATGATCTTTTTTTCCTCTCTCTCTCATTCTTTGCCATGCTCAGTAGGAAAGATTGAGTAAAACATCCGTGTGTGGTTTGTGAAGTCAGTTGACAGGAAAAGAGCAAAACCGCTCCTTTCCCCAAATCTTGACCCTGGCATTATATTTCCGCAGTCCAGGAACATGTCAAGCCACTGAAACATTCTTGTTTTGGATACAGCCTAATGGAAGTAAAGTGGGCCTATCCACAGCACCATTCTCTCTGAGTTGTTGTACCTACTGACTCTTACCCAAGCCATGCAATTATGTAGATTCCACAGATTCTAACATAACTCTTACTTTTTCTAAGACCACACAAAAATAAATAATCCAGAAGTGCATATGTGGCATGATTGTTTAGGGCATTGTTTGACCATAAATTAAACAATTCCCTCGGTAAGAGGGTGGCACTCAAGCGTAAATATTTGACTGCTGTAAAACGATAACCTGACAAATTGCAAATATACCTTTTAAATGTAAATCATCAAACCCCTTCAGCAGGTTTGGTCTGACTAGTTTTGTCTATAGCCCAAACACTTTTTTATGATTTATTTCCAGAGAAATGTGGAGAACAAACATGAATTGAAAAGGCTTCAAATAATTCACAATCAGTTCCCTTGTCAAGCTAACCACCTGTACAGTACACACAAGTCATACTTCTATACTAGTTAGTGGTATTTTTGATGTATTTTAAACATGAAAGCCCAAAATATAAAGATCTCACCAAAGCAGACATGATGTCAAGGCACCATTTTCTCAGTCAAACAGCTGTGTTTACTGTTGGTGAAGTGAGAGAGAAAGTAACTTCTATTTCTTAGCATGATACTCTGGTCTGGTGGCATTACACCACATGCAGATATTCTGCATTGCACAACAGGCAAAGTTTGTTCCCACACTGCAGTGATAGTACTCTATGTTCTCTTTTTCAAGCGTTCACATTAGTGTCTCAAAAGAGCCAACATGCAGAAGCATTATCTACTTATATCTACTGACTCAGTGTCCATCACCCACAGGTCTTTAAAGGGACATTTTAAAGCTTGATGTTAGGTTTACTGCTCGTGGCCAGTTAGGGAAACAGGGGAGTTTGGGTGGAGCTGATGTGGGATAGGGTTGAATGCCAGGAATTGCGATACTGGGACTTCCCGGGATTTCTCGCTAAAATATGCTCTCGTTTCCTGAAAAAAATACCTGCGGGAACCCAGGATTTTTAGCATTCACTGCATTTTAATGCATGAGGCACAGAATTGTTAACTTGATTAATTATTTAAATCTTCTGACGCAATCAGTCAGGATCTAAATGGTAATTAATGTTCTGATATTCCCAGTTTAACAGACAAATCAGACAAGCAAATCAGAGATCAGTGTTTTCTTTCACCTCAAAGATAGTCTACTCTGCAATTTGTTGTTGTACTACCACATAAACTAATATACCAATATTGAAGAAAAATGTCAGAAAATTAGACAAAAATTCCCCGGGAAAAGAGTGATATATTCCCGGAAAGTAATGATGTAAACATTACGGGAAATCCTTCAATCCTAAAGTGGGATGAACAAGTGACAGCCACCATGGTTGAAAGTGACTGAAACAACTGTGAACATGCAGCAAACATTCCTTATGTGTTATATAGTATATTTTTATTTACTTATTTTAACACATTAGACTAAATTAAATTACTTGTTGAGATTAGCTTATTATTATTTCAGAGACATTGGGACTCCCAGTAACTCCGAGGAACTGCAGCTTAAAGCACCTCTGCCCCAGCTTCAGCATTCAGCCATGGTGCTAATCATAAACTTGCACAAGTAAACAGATCTTTAACTGTTATGGACAGATTGGATTTTGGGCAGAGGAGCTTGGGCTATATTCTCTGAATACTAATTATGCCAAGAGACAGTAATAATGTGTAGTTTAGGACCCCCCTCAGAGGAAAATCCTGCATTATTTATGTCTGCTATGGCAATATCTGTCAATGACTGATCTGAAATCAGATTTGGTCTGTATGGCTACAGCTCTCAAAAACTGCACCATTGCAGGTTTATGTGAAAGTAAAACATGTCAGTCATCGGTTTGATCCCGAGACCTGCATTAGGAATGGAGACCCCTGAAAGGTGACATACATATCTCCTACTCTGTTAATTCAGTCAGTACTACTGTTGGCACCTATAACCCCCAACTGCTCCAGTGGATCTGCTCACTGGCCAACAGATCAGACTGTCATTGAACTGAACAACTTCCTCATGTCAACGTATGTAATTGTGTTAAGTGTGGAGCAGGGCATTAATTGAAAGAGCATTCAACCTTGTTGAATCTGAAGGTTTAAAAAAAGGCCAGTTTGTGTGGGTGTGTAACCATGCAGATGAGTCTCTCTTCTAGCACACTACAAGGCATATTGTTGTACAGTCAAGACTGCACACTTTGTTTTGAACAGACCTCTGGGATCTGTACTATAACAAAACCCACTTAAGGTGACTAGTAACCACAGTAACCACAAATCACCACATCCACCAAAGCAGATGAATTCTGGGATGATCTGTATTACACATTATAAGAAAAAGCAGACACAGGTGTGGTGGTGGGCATGGTTCTCTGACTGCATGAGTGAAAAGTCTCACCTTTAGAGAGAAAGGAGCTGTGTATGTCGAAGAATAGAAAGCAGAGCCCTCCCTCTGTACACAGCCTCACTTTGTGGGTGGAAGAGCATAATTAAATAACGCGTCTGACAAACATGCAAGGAGACGTATCCCATAGCGACGCATCTCAATCAGGCTATCAGAGAAGTGGGGTAACAGCCATACAGTACAGCAAAGCTTTATGACCTTGGTCCTGTCGTGAGATGAAGACATCACACGTGCTGTATTAAGCCAAAAGGTGCTACCACAGTAGAATATTTATCATCCCCCGCTCAGTAATGGAGACAGGCAGAATAAGAGCGCTGTGAACTTATAAGCTTCTATAATATATTAGAAATTATAAGAGAGCGGATAAAAAGTCACCAGTATTAAAAAATCACCAGACTGATTTATTCTCGGAGACAAATCCAGATATATTTCATGCATGCACACATGTCTGTGTAGTGTGAAACTAAGGATAACACTTCTAAAACCATTTCTGATACTCATACTTTAGACCTTTCATCATTTCCAAAGCTTAGTCCAAGGTGAAAATTTCATAACATCTAGAGGTTTGGAATTAAAAGTTCTGGGAAATTTGAATAGCACTGCATTTAAGGCAAAGCATATAAACCCCAGTATTTGTGATGCTGCTATCAGAATGATAGTAGTGTCAGATGTTAAATAGTGTTTTAGTCAAGCCAGTTTTGTATGAAGTCAAGTCTGTTGTATGTAATATTTAAGCTGCTTCTAATTTATACAACCGAAGGCTGAGGTTGTATTGCTCTGCTCCTGACATTCTTATAGTTGCAAATAAATGTTAAGAATTTAAGAAGTTTTGATTTGCCCATGCTGAATAATAGTCATTTTATGATAATTTTGCTAAAATGGTTCAGTTTTTACCTTTTTCATTGCCATCATCATGACGATAATCAAAACAATTTGTGAATTTTGCAGTTCATCCCTTTTTAAGATAAAATCAGAAGCCAAGTCAGCCAGCAGTTATAATGCCAAGACTATCATTTCACAAAAACAAAGGTCAGTGATTTTATTAACATCATTCCATGCATTCTCCCTTCTTTCTCGTCGACTAATGCTGGTGCCATAAAGGCTCTGCTACTTTTCATATCTGTCAATACATTAATGAGGCACATTGGCCCCATTACACTCTAGGATGCCTGCCTCTCTGGGGAACAAGGGCATCAGGGAGAGAGCAGGCCTGCCCGTGATTGCTCTGTTCTCCACAGAGCATAGCTTCCCTTTAATCATCTCCCTTTTTCAAACTTTCCCTGTTGTAGCCTTGGGCGACTCACAAGCGCAAACTCACCACTGTTTCATCAATATTCTGTCATTGTTTCTCACTGTGGGATCACTGCGTGATAAATTTTGCTCACCACGATACGCCATATTGCCTAACTGTGTAGATACCATGGGACTGAGCAAATGGTTTGAGGCAATATTATGTAAAATGGGCCACATTGGCGACAAAAATACAATTTGCAAGAGGCCAGTTAAGGTTGGGCTCTAACAACACCTGTGCATTGACTCATGACTAATGAAGCATAATTTTAACCACTGTGTTACAAATGTCCCTAAAATCACAATGGAGGGTTGCATCATTTTTTAAGTTTAAGATATCATTCGTTTTTGGATGGGTTTTTTTTAAATTTTGGGATTTTTACTCAGTAGAGTGATCAAACTTGATCAAATTAGCCTAAAGAGTCGTTAGTGTGTAATTATGCGTCTCTAACAACACAGCTTCTGCTATTTTTTGAACCAGCATTATTTTTTTCTTCTTTGTGTTTTTTCAAGGTACAGAGAGATTCACCGTCACATTAAATTAAAGGCATGAAGAATTACTTCTCTTACAACAGCTATGAAGACTGTTGAAAGTTGAAAATAAAGTTATACCTCCAGGGTGTCACAGAACTGAGTGTTTAAATTCAGAATTCAGCTTTTTCTCACTGAATAATGAAATAAACAGTCAATTTCACAACATAGTCAGACAGTATGGCAGCAAATCCAATACAATGTACTTGTGTAATTACATCAGCACATTGTACAGTATTTTTTAAGGTAGCAGTAATGATAAATATTCATTTCTTTTGTTTATTGTCTTAATAGTATCTGTATCCTTTCCTCAGTTCCTATCAGATATAACATTGAGATGGATCTCACAGCATTTCCACTACTGTTTTTTTTTTTTGCTACCCTGGCTGCAAAATCAAAACAAATGCAAAATAATAGCTCGTTTTGAATAACAATAGGATTTCACTTTATGTCAAGTATCCATTCCCAGAAAGCAGCATAATAACAGTCTCACAGTACTGTCACTGACAGTGCTGTCACCAGGAGATATAAGAAAGATACACGCACTGCCCTGGCTGAGGCTTTGTTGAGATGTCCATGTTAAATTATGTTGTAGTATTCTGTTGTAGCAGATTTATGCTGCGACATAATCGGTTGTAATCAAGGGAAAAAAGGAGGGCAGCTCCAGCTGAGAGTTGACAAAAGTGCGATACTAAAAATGGTTTTATCATGAACACATGGCGTGTGGCCCGGCAGCAGAGGACGGAAACCACCGCTGCACTGTCATATCAAACCACATTTTAGTTTGTAAGTGGTTGTGCTGTTTTCTAACCATGATTTTCTTTGGTGTACCATTCCCATCTGTGTGAGTACTGCAAGTTAAACAGCTGAGCGGTGTCTTTCTAGTCTCGTCTATTGTGGAGTCACAAGGGAAACATATTTGCTTTGGCCCTCTGTTGATGATGGATATTGATTGGATGAAAACAGCCCACGTCTATATGCACTCTGGTAGTTACCTGCTCTAAGCCAAACCACCAATCACCTTTGAGGTGAATGTTTCCAGACAAGGACAAAAGAGACCTGACAAAGGGGCGACAACCGGTACTCAAAACATTATCACAGAGGTCATTTACTTGGTATGCTTTGGGCTAGCCAATATTATTTCTACTCTACTGATTTTTTAATGTGCTAAAAATGCTTTAGTGCCAGATGGCAGGTCTTGGTTGAGAGAATCTGCTGTTTATGGGTAGACCTGAACCAATAAGAAGGGCTTTATGACGTGTTAGACACAAGATTAAATAGCCGTGTCCAGGGACATACACCCACAGGGCCTCAGCACCCTGACACTCGACACTGTGGCAGTTGATCTGTTGGCTACATTAACACATAATACACCCAGACTTAGAGAGCAGCGTGTATTGGTCTATAGGATTGGCTCAGTCAACAATATAACTTGATCAACAATGTGATGAAGAGGCAGAGTTATTCTTACTATGGCCTTCCTCCTTGTGAGAAACTATTCGGTCTTTCCTCAAAGTGGTCACTGGTCAGGGAGAGACTTATGACATGGCCAAGGTCTTGGTATGAGCAGAACCGACTCCCTGACCTCTGTAATTGAGATGCAGGAAGAAAACTGCATTCGTATCAAATGAAAAACTATTTTAACGCAGACAGGAGGAGCAGTTGCCAGGGAAAATAAGTTGATCGAGGAGTTGTCTGCCCCTTGTGGTTTAGTGGCGAGACCTGCTGCAGAGTCTATGATTAGATTGAACATGCACTAATTTAGCTCAGACTTGCAGCAGAGGGATATGCTCTGTGTCAAGTGGCGATGACATCCCCAGATAGTTGCTTTAAAAATGACTGTTAATTTAACAAGATAGAGGTGTTTTAACTAGCATGAAACAAAATGCCCGACAAGCTGTTTTTTTGTGAGCGAGAGAGAGGGAGATTTACCAGCTGACAGAACAACCAGGGGAGACGCTGAGCACTGTAGGTCAGCTTTGACAGCGCTGTCAGCGTGATGTGTTTTGAGGGTAAAAGTTAGAGAGATAGTCTGGCCACATATTTCTTTTTTTATTGAAAGCCAGATAGCACGTCCGGGCATCGTCCCACGGCAGATAAGAGCTTAGCCCCCTGACACTGTGCTGTTGCCAGGACTGCAGCATCAAAGCAAGTGACACGTCAGCTTTTGATCTGAGAATAGGCAAGGACATCTGAAAACCACTGGTTAAAGTACAGTTCACTTACATTTCTGTGCCGAGCTGAACGGTGGCGCACATGTTGACGCGCATACAGAAAAATGCATGACCTGCCCGTGTGCGCACTCAGCTGCATGCACACAAAAACAAGACTGATGATAAATATTGTAAGAAACACTCTGAGTATCTGTAAACACAAACACACTTTAAGCCGGCTAACACCATTATCTCATTGACTCATACTGTTGTTTTTCGAAATAATTATTTTCTGTACACATTTCCTCATGTTTGTCCATTCAAGCTTGCCAATTACCTTTTACAATGAGTAAACATTGTACTGTATATCCATTGTGTTTGGGTGGGTTTTATTTGTGGTGAAAAAAAATAAAGCTAGTTCAAATGTGAGGTTTTGTTTGGATCATGGCACGCTAAGATGTGTGAGCTGTAATACATTACAGACTACTTTTCAGAGCTGTTTACTGTGAAATGGATCTTTTGTATTAGTTTAGCTGTTTGGTAAACATCCTGTTTTCCTGTTACCGAAGAGACAGAAAGAGCAGGAACAGAGAGAGAAGGAAATTATAGTTAATTGATTTGATTACATTTGTGATTATATTCATATTTACTAAAAGATTGTTCATATATTAAGTGGCAGAAAAATTAAGACCTCATTTCCAGATATTTAAAATGAAAACGTGGACAACAGGTGGAAGAGGACAGATGCTATACAGTCCAGAGACGACTGGGCATGCACTATTATATCACAGTTGAGAGAGAAACCAGGGGCTTTATCCACCAAGCTCCTTAGAATATGTGTCTGGTCTAAGATCACGGGTCAGCTAGCCATGAAACCTTCACTTTCACTTAGGACTGTGGTAACAGAGAGAAAGACCAAACAGAGTCATAGCGAGGGGGGCAGAGAGAGAAAGAGATAAACACAATGAAGTTATATATGGTTCATGGCAGGAAGCAGGGAGACAGAGGGCGAAAGAGAAAAAATATGGCTGAGGAGGAAAGGAGAGTCCAGGCAAAACTACACCTTGCTGCAGCTTTTCATCCTCAAGGTTTGAATTGATGCATAATCATTTTTAAAGATTTACATCTTCAGTAGGAACCAATGGGTTTCGGGCTGAGTCCCACAGATGGGATCAGGAAGTCAGAAAGTATTGAAAGAGAGACTAGAGCAGTGTTGATTTTGGTCTTTTGATGGGATTTGTTTACTTTAAGAAAAATAACACCAGACTTATTCTTTAAATGTTCTTTTTCAAAGGCTTGTTCACTATATAGCGCAAAGTGTGAGACAAAAATCTAAATTGTTTAGTGGAACCTGAAACAACTTTACATTTACTTACAATGTTTTTAATCCCCAATGTGTATCTAGCAGTACTACTGTAATATAAATTACATGAATACATATTAAATAAAACTGTAAATACTAAAATAGTAAATCAAATTACCTTTGACTTTCTAAATGTCCTACTACTGGATGACTGAGAACCTTCATCGTCCTTAATGTGAAGCAGAATATTCTATTACATTTCTTTCTTAAAACGTCTCTAGGCATGCATTTTCACAAAACTATAGGGAACATTATACTGTATATCATAGAAACATAGAATATAGATGATATGATGCATAAAACAGAAAGAGAGCAAGGCCATGTACAGTCCTGTAGGATGAGCCTTCCTCGTAAAGACCTTGACAAAGTAGAAAATATATTAAATTATTCTGTTCTTTGGTGCATAACAGTATAAGATAGAAACGGACACAACATTCAACTGTGACTTCACAAATAAATTGATAATACATTTATAGTGTAATTACAAGATTTTGCAAAAAGAGAAAAAAGATGAAAAGAAAGAAGAAAGATATCAGGCTATATAACACAAAATATATAGTATAGTATTTTTTCCTGCAACACTTTAATTTAAGTCCCATTATTTTGCATTCATAAGCCATATATAAACGTTGAATACATGGTTTACGTATAACACACTATAATTTAGTTATAAGCAGCTATAATAAAAGTTTATTAATATATTTGTCCACAGCTATAACTTGGGCACTCATAAGTGGAGGCTGGTGTATAAACAGATAATGAATGACAGTTTTGTTTATGTCTTCACAGGAGAATTTAAAATTGATGACCAATACTGTACATTTAAAATGTCCTTATAGCTGCTTTGTAGTGTGTTACAAATTTATCTGTAACACACCATTTATTAAACCATTTATTAAATGTTTGTATACTACCTATAAATGCTAAATAATGAGCTTTTAAATGGTTTATTTAACTTAAAAAATATGAGAATTTTTATCAACTTATCGACCACTAAATCCGTCAGTTTATCTGGAAAATTCTAAATCACCAAATTTAGACATACATGTTTTTTATGGAACAAGAAGCACAAAGTGTGAGTGGCAAAATTTCTGTGTGTGGGAGTAAAAGAAAACACAATCCTTCATTCATCTGTCATATTTAAATCATTATTCTGTGTCAGTGGAAGAGTGCAATAAGTGAGAGACATCCGTACAGTTAATGCATATAGAAGAGGTGCCTGTCTCTTCCCAGCACTTTTAATACCTTAAGATGCATATGTTGGCCATGTTTTAAAAGTTTGCTCACAAAGTCCTGTGAAGGAAAAAAATAATATGAATGATCATGGCTTGAGCATCCTTCTATCAGCTGCAGCTATTACACTACCATAGGTACCACACACTAATTACACCTGTAATGTCATCAGGAATTGAAATAGCTATCACACATCATGATTATAGTCATCTGTTAGGATGTCACTGAAAACGAATATAATGTAATCTCCTGATGTGAGGCGAGGGGGAGGTGTTTGGTCTATGATCTTCATTGTGATTTTTATTAAGAAAATCAACCCTGTCAGTTATAGGCAGCTGATTATAATGAGGTTCTCTGCTCCGCACACACTTCCCTCTATCCTTCCTCACATACTATCACCATGCTCGAATGCTAGAATGATAATGTGGACATGCATTTCCTGTTCATATATATATTCCGTTAGTCCTCCTTCTTGCATCTGTTTCCATGGCAAGTACAGTCTGTATGTTAGACCGCATATAGATTCAGCGTGAAGTTGGATGTAAAAGAATAATAATCTTTAATAATCTTTATTTATAGAGCAAGAAAAAGATGAAAGAAACATCATTAAGAAACATAATTGGTTTAAATTTGAAATGTATTTTCTCACTTTCATTTCCTCTCTGTATTTTCTTCCTGGTTGCTTGCATGTCCCAATTTCTCAAAGACATAGTGCCATCTAGTGTGCACTGCAGATGGTTGCATGCCAGGGCTGCTTGTTGCAGTCGTATTATTTATTCATGGGCAATGCGCAATGAAGTGAGAGCCAGACTTTTCCCAGAGGCACGTTTATTATTATGTGAAAAGGCTCAACCTTTCCTCTTCTTGTTAAACTTTTCTCCTTTAAGCATCTGACATTTGAGGTATTTTAGGTTTATCTACTACGTGCTTTTATTTTGTTCCCAGTTGATTTCTTTTAGTTATCTGTCTCAAGAGGGAGATTTATATAAGTGATATATAACTACATGTTTTTTGTGGTTTGTTGAAATACGAAACGTTCCACATTCATTCACTCTGTATAATGGATATACTGTATGGCTGAGCTTTATGTGTCAATACTGCACCTATATTGTGAAGATCAAGATCATCTCAGCCCATTAAATAAGTTGGAAGAAGTGTTGATCTATTTTCAGCTACATGAAACACGACTGTACCATGTTTAGTGGAGGTGCCAATTAAATATTTACATTGAGTATGGCATTCACAGTTTAATTCACAGTTTTTACAGGCCCGGTTTTTCCAGCAGATGCTGAGAAAAACTGTGAATCTCTCCCGTGTTAAACTAAACTTAATGTGTGAGGTTTAGTCAAACATTGCCAGTCAATCTCTTGCATTGAGTGCAGCCTTTACCCTCCGGGCAGTATCAGAGCTGCTGAAGTGCTTTGGCATCAGTGTGACAGGATTAACACATCAAAAGCAGAGTTGGGGCCTACAGCAGCGTCACACAGTCAGTACAGCACCTTTCATGTTCTGCTCAGGTTCACTACAATTTCACGTAAGCCAACAGCAAGTCAGACGGAAAAAGATAATGGGGCCAACCTGCTGCTATCAGGCTTTCCCTCAGCTTCAGTGAAATATGTCAAATTCTGTGTTTGATGAAAGATTGGAGTTCAACAGGCTCAAGTCAGGAAACGATATCTGACTGTGTCACATGGCCAGGATGCAAAGGAGCATTTAAGTCTGACACTGAAGCTGAAATTATTGCTACAAGCCTGCATGGTCTTACTTTTCATGATGCAAACATTCAATAGTCAACATGAACGGAAAATTAAACCCAAAGAATGTTTTGGGAGTCAGAGTTAAAATGTCTCGGGGTTAAATCCCAAGATTTATAATCCCTTTGATAAGATGTGGTAATAAGTGAAGGTGGGGCAGTTTTATAACGAGTTTACAAATGAGAGTTTTAAAAAAGACAAAAGCTCACTTAGGACATGCAGTATTTAACTATTTTTCATATACATCAGAAACTTCAAGGATATCTTTCAGTGTTTGTATTTTCTCTCAGATGCTTTTACAAGGATATATGGTAATTAGTAATATTGTTGTACGGCTTCGAGGGGTACAGCATAAATAAAGGAATGAGTGTGTGTGGGAGGGTTGTCATCAACTTTAAAAAGAAAAGGCAACATTTCAAATAGGTTACAAATGTACATCCAATTAGTGTTTCACATATTTTTAGCACCCATATTTCCTGTATTATGTACTGTGTAAATATATATGTATAATTTTCAGCTGTAACTCTAAGGCTGCAACTGCTATGTTGGAACACAGACTTGATTTGTTAATACAGGTTTTTTTTTTCTCCCATGTAATGACCCCTGTCTTTGCTTAGGTGGTTGACATAAAAGAGAAACTGAAGGTGTCAAAGAAATTTTGGTCCAACCTGCCTGAGGCGATGTGCGTGGAGGACAGAGTGACCGCGTTAAATGCCAGCGATGAGTGCTGGAATGGACACACCAAGGGCAGGTAAGTGCACCAGGGCCCGGGGCTAATGCAGGCTAATACAAAAGGTTACTTAGAAGTCCAAAGTCTGTTCAGCTCGATGTTAATCAGTCTAATCCCAGAATTAAGGACCAGACTTAAACTCAGTTGTGCAAGAGCTTGGCTTACTTTGACTGTGATTCGTCAACTAAACAAACGGGATGTGGTCTCTTAAATATTCAAGAGTTGATCATTCTGGTTTGGATTCATCCTTTACTATAGAGTTATTTTATGGAATTGTTTTCACTCATTCTTTCAAATGTGCAACCAGCATGGTGCCTCCCTGTTATTCTGATTTCATTTTCAAGGAATATATTTGCACAAGCGCTCCAAATGCTCGCAGCCATGGTCACAGTTAATTGATTTATGCTGCTTTCATTCATAACATCAACTGTATGATCAAAAGATGTTTAGCATTTATATTTTAAATGATCTGAATAACCCTTAAAGCTAATAATTTAACCCTGCATATTGGTATTAGATGTGGAAGCTGCTTCTATTTCCTGTGACCAAGAAAAAGAATATCACCAGTGAAATCAGTCAAGGACGTCAAATGTTACCTCTTCTGACTCACCGAGATTTCAGAGGTGTATATTATCCAGAGTGACCGGCGCTTATGGGAAACAAATACTATTGTGTGAGACGATTTGTGGAATGCCCTCACATGATGGCCTGCTGCTTATTTATCAAACAGGAATGCAGGCAGCTGACATATTTTCCCTGGAGAAATATCTCACAAGTGTGTCAGAACATTACCCGACATGATTAGGTCAAATTTTGTCAACACTGTTGCCTCAAAGAGCTATTCTCAAGTGCTGTATGAGAATATGACCCTTAGCTTAAAACAGCAAAACACTTGTATTCAGTCCACCCTTAGCCTTTCTCTGGTCTTTCTCATTGACACAGGACTTCTGATCATGAGAAGTCACAAATATTATCTTTTATTGACTAACGAGACATCACCAAATTCCTTGTCCCTTTAACAAGGACCATGTCAGAAATAATACATGAAGTTTATTTTATTTTTTGTATTTTTAACCTAAAAGGTACTTCCCTGAAGTTCAAAAGGATGGACTGACCAACCAGGTGAATAACCCTGAGGTGGGTGTGGACATCACCCGCCCAGACACCTTAATCCGCCAGCAGATCATGGCTCTGAGGGTGATGACCAACAAGTTGAAAAATGCCTACAACGGCAACGACATCTACTTTCAAGACTCAAGTAAGCAATTGGCCGCATTTCCCATCTACACAGATGTGACAACGTGCAACTTTTTTTCTTAAGGCAGAAAATGTATTTTTAGTCTCGCCCTCCCCGTCCTGGTTGGTCAAGCTCATGCTCCAACTTGTCACTCATCTTGATAAGCTGTCTGCTTTGAAACACTACCTAACCTTGAGGCAGAGGTAATCAGCATCAGTAAAGCCACAAGAGGCACTGAGGGAGCCAATAACTAACACAGGCAGTGGGCAATAAAACAAACTATGCCAACACTTCCAGTCTTCAAGGTATGTGAAACCCTGTTGAAGCAGTTATGGAACAATTTGGAGGCAGCACATTGTGTCCGCTTGATGACTGTAAGTCCAATATTCACTCTCCTTTTAGCTCTGATTGTATGGAAGCCCGTTTCTGCCAATATGATGAAAAAAGAAAAGATCCTGTCAATTATTATAATGAGAAACTTTCTCAAAATAATGACTTAGTATTTCAAAATAATGACGTATTATCTCAAAATAAGGAGTTAATATCTCAAAATAATGACGTATTATCTCAAAATAAGGAGTTAATATCTCAAAATAATGACTTAGTATCTCAAAATAATGACGTATTATCTCAAAATAAGGAGTTAATATCTCAAAATTATGACTTAGTATCTCAAAATAATGAGAAACTTTCTCAGAATATTGACTTAATATCTCAAAATAATGAGAAACCTTCTCAATATTTTGACTTAAGCCTACCATCCTTGCTTCTGTTGCTTTGGCACATTTGAGAAAACAACACAGGCCTATGCAAATTTTGAGAACATTTCTCATTATTTTGAGATACTAAGTCATTATTTTGAGATACAAAGTTATTATTTCATGTTACTAGTCATTATTTTCAGATACTATGTCATTATTTTGAGTTACTAAGTCATTATTTTGAGAAAACTTTTCATAGTCGCTAACTTTGTCTGCCTCCCACTTGGTGCTGCACAGGAAGTGCACAGTGGGTTTATCAGAGCTGTGTCTCAAAATGACGCTGATGAGAGCGGTGAGAGCAAACCAAAACAGATAAGTTGCTCCATAGAGCTGAAGGGAGCCTCAGACTCGGGTGATAATTCTCCGTGGTCATCACTATCAACAACACCTTTCACATACACTCATCTGATCCACTATTAATAAAAAAAAAATTAATTATAGCAGCTGTAACTAGAATGTGAAAAAGGTGCATAAAGAAACTGTTTAGGATTTTAAAATCTGGTTTAATTGTTGCCTAATGTAACATTTTCTCTGATGTGCTCAGTCTGGCTTGTGTTTTGTTATGGTGTTGCAGGCGATGAAGGCAGTGGCTCAGGCAGTGGCAGCGGCTGCACAGAGGTCTGCCCCACAGAAATTGACGGTGTTGCCACTGAAGCCCCAGTGGTGGAAGCCGACCGGAGTGGGCCTGTGAATGACTCTGCCCCGCTCCGTGAACCCTCTGTAGCCTTGCCAACCATGCTGGCTCTCTCAGCCCTGGCACTCCATCGACAATGGAGATAATGCTGGAAGAACCGGCACAACATGGACAGCAGGGTTTTTTTTTCTTTTTTGCAGTTTTTGTATTCAGGCAGATTGGAGCTACAGTCAAGCAGACAGTATTCAGGCTGCCAGTCTCGAGGCTAGAGGAGTCTGCTCTGAAAAAGAGAGCAGTCATGCATCGTGATTTCCCACTTTCCCAAAGATCGTGCAGTGCCATCCTTAGACTTGATATTTTGTGGCATCACTTCACCATCTAACACTGATGCCGACCCAACAAACTCTGCTTCAGAGATTTCTTGCACATATGGCAGGTATTAATGTAGGTCTCCATGTGGAAAAATATAACACGCACTTTGATTGTTTTGATTTTTTTAATGCAAAAATTGTCTGTGTGTTGAAAAATGTTGAGAATGTTATTTGATGCACCTAAAAGAGGCACAATAGGTTTAATATATGTTTAATCTTTATATTTTGAAACAAACACAAATTATAGTAATCTAAATGACAGAAAATTCAGGAACATGTGGTTTCCACCTAAAATTTTAATTAAATCCTTGTTCCATTGTCATTACATCATGTGCCAATTATTGATTTTTTTTGATGAGAAGCGATTGAATATTCATCAAAGTTGGTTTTTAGATCAGATGCAGCCACTGAATCATGTTGCTTCATCTAATGTTTCAGAATAATTTCAACCATGGCAAGAGTGTAGGTTAAGTATGTCATGCGTTGGATCCGCTCTGCTCTTAGCTCTCCACTGAAACTGTTCAACAGCTGCCTTGTGCTAAAACTCACATTTTGTTAAAAGGGATAAGATTGACATTTTATATACTCATTTGCCTTGCAACAAATGTATTATCTGCAAAATATTCTCATATCATGCCGGTTTCTCAGGCTTGGCTTCAGGAGTCGAAAGCCTGGACAGAATTAATATGGAGCAATTATTGATACACATAGAAGGTGCCACCAATATACAGTAATGCCATCATAGTGATGCTGGTTCTGTAGTGTTGTGGGGTGCATGTCCTGGTGTTTTATCAATTAATTCATGTCAGAGAGGGCTCACCAAAGTCTAATCCTCGCTAATATATAATGGTTGATCAATAATATATTTCAGGTTTTTCATCAGTAGGGCTTTATGTCTCCATTAAGTGACCCAGTGTGTTTCCATCGAACCACTTCATAGCACTATTTGTAAAAGATTTAAAATGACATTATAAAGTCCTACACTAATGAAAAATCATGACCTTGTACTGTATATGTGTAAATGGACATGCACATTGCAGTATGAAAGATATACCCATTCAATACACAATCACCATCACCGAAGGAAGTCTTGTGCTGCTGTAATCTTTGTATTAATTACAGTAATTGGGACAAGTTTTCTTCTGCATCCTCAGAATATTCGACAAGGATTTCCACAAATATTAAGCATTTTGAGAAGATCCAGGAATTCTGGATTGGCACATACAGGACAGGAACAACAGGAACAAAGAAAATGTGTGTTTGCCATGTTTGCATATGTGATTGCGTATGTGCTTTCACAGTGTGGAAACAATTGTCATTTAAATGTGCACTGTAGTGTTTAAAAAGCTACAAAAGTGAAATACTAGCAGCCAGTATTAAAAAGTCAAGTTAAATGTTGCTATTTCTGAAAATGTATTACCGCAGTTATGTAAAAGGTGAGGAAGTGGCAAACAGCACACAGTGGTTACTGGAAATGCAAAGAAAGGGTCCCTAAATTTATCTGTAAAGGTTGAATGGTTATGTCTGCAGCACAGACAGGCTTGAAGCCGACCACAGTCACCTGTGAAATGAGAATCTGTGGAGACCGGACAGGGCTGAATGCTTCAGTGAAGCTCCTCAGTAGAGCGTACTTACAGAGAATGTGAGAGGCCTGGCACTGCTGAAGGGGGGCGGACAAAACCAGCCTGTATGTGCGTCCACTGTTCTCTGAGAGCCCGTCAGCTCCATAACCACCAGGCCAGCTAAGCTTACATATCCAAGGAATTAGCCAGTGTTATGCCCTTAGCAGTATATCAATGAATATTTGTTGAGCTTTTCATTATTGCATTTATGTCAGCGTTTGCATCCACATCGCAGGAACAAAAATATGTCATTTAAAAGGATTCTTTATTATGAATATTGATCTTACAGGATGCCCTTTTTATGTTTTCTATCATTGAACTTTTAATGGTAATATTTTTGCAATAAAATATTGAAAATGGATGTCTGGTCAGACAAATTATCTGAAAAATAGAATTAGCAGGAAAACGCTATAAGTCAACATTTTTTACAATCAATGCATTGCTGTATGAAGTCAAATCTTAATGAGGTAAAGTTTATTTGGAGTTTGAATCTAATTTCAAACTAAGAGAGGTGAAGAACTAGTTGAGCAAATATGCCTTATTGTTTTTCAGTGCAATTAAGATAATTGCATTTGTGTTTTGTTACTGTTCTTGAGAATAAATATTTATTAAAAAACATTTCAATAGATTTGTATTTGTGGTGACTTATAAAGAAACAGTAACATGGACAGTACATAATAATGAAATACAGTGATAAAAAGGGGGTCATGCTTTTGTAAGCTCACTAAAAAGAAAGAAAGAAATTAGATTTAATATCTAAACAGTAAAAGTGAAGTTTGTTTACAGGATTCATAGTTTCCTCTTGCGTCACAGTAGGACCTACAGAACAGTGGTGATTGGCTGCTCCATCTCTCTTAGGTATGTATAAGAACAACAGGTGAAATCTAGGCGTCCTCTGTGTACTTTCTATTTGTGAAGTCTGCTTTTATCAGAGGTTCAAAGCCCCTTTTTCTCTGCTGACGCAGGTAGAGCACAAAGATAAGGAGAAGCACCAGGAGACCGATGAAGACGCCCCCCAGAGTGGAGCCCAGCACAAACACAGGCCCTCCATCTGTGTCTGTAAAGATGAAGCACAGGTGGAGATATTCATAGAAACCTTTTTGCAGCAGAAAAACTAAATGTAAATGTCAGTCATTATGTCAGTCAAAATAAAATGTTTAAAATGGTTGCTCCCATATAACAAAGAGGGATTTGATAGGTTTGATGAGGCTGTGGTTTAACTCAATGTAAAAAAAAATACATAAAAAAATCATGGAAAAGCAGGATTATTACAGTATTTTGCACCACAAGACTTGAGTTTCTGCTCTACTTTGACAGCTTTCTCATATATATTGAAAAAAATGGCTTTATTGTTTGCCAGTCACAGACTGCCATCACTCAGCAGTCTGTGCCAGAGACTATAGATATAGATTATTTTGTTGTATGGATTAAACAAAGGAGATAAAATGTGTTTTACTTTACTTTAGATTTTGTTACCTCCAGGCTAGCTGTCTCCCCTGTTTTCTTGTCTTTATGCTAAACTAAGCTAACGGGCTGCTGGCTGTAGCTTTATATTTACCCTACAAATATGAGAGTGGTGCCAATCTCATCTAACTCTCTGCAAGAAAGCTAATAAGCCTCTTTCCCAAAATGTCAAACTATTCCTTTCTTTTAATACTTGCTCACCATCTAGGGAAACGGCATAGGAATATCCCAGCTGCTCAGATGCAATGTATATCTCCTCGTTAGTCATCGGAGGGAAGAATGGAACCATGTTGTAGTCCCTGTTGTGACCGATGGGGGCCATCTCATCTGGGAAGGTGGCGTTGGATGGGACAAACCTTTTCATCCACTCGTCAAAAATGGCATCAGTGAAAGCGTGGAGCACCTGCAAGATAAACAACCACAAAGACCACGGTGATTTTAATAACAACTCTACCGTGTCATTTCAGAGAAAACCGTGAAATCAGATTCTGACCAGAAAGATGGGGTCATTGGCTGCAGAGTGAGACAAAGAGCTGGTTCCATTGAGCAAGGAGTGGACGAGGTTGTGAAGGTTATTGACTGATTCATCCAGTTCGCCATCTGGTTTTTCGTACCCTTCAAGAGCATTTCTGTGACAAAGCACAAAGTCTGTTAAACAGTAGCCTCTTAAAACTAAAATTAAACTGGAATGTAGACAATTGCTGACCACATCAATCAGAATGAAATAGCATTTAAAACATTTAAAATTATGATTGATGCTAAACAGTAGAGTTGTACCTAAAACTAAAGGAGGAGTTGATGAAGTATGGAGGGCTGTCGAAGTCTCTGATTGCAAGACAGCTTCTGACGTCGTTCATGGTGGGCAGAGACATGTTACCTCTCTCCATTATCCCTCTCTGAATGGATCCCTCACTGGTGCCATTACAAAGAGTCACCAGTCGATTGTAGTCATCCAAACTGGAAGAGAAAACAATTAAAATATTCAAATGTTTCACTGATTTCAATCAAAACACATATTAGTTTGCCCCACAGTGTTTATTTCATCATAATCCAACCAATAATTATTGAGTCTTTTCCCCTCCCATCAATATTTTGTGCTCACCTGTTACATACCACCCCCCATCTGGAGAATCTGGACTGGTTACTGATGAGGGACGGGTTGTCTGGGTTTCTGCCCCCCAGCAGAGAGTCGGTACACACATCACACTCACTTTGCCCTGTAGCAAAGTTCCAGTAAGGGATTGCAAAATTCTCATTGCCACTCAATCTCTGCAGGGAACAGACAAATTGTATTGATACAGTATTCCATTTTTTTTGTATTTTTGTCATCAACATGGGCTTTTGAAGGCTATTATAACTATGAGTCCTGATTGCTACACTGCAACTGTAATTTCCTCAGTCTGGATCCAGTCTAGGATCTATATCCTCTATTTCTCTTCCCTGAGCACTCCTGTCTCTTTCTTCCGTTGTTTTTCTGGACCAGTTTTCTGCATCTTAAAAAATTTACCACATTCATTCAAGAATTATAAATATCGTGTGTTTCATCCAGATTTCTGTTGTTGGAAGACACATCTTGGATGTGATATAAATACACTTTCTTAGGTTATCTGCTCCTGAGGGCAAAGTGATTCACTTCTACAATTCAGTGCAAGAGTCTCTGGTATGTATTTGCACTTTTTAGAATGTGTTCACCAAAATGTTATTGATTAATAAGCTGGATGGATAAACTGTGTAGGAAAAATGTCAATTTGTAGAAGGTTTGTAAGTAGCTGTGGTCTGGAAAGTACCTCCAAGACATCAGACACTGATGTACCAATAATTGGTATTTAACAATAGTCCAATATATTATTTAAAACTACTTGCAAAAGCAAATATTATATATAAGGTAATAACACAAGGAAAAGCTGATCACCCCAAATGAGGAATATGAATATTCACAGTGACAAGAGCCTATTTATATATTTCCAACCTACTGTTTGGTTTAATCAAAAATAAACCCATGTAGTGTTATTGATCCAATCCAGTCATAACCAAAAAAAAAATAATTGTTTAATGAGATGTTTTCAGAAGATTAAACATACCTGTAGCTCTCTTTCCAAGCTGAGGAGGTGATACCTGTGCCAGGTGATGAATGCTGGTCCTTTGTGTGAGAAATCAATGGCTTTGAATGGACGACCGGGACCTACAGGGAAACAAAGTGTTTGATGAGGTGTGTGATGATCTATGTGATCAATAATGTACACACTATTATATGTAATATTAATACTATTTAATGCATGTTTGAGTAAAACAAATCATTTTTTGAAAAAAACTCATACATCACTAGAGCTCATTTTAATAAATGATGATGTTCCTATTAATATTATATTCCTAATATTTATTTTATCATGATATTCCATGAAGTATACATATTCCTAATAAACAGAGTCAACCACATGAAGTAACCAATAGTTTTATGAGAAATGTGAACATGCTCATTTACCAAGAAGAGTGTCCCGGACAGAGTAGTAATGTTGCCAGACAAAGAAGTCGTAGATGGAGATGTTGGCAATCTGGGGCTCAGTTCCATTTGGTCCCAGGAGTCCCAGCCAGTGTTGAGTGGCAATGACATAGTCTGGGTGGGTGGTGGTCTTAGCCAGTTCCAGCATATTGAGGAACTCCTGGAGCTCTTCAGGGGTCAGGGAGTGGATGTTTTTCCGCACCACAGGGGCTTTCCTCTGGTCACAGTTTGGTCCGGTCCAGCCAAATTTACACTGACCACAGTCATGCCCTGCAAAGTTACCTGCAACACAGAGAGCAAAATGAACGTGTCAAATCATGTTGGTGATGTTCCAGGTTCAACATGAGCCATTATCTAGTTGAATACTTGCTCACCAAAACAGCATCTTAATAAAACTGTACATTACTCACCAGTACATCTGCAAGTCTGATTGAAGAATTTGGTCGGCCACCTCTCTCTGTCATCAACATTTCTCAGTCTGTAAGGTCCTCCCCAGGGTTTGCTGTCTACTCGAACAGCCGAGCAGCTTCCTCTCCCCGACAGAGAACCGCACACATTGGCAGGTTCTGATCCCAGAGCGGGACAGCACTGCTTGGACAGGATCCCCTCAACTGTGCAGCACACTCGAGGAAACTGAGCCTCTGCAGGCTCAGGCCAGAAGAGTAAACAAAGAAGACCAAGACCCAGCGCGTACATCATATTTTACCGGTTTGTTTCCTTCAGTCAGCAGTGACAAATCAGTTTGTTGTATCAACTTTCAGCAGTAATACGGTCAATTAGTTCCCCCAGAAAAGAGTGGAATCTCAGTCTGCTACGGTCCCCAGTTGTGTATCTCCAAATTAGATTCAGTGATAGTTTTAACATCTGTGGAAACAACACTTAAAGCCAAATCATGTTGTGTTCCAGTTGGTTACATGCACATTAAGAAAGCCTCTAATTTCTGTTCTTGCTTTTGTAGAGCTGAAGAGGATTAACACTTGGTCTTGTGATGATCACCTGACAGCAGAGCTGTGTGCTGGACTAAGATTTGGATGAATACCAAGGAACTGCCTGGAGGGACTGGTATGTGTTGTAATGCCACATTGTACCAGAAGACTGAATTGTGTCTGATTCATTACTTCACTTATATCAGCAAATATGATAACAAAATAGGCAAAAACTTCAGATTTGCCTTAAACAGAACAGACATTTGGTCAAATATAAAATAAATTGTTTTAATGTGTGAACAAATACCATTTAGGGATAATTCTGATAACAAATTTGAAATAGAAACATTATCTCAAAACAAATTAATTCACTTGTTGCCTTGTAGTCATTCTCAGCTATTACAATAAAAGAACTGAACTGAAGTAAAATAACTGAAAATCAGCTTTCGAGTCAGGGCCCCTGCTGTAGATCTTAATGTGGGTTTAATCACTTTAATCCAGTTTTCAGAATTGTTTGGAGCTTGCTATTGTAGTGGACCTATTCTGAGCCTTTTGTTCCCTTGATCAAACTTTTCACTCCAGGTCTCAGCTGACACACTTCACTGTGAGGTGAGAAAGGTGCAACTGTAGGAATCACAGGACTTGATGGTTCTAGTTTAAAAGAACATAATGTTCTTATCTTTCGCACACTGGTATTTGCAGTGGTGAAAAGATGTAGTGGTATATTTAGTACTGTACTGTACTGGAGTGCAATATTGAGGCACTTGTACTTTACTTACCTAGTTGTATATAAAGTAGCACAACACTACTACACATTTTACTGCAGAACCAGTCATTTTACTTTTGATATTTTAAGGATATTTTGCTGATAATTCTTCTGTACTTTTACTTAAGTAGGATTTTGTAATCACTTGTAATGGAGTATTTTTACATTGTTGGATTGGTGCTTTTACTTAAGGTAAGGATTTGAGTACTTCTTCCACCACTGGATATATGTCTGCGAAATTCACAAAAATTAACAATAAACAACTACATAAATCAAGTCTATAAAAAGTGAATTTTAAGAAATAATTGAAAAATTGTTGCTTATTGTGACCAAATAGCTTTTTGTTCCAAAGTACTGCAGTGCAGAGTTTTAAAGTCAATCTGCATTGACTACACTGTCAGTATGACTGTATTACAGTGTATGCGTAATGGAACTTTGACATGGTGTTCACTGTGCCTTTAGAGATGGTTAGCAGTAATGTAAAAATTATGCAATTAGTAGTTACAGTAAAATAGACCAAAATACTGGTATGGTCCTTTAAGGACAGAGAGCTCGATGTACGTAGAAAGTGTCTGAACCACAAAAACCACCCAGAGGCAGAATATTCCTCTGATTCACAGAAAACAGCATCTAACTCCGTCAAAGAGGTCTTTAAAGAATCATTAAAGAAGAGTGGATGATGCTGAGGCTTTATGGCAGAATTTCATGTGACCAAGTGTCTTATTCAGATTTGAAACTGAATTCAGGGAGGACATAGGACACACAGTTTCTATGGATTGTCTCTGCTGTATTATTATCTGTGTGTATTTCATTTGTGTATGTTTGTTTTTATGTAGTTTTTGAACCCCTTACCAAATAAATTTCCTTTTTGAATAATAAAGACCAGCTTGACTTGAATTGGAGTGACAGGGTCAGGAGGAGAAACCAATAATATACTAAATTATATTTATTAAAAACACAAAGAATGACTAAACTCACCTAATTTCTCTTCTCATTTCTTTTTTGTTTGTTTTGAACACTTAAGCCATAGGTAAAATCCATCACATTAACTACCCAAATATTCACATTTGAGCATCCATGAGGTTGTACTTGTGATTTAAGTCATGATAGTCACTAGATCTGTTTTTATCAAAAGTCATTACAGATGTGTATTGGGTGATCTTATCATATAGACATGATTTATTCCTCGCTGCCCTCTAGCGTTAAATATGACTTAGCTAGCGTATGTTTTTTTTTTATGGGACTCTGTTCAGAAGCAGGAGCCCCACACCCATCTAAGAAGCTTTATAATACGTGAAAGCCCTGATGCTTAGGTTTGCCTCTTTGACCCACACTCCTGATGCATTCCAGTGGTGTGGCATGTGACTGACAGAATTACGGGGAGTCTGTATTCCACCACACCAAAGAGAAAGTTATGGAAAGTTACATTTTTTACTTACTACTGTTATTATGAAAGCTATAATCTATTAGCTATACAGCATGCATACCACAACTGAGGTAAGATTACAATCCCTCCCCTGTAGTCATAATTTCTGGAGCCCTTTTTTATTACTAATAAATGTGGTCTTTACTGTAATACTACAATCATGTAAGACATATAAGCAAATTGTTTTGCAAGCATTTCCAGAGTCACTTTGCCTGCTTACATCCTATGTATCATAAGATTACATTTCAGATATTCAGCATGTGATTTCACTGTAAATGTGTGGTAAATAAAACAATTGAGCTTTGTTATAATATACAATCCTGGGGTCTGAATCTAAACTTGCAAACATAAAAATATCACATCAAATCTTTTTGTGTTGTGTCAACAAAGTTTGAATTCATCTTCAGAATGTTGTCATCATATTACTGAAAAAGTGACATTTTAAAATCACTGTCCAAATCCAAAATGCCACTAAAGTGAGGCATATGGACATAGAACGGACATAAACGTGACCCCATGAGAAAACTCATGTGTGACCTGGTGACCACTGAGTCTTCCACACAACAGGCCCTGCGAGGTTCACTGCACTCAACAGGATTGGTGAGCAGAATTCCTGGAAGAAGTCAACTGGAATGTCTCAATAGAAATTACTTTACTTACTTTAAGTCCCCAAGCATGTAAGTAAGAGGGGAATTAATGATCAGCCCCAGGGAGTATGTGATGCTAAAGAATTTATCAGACTCTTCATTGTTGTTCATCACAGTCATGGCTCGTCATGTGAAGGAATGTGATTTGATTTTAAGTATACAAACTTAAATCAAATTAAAGACAAGATACCATCAAATGTTGTCAAATGAAAAAACATAACTACTTAAATGTTTAGCAAACTAATTTAGGGAAAAGGGGAAACAATGAATGAGCTCCTTCAACACGAGATATACATACTGCAGGTTTTTGACGGCCAAAAGTCATTGGATTTATGATGTACTCCTTAAATGTGAACATTTTCATGTTTAACAAAGATTAGGTATTTGCAGCTGCATATATTTGTCATTCTTGTCTGTGTTTAAAATACTGAAAACAGTAGAGAAACAGAATTGTAAGTAAACATATAATAAACACTGGACTAGTAACATTTAAAAATATACCATCTTTTTAATTGCTTGTTTTTTTCTTTTATATTACATTATTTTAGCTTTTTACAATTCTATATTAAATGTTTGCAGTTTTGCAGTTTTAGTAATTTATTCAAAAGAGTAAACATTAGAATAACACTGAATTGAATCTGATTGGCCCTTGGTGAAACTGCTGAAAAGCAGTGGCAAATCAATAAATATCAATGTAATGTTAAATTCTCTGAACAAAATTATTTTTATTCTTTCAGATATTTTGTTTCCAATATTTTAACAGGCTACTGGAAATGTCTTCTTCAAAATGTGTCCAGACTCCATTATTCCTACTGAAACACAGGATGGTGCCAGAGAGCCATGGAGAACCAAGCTACTACATATAATGGCATGCAAGACGTGACTGTGTGAGTGAAAAATATTTATAATAAGATGATGGTGGGTCTTGATTTGAGTTTAAAAAATATCTTTTAGCTGGAGCCTTCTGCTAAGTATATGGTTACTATTTATAACACAAAACAAAAGACAGATTTTGAATTGCATATCACTTAGTTATAAAACTCATTCATCTATTCACTGTCATTTGTCTTTTCATGTGGAGTTCCCCTTCTCAGGTTCAACATAAGGATGAGCATAATAGTTAATAATGCATCTTTGAAGCAGGACAAATGAAACCATTGTGTTAATAGTCTTTCAAAGAGAATCACAAATCCATGTAATTATTCATTTGTGAAATGATCTACCTGTTACCATGTGGATGGAGAAATGCATCCATTTTCTTGACAGCTTTGTGGATATTGCACTTAACACTCTGCATATGTTTTATAGGCTTATGTGTTGGCTAAATAATAGGAGGCCTTTTAAATTTTAAATGGAGGCCACTTCAGTTACATTTACAGAGAACAGAGCTCAGTGTGCTAGAAACTGGTGAAAAGCAACCGATTCACATGGGGGTTTTTTTTGTTTTTATTTAGTATTATTTCATTAATGATGCGTAATGTGAGGGGCCACTCGACAACCCCTGCTGTGCTTTTGGGTTTCTTCTCCATATTCATGTTAGTATTTTTTAAATGTGCAGATATCAAATCTAAAATATTTTTACTCTTGTGAAAATGCACATAAACTAAGCTTAAAAGGATGGGTAATGGATAATGGGTCACATAAAATTGTAGTTCAAACAAAATAAATTATTATAAAATGAACACATAAGATGAAATATAAAATGATGTATATTCATTTTAAAAATAAGAGCTGCCTGATGTTCATTATAAGTTTAAAAACATAGCAACGGTCATGTGATCACCTGTAAATTACATAATGTCTCATACTACTTTCATGCTATCTAACTAACTAATGGATTAACAAAATACTGAAAATTATTCTATTCGAAAACATCTAAACGTCTGATTAATTTCCATTTTTTCCATTTGTAACACACTTCCACTGTTTATATTCCAAAACAACACTGTGTAATTGTCCCGCAGAAGTCTAATATCTCTTTTGTGGTGTTTCAGTTATGTTTTTTTCTGATATTATATGTATATAACATTTCTAGTTGTGGCATTTTTTTAAAGTATGACCCTTTTTTCCCCCTTTTTATGCACAAAGAAACCACATATGTCAAAAAGCATGTCTTTAAATAAGGTGCTATGCACATATGAGCAGTAGTTGTGGTAGCTGTGGCAGTATGCCTCCTTTCTATCCACTATGATTGTATTGTATCTTCTAGTGTGAGAGAAAGAGTGGCACTGTGCAGGCAGAGAAGGAGATGCAGTATCTGTAGACAATAGCAGGGGGGCAGTGTTGCTGTTTCTGGTGGCCCTGGTTCACTGGAATGACTGGCCCTAACAGTTTGCATTTCCTTCAGGATGCTCCAAGAAATATGCCATGAAATAGTCTAGGATTGGACATCTTTGTACTTTAACTGTCACCATTTCAAATCTCAACCATGCCAAGCAGTGACTGACAGTATATACAGTGGGCTGGGTGGTATGCAGTCATTTGAAATGACTAGCCTGTATAGAGTTTTAATCCTCTTTAAGACTCCTATCCATCTCCAAATTAATATCTAGGGGCCACATATTCCTCTGCACTAGTTTGTACTCTGTATAACCCACTTCTCTTACAAACTGATCAAATTATTCACTGGAAAATAAGATTAATAGTTATGCTTTGAAACATGCCCAAGGTCAATTATTTGGGAGATTCCAATGATATACTCATTACAGGGTAAAGGCAATTCAAGGACAAGCAGCATGAAGAACTGTGTTGTAGATTAATTGCCATTAAAGGTCAACATGCATTCAAATTGATGAAGATGCTATCCATTTTCATCAGTATGAAGTGCACAGTATATGGGAAACCTATAATGCTCATTACATGCATATAAATGAGTCTGTCCTAATTACCAATCAGTCTCTTGTACCATTAGAGATGGAAATTAGAAATACAAAACAGACCCCTGGGCATCGTTCACTCAGAATATATTAGAGTTTCCTTTTATACTTGTTGACATTTTGAAAATGAAAACCTACAACCCTCGAAACTTTGTCAAATATTAGAATATTTCGAAGGCGGGAGTCTCACTTTTTATTAAGCTAAAATCTCTGGGAGTGTGTAACACTAAAGAACACTGTTTGTGAATATAACAGAGTAGTGTGATATATTTTTGTTCAACTGGCTTCTAAAAAACAAAACTATACTGTTTATTTTGCTATGCCCCAATCAGAATATTGGCTAGACCCTTCAGTGATTCTTTCTTCAGTGATTCCCGCCCACCTCTCTGGCAGCTTACCGATTTACATTTGAGCATAATGCAAGCATTAGAGGAGGCACAAGGCAGCCCTGATAAGTTACAAAGTGCTCCAGGGGTAAACCTCGTAAGAGAGGGTTTGGAGTTATTTACAGCGTTCAAATCCTTCAAAAATTCATGTCTGGAGGATGAGATTGGTTTTGCAGTTGATGCTTTGCACACAAAGCAAACACAATACATATGGAGGGTGTTTAGCTGTAAATGACCAGATGACATTAATTCTAATTGACTGATCTCATCCCATGCTTAGGACCAGTGTGTATGATACTGCTCAGGACACAAGGGTCCTGTCAAGGCACAATGTTACACACAAAGCAACAACAACAGAAACACTAAGATTGGCTTAAGAAATGGGGAACACAGAGGACTAAAAATGATTTTTAAATGCAATTTAATTTTCAATGAAGCAATACTTAAGTTGTATGGCATTTTCTATTCAAAGATATGTTTTGATTGTGCAATTCTCATAATAAGAGTGCTCAAAATTTGCAAAGCCATTACAAAGGAGGTTAAAGGCAATGGAATTCCTTCTTATCAGAAATGCTCTCTGTACAGTTGTTCCATTTGAAATGCATTTAATTGCAAATAGAAAAGAAGAGAGAGAAAGCCAACAATGCGAGGGTCTGAAGCATTTTTCTCGTCTGCTTTGAGTGAGCGTATTCAAATCTAAGCGGGCAGACAATGAAGGAAAGGAATCGTGCTCTGAATAGCCTTTCCCTCTCTCCTTTTCATTCCCCAGGCCAATTCACAGCCTTCCACTTCTCTGCTGTTAGGGGCGGGCTTTCCACTCGCAGCTCAAACTTCCTTGCCACTGTAGAACAACACATCCACCTGATAGCACGGCAGTAGCCCACATGTAGTCACTATTCATCATGTCCTTGTGAGAGACCTGTGTGAGAGTCTGGGGTCCTCTGTAAATATTGTCTATGACTATCTTCATGACACGCTTGGAGTGCATGTTCTGCCTCCACAGAGCTGTTCACCCACTTGTTTGACAAGGATGTCGCTCCTCGCGTGCATCAGGCTTTGCCAGGCCCTTCCTCTAAAGCCATGGCCAAGCCTTGACCCAGGATCCCTCTCCCCGCTCGTTCCACTGAGGGGAGGAGTATCTGGGGATCATGAGGCACAAAGTGCTTGAAGCCTGTGCCTTTGTTGGGGCAAGCTGGGAGAGAACACCCCCAGCAGATATGCTGACAGTCTCATGGGAGCAAGAGAAGAAGTTGAAGCAAGAAAGTGCACCCTTCAAACTTTCCAGTGCAGTGCTAGGAATTCTATTTTTTCTCAACAAAGATTTATACATATTTATACAAGCCCAAATACTGATAGGAAGGTGGTAGAAAAAAAATCTTGGAATTGCAGAGGTAAACTATATGTAAATGCCATAAAGTAATAGACTTGTAGTGCAAATCACACCATTTTATCTTTAATTTTGCTTTCGTACCCTCCCCACTCCCCACCCCCCATCCTCTTTCCTCTGGCTTAAAGGTGCATCAGAGATATGCATTTAAGCATATTCAGAACACGGGGCGTGAAATTAAATGTGTGGCAGAGTGAGAAAAATATACAGACGCTGGAGATGCCTTAAAAATAGTCATTTATGCAGATGGAGAGGAGTGAAATCATTTGCAATGGGATGACCCTCTCTCCAAGCATTTCTCCCCTCACTGTTCTTCCCTAATCTTGCACTGTATCTTCATTTTTCATTGAACTCGCCAGTTTGCTGCTAAGCAGCCTTGTAGATAAGGCAAAGTGCTAAAAGGAGACGACAGAAGGAGCTCAGTGGGCCCGTTTCTATTGCACTTTCACCCAAGGCAATGGGCAGAATTTAACGGATTCCTTCCAACATATGTTTTTGCCAGATAAGTAAACAGTGTGTGTCGGAAATGAAAAAAAAGCATTTGCAATTTAATGACATTACAGCTCCCAGCTTAGCCCGCCGTGCTGCGAGGCGAGGAGCAGAGAAAGGGGAGAGCGGAAGAATGGAACCGGGTGTCATCAATGTTTTTTTTTTTCTTTTCCCTTGCAAGAAGCAGCACTGAATTCTTCTTATTCTTTTCAAACCCCTTCCCTTCTCCATCCCTTCCTGCTATTTTGTTCTCTTGCCCATAGTTTCCTCGCCTTTGTCGGAATGAAATTATCTATTATTTTATTCAGAAAACTTGCCATTCCCTGCCATTCTACCCTCTCCAACATCTGATTCTCTCAGATTTTCTGAGCTAAAAACACATCTACCCATGAGGGCCATGGGTGCTCTCTCTCTCTCTCTCTCTCTCTCTCTCTCTCTCTCTCTCTCTCTCTCTCTCCACCCCATCCCACCCTCCCACCCCCCTTACCCTCCTTTGTCTGGCTTCATCAAAGTGCAATAGATGCTTGGCACAATAAAGAAGAGCAAGCGTCCATGTTGTCATAACGTTCAGACCTAATGTGAGGACCAGTGGTAGGTGATGAGTTGGAGAGAGAATCACCTCAGAGTCTGTATTTCAGTGGCAGTAAATGATCCATCCATCCTATGTGAAACTCAGTGATTTTCCTCTTTTCTCCCTGCCGGCTGTCAGGCAGCTGCCTTATTATAGAAGGCTAATTGTGCAGGAAAGCAGATTATGAGAGTGGTAGGATGTACTCCTTGACCATGTGCTAATGTGATGACAAGTTTGGGGACCCTCTAAGCAAAAGGCGTCGCACGCCAGGGCACTTTTGGCACTGGCTATAATCTGCCTTTGGTATTAACTCAGCAAACCGGCTTGTTTGAGTATGGATCAATCGCTCGCTCATTATTTTTACAAGAAAGCTTTATATTCAAGGCGCTTTCCTGGTGTTGATCTCTCATTAACCATGCTATGTAAATGCACTGGCAATCCCTGTGTAAGGGATACATCACCCCAGGGCCTAGGCTTGCAGAAGCATGTTAAGGAGAAGAAGGGGCAGGAAATTTGGGTCAGTTGCCTTCGCCAAAACTTGAATTTCAGGTTTTGCTTAAAGCCCCCTGCTCAGCTTTTCTCTTTTAATGTGTTTTTGTTTGGTGATGTTATGTTTTAAATGTCAGCCCTGGAGCTGTCCAGCAATTTAGGAGGCACAAAAAGCCCTGTCTCAGTATCGCTTCCAAGTGTTCATGTTACCTCTGTAATCGCTGCTGGCTGCAACATTACACACACTCCATTCACTCATGGTCTTTTATCACCTCTGAGTGTATTGACTGTACAGGTAAAAGGTTAGATAGGGTCAGAATGAGGTGATAATATCACAGGACAAATAGAAACGCCTGATTCTCCGTGTTGAACGGCGATATGGAGTTATTAGCTTCCTGCTACTAAACTAACTTATTTATCTGAGCAGAAAGGACCTGACATGTGACACTGGATCTTGAATCTGCATGCATTGAATTAGCTGTCAAGATGCATTGTGCATCAAATTAAGGGGGGAATATTTCAACTTGTTTACTCATTTCTTACATACACATACAAACATCCAACAATTCATGGTGCTCAGACATCTGTTTGCCTGACAAGAGATCACGATGCACGTGGTATGAGAAATAGAGGATTCTGCCATATTTGGCTTCACTGTGCGCTGGCATGGTGAATGACGCAACAGGAAAATGAACCTGACAGCACCAGGCAACGGCTTGGCATTTCTTTTGCGCCCTACATACATAAATCTCTTATTATTGCTCTGCGTTAGCTATGTATATTTTTACACCTGTCTGCACTAATATCAAAATGTAGAGGTTTGCTTTTAGACACTCAGTTCATTTGTGTCTCCTGTAAGAGTTTGTATGGGTGCCATCTCTTTGAGGGGAAAAAAATGCTGCTATTCCCAGGCTTCATTCCATTTTTGAAAAGGACTGTCAAAGGGCACTGTTCCATTTGACCCATTTTATTTTCCATACAAACAACGTCAATGTACTTGAATTAAAATGGTGAAAGTTCCATACCTTTCCATGGATCTGTCATATGTATCAACAGTTCAATGTAATATGCTTCTGTCCTTTATTAATACCATACTTTCAATTGCTATTGGTAACTTAGACCACAATTTTCTTTGCAGATAAAGGAGGCTGGGTGGAACCATGTATCTTGCATGAGGAATTATAAAGAAAAACATCTAGAGAGGAGGACCTCTCAGTGGCTCAAAAGAGAGAGACAAAGATGTCTCTCTGTCTGCAGGTACTTCAGCAGCTCCTAGCCTTGTAACATTTTTGTTAGAAGCACAGTGAGAGTGAAGGCCAGACTTTTGATTGCTTTCCCTGTTTCACATCCTTTTATGGATCCCCTTTCTTCCCACACACAAGCAAACAAAGCAAGTATAAATACAATTACCTTCAATGTAACCCTTTTCGTGGTAGCGAAAAACATGGAAACATTTTCCACAACACAATGTGACTAGGCACAGCATGATGATGTGGTTAAAGAGTACGAGATGGCTGGAGGACCCTTGCATGTGATGTCTGGCAGGACCATTCATAATAGATTTGTTCGGAGGACCTTCACATTACTTCCCAATCAAGGTATGAAGTTATGCTCCTTCATCAGTATAACTAATGGCACATTTCATGAACCAGCCATGTTTTGAGATTAAAGACGTGTTTTGCAAGTGTTGGATTTTCTGTTGTATATGATAAGGTGCCTGTACGAATTATTGCTTTGCTGTCATGGAGGTACGTACGCGTGCATTCTTTATATCGTCATTACTGAGGCATCTATATGGTTGTTCCAGTGCATTACACCATGGCTGCAAAACTGTGTGTGGGAAAAAAATCTGACAGCTACAGACATGAGATTAATGTCAGCTCTATTAAACACCTCTACACCGGACACTATAAAATTCAATAACATAAACAGCTACGAAGAAATCTCCTTTTGCAATTTGGACTGGAGTACTTTTAACAGAAGGGTACAGCAAGCAGAATGACAAGCCACCCCCCACTGATAAAGACAAAATACAAATTTCCGTCCACTGAATGCATTCTTCAGTATTCCAACATTTCAGTACACAAAGATTAGCTATGGAGTGCCATATCATTTGGCAATGATCTTTTTTGCCGCTGTTAATTACAACAAGTCTGCAGAATTTGACTGCTAAACCACGATATCACAATACAGAGTGTGAATCCCAAATCAAGCTTTGCACACCATAATCCTGTTAAAATGTAATAAATAATCCCTGTGAATTAATGTTGGCAATATTTCATTTTAATAAGTTCTTGTAAAATCAAGAGAGAGAGGGGAAATTGATGGCATTACAGCTCACTCACTTGGAGTGTGGTTGTGAGTGTGCAGGAGGAAATCATTCCTTCTCATTAAAGGTGCAATCTTCGAGCCCCCCAGATCTTTGTTGTAATAACTGGGGAAAATAATCTCTTTTATTGATAGGCACATGTAGCAGAAAGTATGCCAACTGACAGGTACTTATCTTTCGCCTGTGTCCTGTGTTATAGAAAGATATAATTCTTTGTGACTGCTCCTCGGGGCATCAGCTCTTCAACTTCATTATTTCTACTTATGATAGATATATTTTTCCTTGAAAACGTGAGAATTAATATGAGAGCCAGCAATCTCTGCCAGCGGTCATTTGGAAATGGAACAAAAAATGTCATGTCAGTTTAAAGAACATTTTTTAAGGCTGCTCACTGACATTATTCTAATTTATTGATGGATTCAAAGAATAATCCTATGCCTCATGTTTTGGGTTATTGACTTAATGATTTCGGCGACTACCTAGCAGCCATAGGATCTTTTGAAAAAGTCTCATCTTGTCAAAAATTCCATTGTATCACCCCACAACACCCGCACTTTTTTTCCTAAAGTTCAAATATGTGTGCCTGTATATAGTATTCTCATATTAAATTGCATATTTTCAAGCCAGCCTTTGTAATGTCTCAACATGGCTTGTAAAATAATGCTCCTTCGTATAATACTGAATATGAATATAGAGTTATTAGTGCAGTGAGTACCTTTAGACAGCAGTGGGAGCTTTAGAGTCAGACTGCTGAAAGTCTGTTTCTTAATTTGCACATTTCCCTCTGTTTAAAAACTGACTCGGATACAACAACTCATGCTGGTCTTTATAGCACACCTCAAAACTGTTTCTTCTTATGTGTTCAAACTACTTAGAGATGATGGTTAAAATATATTTCAGAAATTCTTCAGATTTTGGGAGGGGCATGGATATCCATTGTTTATTTCTATCACTCAGACTTTGATAATCTAATGAGAAAGGCTTTTCTTCCTCATTGTTTGGGGTTCCACAGATCCCACTGCTGTATGTGTAAAAATAATATTAAAGATTGCAAAATCAACCTATTTTTTTTGCCTTGAAATTGTGTTTTCTTTTCTTATGACCTTATTAAAACTAAATATGTTAAAAAAAAATTTTAAAAAAAGGATAAAAGTGGTGTCTCTTCCTTTTACCAAAAACTGGGGTCGCACATTTGATGAAGGTGACAAAATACAGAAATGACTAAAAAGCATTGTTATCACACCAAACAAGAAAATGTTTCATAGTGTATATGTTATATAGGTTTTGTATGAAGAAATACATATTTCTTTTGTTTGCCAAAAAGTCATTAACAGACAAAGAAATGTACAGTGTGTTATACTACGTTACTTACATTTGGGGTCAATTAGATTCCAGAGAGGTGTAACTCCCTGTTAGACCGCTTCTGAACAAACTGTTCTAAAACTCCAATAACAGAAATCCAAATAGACTACTGACATGCGTGTTTGTGTACACACTTATTTAAGATTTGGGAGGGGGAGTGCTGCACAAAAAGTATAGATACAAAGCATATGAAAATCCATTTTATTTAAGATTCTATTATTGTTTTACAGCGGTGGTCCCTGAGATCCTAAAGAGAACTGACATGTAATTTTAATTTCTCAAAAATGTCATCTCAAAAAGAAATTCTCATAAAATTAAGAAGCAATCGGAATATTAAGCTGATAAAGCAATGATATATTTTTTGAGCTGTTACGAAGGACCCGGGGTCTCCGGGACCCCAAACAGAACAATAGGTTTAAATCATCTGCAGTAACTGCAAAATAATGTATTCTCACATCGGCTATCAGTCAGGGTATAAAAATGAAAGAAATATACTGATCTACTGATATAATAAGAGTTCTTAAATGCATTTACATATAGTGATAAATAATAGTAGGGCTACGATATTGTTGCTAATGTTAATGTCAGACGATCTGGTAGACACTATGAGGGCAGCTCACTCGTCGCACCTGCAAAACTCATGATTACCTCAACTACCCCCCATCCCATCACCCACACCCTCCTACCTCCACCCACCTGCCCCAAACCTAATTCAAGCGTTCCCTCTCTGAACTCCAGCAGGGGTCCATCGACTTATTGCATTATGTACTATTAAACAAACTTGGACTTCTTAAAAGCAGAGTCAGACTTCAGAGGCTGTGTGGCATGTTTATAGGGATGGACTGTACAGTACACATAGATTTCTCATTTCTCTCGGTGACCTTGGGCACAGTGACATGTACGGTTTTGAGGCTTTGATTTGCCACGTTGAAGTGTTGCGGAAAAGGTGCAATGCAAGATAATTTTGGCCTTTTTTCCCTCCTGGGAGCATAGAGAAGTAAGAAATACAGCAGTTCATACTCTGGAGATTACAGGTAATATGGCACACAGCCTGCATAAACATTCTTGACCCAACCTGATGATGGAGATATTGCTTCAGGAGAGACTTTTCACACTTTGATTTGCCTAAAATGAGATGGAGAAGTCAGTGATCAGACTCTTTGAGGTTCCTCGCAGAGAAGCCAGCACTGGCTGTATATCTCTCAGCGTTGCACACAGCACACACATGCTATGACAACCAGGTGAGCAAGAAGCAGACTCCTGCAAACAAATGGAGAAAAATATCCTCAAAGAGATGATATTGATGTATTATTCATGTCAGAAAAAAATACTAAACCGATCCATCTCAAACCATTGAAGCCAGGTGATAATCCACATGCTTGTGGGGCAGCCCTGGGCGAATTAGGGATGAGGCAACCATTGTACATCCCTCTAAGGTCAACATGGTTGAACCGGTGATACATATGTATGTTAATTTGCCTAATCTCACTTCTACAAATGTCTTACAGGCACATAAAGGGTTTAACACTAAGACATAATGATATCAGGGCATCAGACGGGGGGCTTATGAAAACATGAGGCAGCCATAGCTTTAAATCTTCTGTTGAAACCTTTGTATCAGCTGTCAATATAGCCGCAGTTAAATACCAAGGCACGTATTGAGATTTAAAATTTTAATTTCTTATTAAAATATAAACAAAATTCCTATTTCTTAGTGATTGTTTATCTACAATATTGTTATAACACACATAGCATTGGGGAAGTAATCCTTGCTTTAAATTTAAAATACTTTTTTTTCTGGGCCTTTTCTGCATACTCTTGAAGCAATATGAATAAAAGTAACACTTAACAGTGTTACCATTTCATAACTTAACTTGCCTGTTTGTTCTGAATTAAACAGACATTAAAGTATGCAACTAAAATTAATAAGACTGCTTCTGCAGGAGGACCAGTCTTTATCTGTGAACACTCTCACTGAATCTATTGAAGATTTATATTCTCTATCTTTAACACTCTCCTAGTGACAAGGAAAAAGCATTGTAACTGACACACTGCTACTACCTTAATTAGTTTGAATAAGTGTATTAAATTAAATTAAATCTTAATTTAATTTGAACAAATGCTTGGCTTTATCCAGTTTTTTGTGCTCACATTGCACAGCACCTTCACAGCTTTTCACATCAAGGCCAGATGCTTATCACCATGCAACCATTTATACCCAACATCAACTCAGCCACATAAAACGTATTCACATTATCTAATTATGTGGATTGAGGATATTTAGATTAGTGTGCCATATGTAAATAATTTTTCCAAATAAAGTTATTTCTTGATTACAATTCTAAAACTTATTTTAGGCCTCTATGAGATGATACAACAAAAGCCAAGACAGCCAAACATGACTTCTGTTTATTAATTCAGTTTGGTTTAATAAAATATTTTCTACGATCATCAAAAAAAAATGATCTTAACTATAATCTTATCCTGGGAAACAGGTTTTACTGCCCCTGATTTACTGAGGATGTTGGAATCAAGAGTGAAAGACATTTTGTAAGAAAAAGTTTTCTCCCACTTATTTCCATAGTTGCATCTCCACCTTTCCCATTCAGTTCCCGTCTTAGACAGAGAAAAAAACACAGGCTATCTATTCAAAAGGCATTTAGTCCATTTCTTTCTTGGCCGGTAAACCTATTCATCAATTGTTCTGGCTTGTAGATTGCATTCTAATGCTAATCTAGCGTGTTAAATATCTTTTTGTTCCCCTTTCACCGTTTTGTCATTCAGTTTATCCAGTTTTGGCCACCCATTTTATTTATTTATGCGCCTGCTTCTATTCATGTGCTCATGTATTTTTTATTATGTTGTTTCACTGTCATGCAGTGTCAACTCACTCTATTCAGTGTGGGCTACTTGAAGGGCTTGGGGGGACAAAGCGTGTACACATTGCAGTGCTATTCACTCCGGCCAGCTGGATCGGCTGAAAAAAACCTTGTGAAAAGAAATCCTCCACAACGGACACAGAAGAAGTGCACAATGCTAACAGTTTTCCAAATACCACTGATTGCTTTCATCACAATGAGGGAAAGCAGCCGCTTTTGCTGAGCTCCACTTCAACAAACAACACTCTCACAAAACCTCCCAACCCACGTTTTGTTCCCAGACAAAACCTCCTCGACCGTCTAAACGCTCCCAGAGTTGAAAAAAAAGTTCTTTCAGCATTCTTCCCTTTTTCCTCAAGAAAAAAAAATATAATAAAAAGGCCAAAGAAAGAGAAAGAAATGGCCACTGAACTCATAATGCAAGTTCTTTTACTGACTTGACGACCTTCTCTGTGTTTTGATCAGACAGCTACTGGCTTGCCCTTTTGTGACCCCTATTTAGAAATTACACCTTATATATTTTGTTATTTATATCACACATTATTCTAATCTATTTCAGTTTGTGGCACAGCAAAAATAACAATAACCATAACCATTTTAGTAATAAAACACGAAATAAAAAAAAGGTCTGACCTCAAAGTCAACAATTTCTGGTTTCAAAAATCGGTAAAATAAAAATTCCCTTTGAATGTACTGAACATGAAGTGTGAATGCCATCAGTTTCAATACTGTAAATGAAACACAAGGTCACTTGCGCGTTATTTTCGGGGCCAAGAAGGAAGTTCCGTGGAGAGGAGTGTTCGGGGTGTTACAATGGAGAACAGAGTGGTGAAAGGGTTTAATTAACCGTGACGGAGATAATTATCCCTGGACTGTCCAAATTAGTTTTGCATAATCGCTCTGATCCTTATGAATTCATCTCTCAGTGTAACCTAGGAGGGGCAGTTTGCTTAAATAGCATACATTACACGTTATAGATCTAATATTCAATTGAACTCAATTGTGCCCAATAACACACACACACACACACACGTGAGAACATGCACTCCTTTGGACAGCATGCCTTTTTAAAGTGTGTTCCTTTTAATTTATATTAAATGTACTTTTGTTTTTCCTTTCATACTTGGGAACACACACACACACACACTCAGCTCAGGTTGTTTTAAAAACCTCAAAGACGAGTTTGTTCTGCAGCCTAAAAGCTGCTCTCTTTTCTTTTTCTTTCCTTTTTTTTTTGGTCCCCTTGCATGGGAAATGAAAGCTCAGAGTACCACACAGTTTTATCTTCCTTCCTATTCACGATTAAAATTGTGATAAATAAGGTTTTGGCTCTTGATTACAATGGGCTGATTTAGATTTCCCCCAGTAATGCCATTCACAGCGCGGACAAAAGCGGCCTTTGGAGGATACCTTACACTTCACCTGGACTGAGGAGCAGGAGCAGGAAAAGAAAAAGATAACAATCTTGTTCATCTCATCAAGAACTGCAGCCGCGATTCCCTTCCGTTTAATCCGAATACGCTTTATTGTAGTCCTTTGCTCAACAAGTGAACAGTAGCAATAGGTTGAAGTACATAACGGAGGTTAAAGAAAACACAAAACATACAAATTCTTAAGAGTTAGTTAAAAACGTTTTTTTTCTGCTGCACATGATACGAGGAGTGGGGGGGGGGGGGGNAAAGAAATGATAAACTCCTTGAATAAACTTCTGCATTTAAATTGGAACTTTTTTTTTCACTGTTTGGAGGGGGAAAACGGTTTAATGAATCAAACCCGAAAGTTGCAATGCACTGAAATTGAATATCACCTTCAAAATAAATTACATCCTCTACGTTTCATGTGCAAATATTACAGAACTAGTCTTTGTCCTTTTTAAAATTGTCTGGGTCACCATAGATTCCACTAAACAATAAATATTACAGACATCTATAAAACGGTTTAAAAACTCAAAATATACACCGGATTTCTAGTGAAATACGTAGGTTCCTGGCCCTATCTCAAACACTAAGCCTATAACGGCAAATAAACTAGAGTCATTTTTATCTGTACACATTTACAGTCAGTTCAATGGGGGAGAAATGCTTGGACAATAGCCTAATCCTGTGATTAATATGCTCATTGCATATGCTGCCCTTGATTCCAACAGGTTAGTCGAGCAGTTGCAACTTGCAGAAGATAGAAATCGAATAGGGTAGGCTAGGGTACCTTTCAAAATGGGTTTTCACAAGAGCAAACTGCTCCGATACCCTTTTCTCAATTTTTTGCATTTCTGCCATCCTTTAGTCCTTTTCCTCCGGGCTGCGAAAGGTGATGGCTGAGTAATAATAGATTAGAGAGTTCTCTAAATAAGCATTAGGCCTACCTTAGATAAAGGCATTAATCAATATACATACACATGTGATATCTGAGACGACGAGCACTTCATCACATGTACAAGTTTGTGCATGCATAATAAAACTCTTGCATGGATAGCTTTTTTTTGTTTTAGTTTTCACATTTCATGTTCTTAGAAGTCCAAAGTGGGCCTATCATAACGCTGCCGCATATGCAGGGTATGGTTCAAGTTGAGGTTTTCCCATCCCGGGGAGCAGGATGTATGCTAAGGGCGGCTGGAGTCCTGCTGAGGGCCAGCCCGTACAGTTACAAGGGATCATGTAGCCTGGGTTTCCCGGGGACGGATGTGAGTGAGTGTGGGTGTGCGTCCCGCCACCTACACTGCCAGTCCCGGTGAAAGCCGTGGCGCCTCCCGGCGGGTAGCCCAACGGAGACGCGTACGAAAACGTAGGTGGGGAAAGCTCAGTCATCTTGGATCCCAGGTCGAAAAAGGAATATGGGTTCGTAGCCATGGCCGGGTTGAAGAATACCCTCGCCGCTGCGGCTGCTGCTGCCGCTGCTGCCTTATCAGGGTTTCCCATGATGGACTCGGAAAGTGCTCCTGCGGAAAGCCCGTTAACTTTGAGTGCGTCGTGCTCCCCGAGATTGTAGGGCACAGGGAAAGAAAACTTATCTTTTTTCATCAGAGTCTTGGGCTTCCGCCTCGGTCTGTATTTATAGTCTGGGTGTTCCTTCATGTGCATCGCTCGCAGTCGTTTGGCTTCGTCGATGAATGGCCTTTTCTCAGACTCGGTGAGAAGTTTCCACTCCGCTCCCAATCTCTTGCTGATCTCGGAGTTGTGCATTTTCGGGTTCTCCTGAGCCATTTTTCTGCGCTGGGCTCTGGACCAAACCATGAAAGCATTCATCGGGCGTTTAACGTGATCCATTGGTTTAGACATGTTGGCACAAACACTCTCTGGAAAATAAGATGTAAAAAAGTAAGCTTAAGTAGGCTATACATAACTTGCAAAATCAGAACAAAAATCACATACAGGACACCTTTATAAAGTTTAACAATTCAGTTACATTGATTTAAAATTCACAACAACTGCACCTCGTGTTTTGACTACTTACTTAAGACTTCAATCCTTCATCCCACCGTTGAGGATCGTCCGTAAAGTACAAGTGGCAGCGTCCTTATGAGTGCTCAACTTATGTTTTCTGCTTCATGGTGGCATCCATCAGTGATACGCCTTTAACAAAGAGGAGAGGTAAAAAAAAAAAAACAACCCCGCTGTCTTGTTTTCCTCTTGTCGCAGGAGACTGTCAACCACCGCTCAGCTGCAGCATTTACGCAAGTGAATGAGAACTCCCGCTTGCCCCATGTGAAATACAGGATTGTGTGGCAGGTAGTGAAAGTGACTGGCGCATGCGCAGTTGCGCAGAGCACGCAGACTACTGCTGAACGATTTTTTAAAAACCCACCCCGTTTGAAAGCGAAACGCGTCTCGTATTATATAGGCTATCTTTCTTTACGGTGTGAGAGGTTTTTTTTAACTCAGAGTGTTGACCTCGGTGTTGTTTGGACTCTTTAGTTTCAGATTCTGAATTAGGCTATATTTATTCTAGTGAGCAACCCGTCACGTCGAAATTGTTTAGTGAAATAAAAGTACTTAACTTCTTTACTTAAGCGACGGATGCACCTGAAATACCTGAGGATGGCAGGCGTGTAGGAGCCTCTTACTAACACACTGACATATCTGGTGAAGGTGACTGCAGCAGACAGGTGCATGTTGTTGAAGTTCCGTCTCAACTTGCATTGAATCTGAGTCATCAAACACTCGAAAAAGACGCACACGCTCTCCCTTCTTTAAAACACGCCTAATCGCCTCTTCCTCTCTGTTTCATTTGTTTAATTGACAATCAAAGCAGCTTGAATCTGCTGGTGTCACTCCACTTTCTCACCTTTCATCCTCACCGGTGTCTCCCTGCCTGCCCCTGCCTCTTCCCCATGGGTGGCACTGCCATTGAGAAGTAGTGTGTAAGACAAGAGAGGTAAAGAATGTCTTCTTTAATTTTCTGATATTGTGGCATTTTGTCGTAAATACGCAAATGCTGGGGAATTGATGGGAAGTGTTTCTAATCGCGCTTGGTGAAATTAATTACTTTCCTGAAATCCCCCTTTTCACTTTCACTTCAAAGGACTTTCCCAAGGGCAGCGAATCGACAACTGAAATTAGGTTGTCGAATATTCAACTAAGCAATTACAGTTATCTGCCAGACTTGTTGAGTAAATTGCAGGTTTAAGTGGTTGTTCTCGCACCTTCTCCGTTGTACATAATTATATATGTACAAAAAAGGAAATAGAGAGGGGCTGTATCGAACAATATTATAAATGACGAATTAGGCTGTAGGTTGAGCGTTTGAATTAGGATATAAATGGATGTCAAATTCAATTCACTATACTGTTGTTCTTTTTGAACGATTTAGCCTAATCTAAGGACAGTTTACACAATATATAATGTGGAATTATTATTATTGCTGTTATTATTATTAAATAAAAATATTGGACTTATAATAACTAATTTTACTATCTTATAAATAATGTGTCGGTAGAAGTTGAGTGATGACGCTGACCTATCCAAAAGTGATGCGCAATTTACGAGAGACAGCGCCCTTTTGATTGCTTCAGTGTTGAGCCTGAGATTTGTTTATTTTTTCTTTCTGTTAACAGGGATTAGAGTTGTTTTATTGAAGCGGGGGAAAAAGCTCACTGAGGGATCGTTCTTTTGTCTCAAGTAGGAAACCTGACAAGGTGAGGATGATCCGCACCTAGAGGACCATGATGAGAGACAAACCTGCTGCCTAAACTGAGTCGCAGCATCTCTCAACACCGTGCGCCCCTTTTGTCGGCTTGTCATTCACCTCGATAACATTACTGCAATGAAGCGCTCCACTCACTCCGCAGGAGCATATGCCTCTCATGACACAAACTGGAGAAAAAAAAATGCTATGAATTATATGAATAAGTTACGGTGGAAAGTTCTTATCGGGAGTTGACAGTTATAGAGGTGTGCAATTCAGTGCCTGCACACGTGCATGCATTTCACTGCATGGCCCCCTGGAGATTTCATAATTTTGTATTCGTCTCTGCAGTTTAATTTAATTGTATTATTTTGTTCAGGATTGTTTGACAATGTATAGAAACACCTCCCCTCACACCTCTCCTTTTTTTAAAATAACATGTGTTGGAGGATTTCAGATGATGGCAGGGCCTAGTTGAGCCTGCATTAACAGGAGCAGGAGCAGCCATCCAGCATGTTTTCTACTAATCACAAAGTCAAAATTCGTTGTATCTATGTCACAAAACAGCTTTACAAATTATTTTTGCAGACTGAGAAAACATTAATTCATTCAATTTAGTAATTTAATGAAGATCTGATTTTAAAAAAAATAACACCAACAACAATCCAGTCTGTGTTCCCCCCCCACTTTTACCTCTGCCTGGGTCCTGGAAATAACACTTAAATAATTCAAGATGAGTTAGTGAGAGTGGGAGAATTACCTGCCGATAAAGCCCGGGTCCAGCCTCTGAGACGGAGCCAGCACTCCCACCTCACAGCACACTGATGATAAGACTGAATAGAAAAATATCATGCAAATAGAAGGCAGACAGCAGCAACAACAAGCCCATGGGGACATATTCCTACCCGGAGAGATCGCACACAGTTCATTCTAAAGTGCCAAAGCCATCACTCTGAAATAGGAGCCCCTGGAGGTGCAAGAACCTTCATGATAGCTCTAACTCTGGGAGAAAGCTAACTCAAGGAGAAAGCGCAACAAATTATAGAGAGAGTTGATGAGGATCCTTGGATAATCCCAGTTTGCATAAAACGGCCTAATCTATAAAGAATATTGTAGGATGTACCTCCTTTTTCTTTTCAAAGTGTTTGCTGTTATTCTCCCAAGGTGGCACCGTTGGAGGTGGAGGGAGGGGAGGCAAGTCTTAAAATATATTGATTTCAAGATAACACAAGTTGACCTCTTGCTATCGGTTGGCTTTTCTTTGACTGGAACAAAAATAAGTGAGCAGGGTAAACAACAATATCTTCTGTTTGCCACTTCAAACAGAAGAGAGTAGTATTTACAGCCACATGAAAGTTTGCTCATTATCGGGGAGGTTTGAAGAAAGGGAGAGGGAGGGGTCCAGATTGTGTACCTGATGTGGTTTCTTTCTGCTTGTCTGATCACAGCTCTGCCTGGATCTTCCCCTTCCTTCTCAGTTATAGCTGCTCCCATGCAGGCCGGGGCCAACACAGAGGCAGTAAATGCACCTCACAGTAAAAGGTAGTGATCTCATTTTCATCTGTGTTATGAGGATTTTCATTAATTCTTATATGAACATGCCAATTGCTCCACTTTTTCCAGCTGATTTTCAGATTATGGATTTATACTGAAAACAGCACAAATCTGGACCAAAATATTTCATTAGTTTTGCTAAAAAAAACTATTTAAAAGCATGACTGATATTATAATACCAAAGATTTAAGGAGGGAGAAATAGAATATTGTTTCAAATATAATTACTGTGTATTTTCAGTTAACTCTTTTCATCATGTAGCCTGTTTTTATTAATCACTGGCTGAAATAAGATTATTATAAGATTAAGGCAAAGGTATTCATATCAAAGACATTTTTGAACAACAAAATAAAAAAAAATTACATACATATATTTTCCAGCAAAGCAAACATGTTACATACACTGAAGGACAACAGTGTTTCCTGCATGGTGTGGCGAGCATTGAAAGTCAATTTGTCACTATCACACACCATTAGCTGCAGAATCTTATCTTAAGTGAGCCTTTGATAAAGTGTTAATGACAAACAGTTTAGTGTTATAAGGGATCCAATTGATTACTATTTAAAGATCATTGCATTTAGATTATAAGTCATTTTGTCTAATGAGGTTTCTTTACAGCTTCTACAATACGTAGAAAATATGCTTAAGTGCAAGGCAATATAATGATCGGATTGGTAAAGAGACAATGCCGACTTCAGCATCACTTCAAATGAATCACACAGAATGACTGAATAAATGCATAATTAATGTGAATAAAGTTAATATTTGTTGTGGTTTAAATATGTGACCTATTTTGAACGTTGTGTTCTCAAAATATATTCAATAAGTGCCAAATTAGTTGTGCAGTTCTTTAATCATTCTAATTATACAGTCTTTATTGCTCCTTAGGGCAGACTTTCGTGTCTTTGTGTCAGTGGGAATTATTTTGGTGAAGAACCAAAATGTTTACTCAACCACAACCTAAATATTACGCATATCAAGAGGAATTGAGAAATAATCCTCTCATAGAGCACAGTATTAACTTAATCACATTAGTGCAAATACTATTGATAGTGGTCATGATCCCTCGTGAGGGAATCTGTAATTCACAATAAAACAGCCATACAAGATAGAACACACTGCAGTGTGTATTAAAGACTGGAGAGTGGAACAGGCAAATGGCCCTGAGGAGTGTGTGTAAATGCTTGAATGATGGTAAAGAGGGAGGAAAGAGGAGTGATTGTCAGTTCAATCTTCGAGGACCTGAACTGACAGATACAACAAACTTTGAAAGCACATTATGGAAGGAGAATGGTTACACAGAAGGATGTGGAGTCCGTGAGGTTGATAAGACCTTCATCTTTAAACTGTCGCTTGTCAAAGTATTATATGTAATCTCACACTGCAGAATATCTCCACACCCTGAGGGGCAAACAAAATAGCAGCAGCAATCAAACGACTTCCTGGATCATTAAAAAACGGCCTATCCTACTCTTTGTAAAAAGTCAGATTTTTGAACTCTGATTGCTGCTACCCCCCACAGGGTGTATGTTTAGCTTAAACCTTCCACATGTATTCTCTGTCGCAGAGCCCTGTGGTTCAAATCCACAGATACTTGTTTCCCTCCAGGCACTGAGATGACTTTTCCAATGATAGACTATTTTGAACCATTTAGCGGATACATTATCGTTGGCCTTTCTTCCTCATTATATTCCCGTTATCGCCACAGCATCGCTGCAAAGCCCCAAATAGAGAGTTGTAATTACCCAGACTGCCACCTGATAGCAGCCCTTCTATCAGCTTTATCACGCCAGGTCCTGCTAACTCATCATAGGGACAGAGGGAAGAAAAGGCCTGCTTGTGGCACAGCCCGCCACAGATAGCTCATCTCTCAGATACATTCATAGTTCCAGTTGGGATCAGAGAAAAACTGATGCACCAAGGCAATTTTTTATCCACCCCTTCCCTTCAACCCCACAAAGACTGCTCTCTCTCAGTCCCCTCCTAGTCTCTCGCTCTTTATGTGGAAGCTGAATTGAGGCTGCTCCGCAAACAAAAAGTGATCCAATCTCCTTGAACCCATGGCAGCGCAGTAACATGCTATTTGGGCTTTCATAGTGTGCCATCGTCCTTCAGAGCAAAACAAAAATCCAGAGGGTGACTTGTTCATCTTTAACACTGCACACAACATCAAACACACTTGTATAAAATTTGACAGTATAGTGCTTCCAGCTTATTAACCACCTTTGACACTACCTTTGAAGTTTCCCTGATGTTATGACTAGGAAATGAAGCACAGAATATAAAGATTTGTGTTCATCTGGGTTGAATGAACATAAGATGAAAACACACACAGAAAAAAGTTGAGGTTAAAAGTCAAGATTTATTCAAATTCACAACCTTTTCAATGCAAAGGTCTGCAAAAAAAATAGAAAGTGAAAGTTGCAAAACTCTTCATCAGTATTGTTCAAGTATCCTCATGTATGCTATTAAAGATGACCTTTTGTGATTTATTTTTCTTTGGTGCAAATCAATGTCTATTGTCTGTTGGAGCCAAAAGTGATTTATGAAAAACAGATTAAATAAAATTACACCAAAAGATGTAAAAAAAAACAAAACAACAAAAAAAACCCAGATGATTTAATTAAGTTTGCACCCGAACACTGACCTTGACAGTGGCGCCAAACGATGCTGTGAATAAATATTTCTTTCAGCGAACATTACTTTTAAGTGTTTAAGTGCTTGAAGTGTTCTGAGGAGTTCTAATTTTATTTGAGATGACATTTGTACAGACACAATATTTAGCCGAGTCTTATTGAGTTATCTTAAAAATACAGAAGCGTCCATACATTCATTTGTTTGACTAAATAAAATGTTGGTGTTCAAATGTGTTATTATGGTATTAGTCTGGCTTACTTCTTAATTACCTTTTCATTTTGGCATAAAGACAAAAGTAGAATTAAGCTGGAAAAGTTCTTGATGATCACCCCATTCTTGCCTGTTGGTTATTATTATCTAAGTATATTATTATCTGCCAATTAAGGGTAGGTGTTTGCATTTGTATGACACATTCACAACCCTGCATCTCTTCCTGTCGTGTATTGTGCGCCTAGCCGTGCTCTTCTCTATCACTTGTAACAATGAAAGAGCCTTTGTGTGTGTACTCATCAGTATGTCAAAGAAGCAGCCAGAGTGACTGTGACCTCCATCAAATGGGAAAATTGTGAGGATGCATTGGAGCCCTATGGTTCCCATGGTCTGAGTGCCTTCTGACAGAGGCAGTCTAACACAGCCTGAAAGGACAAATCAATCTTATTTGAGTAGATTAAGTGACCAAGATAATAACCATGTCATTGAGAGAGAGAAAAAAACTCCCACTTTTCAAAAAGAGGGAAATAACTGAGTTCCTGCAGATGGCTCATTGTTGCAGCTGAATGTCACATCTCTCTAGGTGAGCCCTTTATAGCCGCGTTGTCTGACATACCTCAGTGACAAAACATGTGGCCATTCCAACAACTGGAGTAAGAGTTCATTATACCAGACACATAACACAGGAAAAGATTAGTGGCATTTGTAATGCATTTCGCTGTTTGTATCCGACACGTGGGTGTGTGTGCGTGTGAATGTGTTTCCTAAGCACTGGCTTGAATGACAGTATGATCAATGGGAGGGCAAGTGTCCTGTCAGCACGTCGGGGGCCTAGGTGGTGGTG